>CAJVGK010000018.1:1542725-1911980 GCA_910950805.1 Acrocephalus scirpaceus scirpaceus | reverse complement strand
AAGCGACTGAGGAGGGAGGATTGGCTGGGGAGCCTAAAGTTTGTGAGTGTGAGGATGAGGAAATCACCGAGCTGCTCCAAGGGGATGCCGGCCGCTCCGAGGACGTGTTCCAAGGGGAAGCCCGCAATGAGCAAGAGCCATCCCAAGTAGAAGGCAGTAGCAGCCAGGAGCTCTCCAGCTGGGACGAGTGCAAGGAGCAAGAGTTGTCCCTAGGAGAAGCCTGGAGCTGCCAAGAGCTTTCTGACTGGGAGGAAGGCTTGGAGCAAGGGCTTTCCCGGGGAGAAGTGGTCAGGTCTCCAGCACGGACTGATGGGGAAGAAGAAGTCGGTAGTTCCCAAAAAGTGCCCGACTGGGAAGACTCCGTTGGCCAGGGGGTGCCCAAAGGGAACGGAAACCGACCGTCCGTGCAGTCAAGCTGGGAAGACGACAGCGACAACGACCTCGAGCTGGACAACTGGGAAAGTGTGACCGCCCACAGCCTCGGGGTCAAGGCCCTGCGGTGCGAGGAGGACGAGTGGGATGAGGTGAGCGTCCTCGAGCTCTTTGAAGAAGAAGCCAGAGGACGAACCCTGGGAGGTTTTGAAGGAGACGGCCTCCCTCCGCCCATCCCTCGGGAGGCTTGGGTTGAGCAGCAGCCATTGGAGCCGTGTGCCTGGCCTCCCCCCGTGGAAGCCCAGGCCCTCAGGCAGCAGCTGGGCCAGAAACGTCCCTCCCGCCTCAGGCGGGCGCTGCGGGCGCTGCGCAGCCTCTTCCGCTGCCCCTGCCTGGCCCCGCAGCCCCGGGATTGTTCGTGCCCGCTGCCGGCACCAGCGCAGCCCCGCAGCCTGCCCGGCGGCCTGGGGGAGCCACCAGAGCTGCCGCGGCCTCACCACGTCCCTGCAGCCTCAGCCATCCCCGGCTGCTTGGAGCGGCTCAGGAGCGTCTCCCCACGCCAAATTTACCCACCGGGCCAGCTGTGGGAAAAGTAGAATAGGAAGAATAAGTAGAAGAAGAAGCAGAAGAATATTTAGAAGAATAGGAAGAATAAGTAGAGTAAGAATAAGTAGAATTAGAAGAAGAAGAAGAAGTAGAAATTGTAGTAGTAGTAGATAATAATAAGTCTAGGAATAAGAAGAAGAAGAATAGGAAGATAAGTAGAGTAAGAAGACTAAGTAGAATTAGAAGAATTAGATGAAAAAGAAGAATTAGAAGAATAAGCAGAGTAAGAAGAAGAAATTGTAGTAGTAGTAGTAAATAATATTAAGTCTAGGAATAAGAAGAATAACAAGAAGACGAAGATGAATTAGAAGTAGTAGTAGTAGTAATGAACAAATAAAATATTGATCATAATAATAATATTAATAGTAATATCAAGTTAAAATACACAAATTCTCTGGGTTAGAGGGACATCTCACCTCACTGTAAATGTCCCACCTGTAAATCGGCCTCATCTGGGCCTCCTGCAGTGCCAGGAATTGCATTTGTGCTGAGGGAGATGAAATTCAGGTTGTGGTGGTGCTGATGCAGCTTGGTAACATCTCCTGCTGGGGCAGAGGCAGAGCAGGCTCTGGTTTAGGAATATCCCAGGAGTGTTTGCAGAATGTGAGTGTGCCAGAGTCAGAGGCAGGGAATCATCAGAGTCATGGGATGGCTTGGCTTGGGAGGGACATTAAAGCTCATCCCATTCCAGCCCCTGCCATAGTCAGGGACACCTTCCACTGTCCCAGGCTGCTCCAAGGCCTGTCCAACCTGGCCTTGGGCACTGCCAGGGATCCAGGGGCAGCCACAGCTGCTCTGGACACCCTGTGCCGGGCCTGCCCACCCTCCCAGAGAACAATTCCTTCCCAAGATCCCATCCATCCCTGCCCTCTGGCTGTGGGAAGCTGTAGTGGTGCATCTTTTAGGTTTAGCTGTTATATTCACATTATATTGTTAATGTTGTGTAAATGGACTGTTCCTCGTTCCCCCCTGTTCACCCTCTATTTGGTGGAACCCCACTTGTTTACCCAGTTACAGTGATGTGCCAAACATTTGTTTCCCTACCCTCCAGTCCTGTCACTCTCAGCGAGGCCTCTCCCCAGTTCCAGAAGGTTCTGGGGAGATCAGCCCCTGATTGGGCCAGGCTGGAGGGAAATCCCTCCCTTCTATTATGGTTTGTTCCCAAAACTGTCCCTCTTCCCCTTGCCCACCCCTCTCTGATCGGTTATTGGTTCCTTGCTTGGTTCACCCCTCAACTCCTCCCCCACATAAAAGTTCTCCCCCACATAAAATCGCTCTGCTGGGGCAGTCTCTGGAGGGTGCAGACCCTGCAATAAAGCCTCTTGTGACACCCCACCGGAGTCCTCCTTTCTCCTTTCGCTGTGGCCGCCTTCACCCCCGCCAGGCTCCTGGTAGCTCCAGCCCCACCGGGTGGAGCTCGCTGGCCCAGCCTGCTGAGCTCCCACCGAGGCGGGTGCGGTTTCCTGCCAGGGGAGCCGGGACGGGCTCAAGAGCAGCCAGAGGGCAGAGAACACCACTACAGGAAGCCATTCTCTGTGTCCTGTCCCTCCATGCCTTGTCCCCAGTCCCTCTCCAGCTCTCCTGGAGCCCCTTTAGGTCCTGGCAGGGGCTCTGAGCTCTCCCTGGAGCCTTCTCCTCTCCAAGTGAGCACCCCCAGCTCTCCCAGCCTGGCTCCAGAGCAGAGGGGCTCCAGCCCTGGGAGCATCTTTGTTTTCTCCTTTGGAATCTGTCCAGCAGCTCCAGGTCCTTTTTATGTTTGGGACTCACCCCAAAACTCCTCCTCCTCTGACTCTCTCCTTCCCAGTTACCCTCTGCCCCTTTCCTGGGCTTGGCAGGGCTGAGCAGCATCCATTCCATTCATCTGGGAATTCCTGCCTCCTGCATTTTGTGTACCACGACTGCCCTGTTTGGGCCTCTCTGGTTTTCCTTCTAATTTATCTGAGCATATGCTCAGGAGTGATTTGTTTGGTGATTGTTCACAGAAAAGAGTTTTTCTTTTATCCTGCCATTCCAAATAGCCACGAGCATCTCGAGTCTCCAATTATTTTGCAGTTTGCATTCAGCAGGAAATGCCACAGCAAAATTCAAACAACTTGGATTCCTCTCCCACTGTCTCTGAGTGTCCAGACTTTGCAAACAGCTGCAGGATTTTGGAATGCCATGGAGAAATCTCCTCTTCCACTGAGGAAAGGAGCAACTCAAAAACACGGACCAAAACCAGGTTTTAGGTTGAAAGGCTGAAAAAGCAACCCCAGTATTTTCCAATCTGATTTTTAAGGACCAAGCTCCTGCTGAAGGTTTGGGATCAACAATCCTGAGAGCACCTTCCACGGGTTTGCATGGAATTAGTTAATACGGATTTATAGAAAGGGACTTTTAAGCAGTTCTCTTTGAAACCTTTAACTTGCAAAAATTAAAGGAAAAACTAAGGTACCAGGAGGGAATAAAACTGGCATCATCAGAGCCTTTCTAGTGGAGCAACACAGCTTGAACTGGACTAATGAGCCTGAGAGTTTAAAAAAAAGATTCTATATGTCTCTATCTCTCTATCTATCTCTCTGTATCTCTGTATCTCACATTTGTACCTTTGAAGTACTGGCAGTTGGACATCTTGGGTTTGGCTGGGCTGCAAACACATATGATATAGGATGTCCACTATTTCTTCTGAATTTTCTGCATTTTACTACTTCCAGCATTGTTGCAAGGGTCTCCTCTCCCCCTGTGACATTGCCCAGTGCCCAAAAGTGACATTAAGTAGGTGCAAAGTTTATCCTGGGGGTATCTGTGACCTCGGTGATGGCAGAGGGGTCTCTTCCTCATCGTAATGCTGAGTCAGCATTATTTAGGAGGCTGAATAAGGAATTGGAGAAATGGGATCCTCCTTTTGGGGTGGAAAGATCTTTACCTGCAGATAAAATAAATCAGAAAATTAACTAACTATCTGAAATTGTTATATCCAAGCTGGATAATTTACCTACTTCCAGGCAGTGTCCTTGCAGGGTGTGAACCTAAGAGAGCACACGATTCCCAGCCTCATCCCTCTCCTGCCTAAATGCTCCAAGGGAGTTTTTGGGTGATTTACGGCTGACTTAGGAGATCAATCTCTCCTGGCAGATGGGAGGGAACTCATTTTGGGGTTTTGAAGCAAACACAGTTAAATCTTCTTTTCCCGGCTGAGCTGCTTGTCTTGGAATGACAGGAGGGCGGACGGCTGGGAGCTCTTCCCTGCTGCTGCTGGAGGCTCAGGAATGCTCCTGCTCTGCTCCTGGCTCTCCAAACTGGACCTGGCTTTGCTGGGGGGAGCAGGTGTTGCAGGGATCTGGCATGGAAAGGGCTGCAGGCTCATCACCACCAAGGCATTGCTGCTGTTTTTAGGGAAACCCCCAAAATGCAAGGGTTTCTCTGGGCATGGGCAGTAGAGCTGAGAGGGAACCTGCTCGTGGGGGTCTGGTCCCAACGGCTGAGCTGTCACTTCTCAGTCTCTGCTGGACAGCTTTCCATCCTATTTCTTTTTGATGGCTTGGAGTGAAGTTAGCTGCTATTGTCATGGAAACAAGCCTGGATGCAGGGCCAGGTGGCAGCAGGCAGCACGGAGCCATCTGACCCTTGCCTGCATCTGAATTCCCCGTTTTCCCTGACATCCTCACTCCAAACCCTGTCCCCAGTTCTGCTGCCAGACTCACAAACTGGCTCCCAAGGATGGATGTCAGCAGGAAGTGAAAGCAGAGGGTTACTCTCTACCTTGGCAGGAGATTCCAGCTTTCTGTTGGGCTTTGTGTTGGCTGAATTCATAGCAGGGTGATTCCCCCACTCCAAATTCCCTCTATCCCAGGCCTGAGAGGAATTTCTGAGTAGGTGGAAGTTGTCGGAAAAAACATCCCATGTCAAAAAGAGGGAAGTATCCATATCAAATTGTACCTGAGGCAGAATTCTCTGCTTTCTTTGACTGATGTTACAGGAGGAAAATTGACGTGAAACACCTGGAGTTTATTGAAGAGATGAGAATTGACAATTTTACCTTTTTATTCCTTTGGTTTTGATGCCATTGCTCAGGTTTGGGGTTTGGTTATTGAAGCTGTGCTGCGATAAAAAGCAGGATTTGTGGACAGCTGTTCCTGGCTCAGTCAGACCTCACAGGAGTCACAAAGCTGCTCCTTGCCTCAGTTTCCCCTTCCACACGAGTCCTCCTTAGGATTAACACGGCCTAAGCCATGCAGGATCTCACTGGGGCACAGCCCAAGAGGCAGGGAACAACATGGAGGCTGGAAACGTTCAGAAACAACTTTTTGTCAGTGCCCAAATTCCCCGCGCTGATTTTGGGGGGTCGTGTGTCCCCCCAGCCCCGCTGTCACTCTGTCCCTGCCTGGCTGCTCCCAGTGTTCCCAATAAAGCTTCCCAGTTAGAACCAGTCCCGTTTATGGGGCGCTGTGGGGAGGGATGTGAGGGCACCCTGTGGAGGGGATTGTGACTGGGGGGGAGAGCAGAACGGGCCCCTGGATGGATTGGAAATGGGAACCCCTGTGTGACCCCCTGTGTCACCCCACTCTGGGGACTCCTTGGGAGGCATCTGAACCCCAACACAGCACCCAGCAAACCCCAAAAGGCACCAGGACCCCTCTAAGCCACCAGGGAAATTTGAGGAGGGGGCGCATGGGGGGTGCCCAGGCCTGGCCAAGAGCCCAGCACTGCCCCAGCCCGACCTGCCCTGGCTCCATACCAGGGATTAGAAAGGAGGATTGGGACCCCTCCCAATCCAATCTGGGAGTCCCAGCCCCCTCCCCCACTCTTTCACGGTCCCAGACCCCTCTTTATTCCCCCACTCTTCCATCCCTTCTCCACTGTCTCCCAATCCACCATGCCTTCCCCCCCGTGCATGGTTTTGGGGGTTGCAGGCCCCTCCTGCTCACTCTGGAGGTCCCATCCCCCATTTAATTCAGGCACTTCCCAGCAGCTTTTTCCTGGGAGGAATCCCTGAGTTTGGGGATGTTTGGGGTGCAGTTTTGGAGAGGGACAGCTCTGTCTGGCTTGCCCCTCCCTGTTGTGCCCTCTCAGCTGCCCCCAACACCCTGGGGCTGCTGGGATTTCCCTCCTGGGGACAAGGACGTTCATTCCTTTCCAGGAGCCCAATGCCCACCTGGGGCTCCAGCTCAGGGGCTCCTTGAGCAGCTGCCCCAGAACCTCCGCCAGGGTCTCCCAGCGCAGCCGCAGCCGCTGGGCCTGGGGTCCCCAAAGCCCTCAGCAAGCCCCAAGGCCCTGCCAGGAACCCTCAACTCCCTCCAACCCAGCATCCCCCACAGCCCCTGCAAGTTCCCCCCATGGCACCGGCCATGGCCATGGCCCCACATGTCACTGGCCATGTCCCACTGTGAGTGCTTCTGGTTTAAGGTCACTAGAATTTGATCCTACCTTGTTAACCCCTCCTACGTAAACCCTGCCCCTACAATACCCCATATGTAACCCGATGATCCCGTCCCTGCCCTCTCTTGCCCCTCTGGCCCTTCCTGCCTCCTGGCCTCTTTGCCCTCTCCCCCACCCGGGGAGGGGAAAATAAATGCATCCTTGAGCCTACAAAACAGGGACTTGTCTCCTCTGCTTCCCTGCCGGTGCTGTGGCCTTCCTGGACACGATCCATGTCTATTGTGGCACCCCGATGCAACAATTGGTAGATGAATGCTGGGAAACCAGAGAAAACAACAGGACAGGCACCCCATAAGTCACCCCCCTGAGGGGGACCCCCATCTTAAAAACAGGGGGGAAAAAGTTTACGGGGAGGGAAGCTCCCAGTAAGGGATCAGCTTACCGGGACCCTGCAATGGGCCAACAGCGACCATCACGAGTCTCTTCTTTCTTCATGGGAGGGAGTTTTTAAGAGCTACAAGCAGCTAGCCTGCCTGCAAAAGGACCATGCTGGGGACTCCTATCAACCCTCCTGACACATCTGCTGCAGCTTATGGACGGAAAGCCTTTGTGGCTACTTATGGATGATTTGCAAGCAGTGTCAGTGCCCTAGATCAGTGGTCCTCCTTCCTGTGAACCTCCACGGTTTTCAGGTTCTCTGAAGCTGCCTGTATTTTCCATACCCTTTGTTCCTAGAGCATGGCAAGGAGTGAAAACTGCCAGGATGCCTTGGAGTTGCTACTGCCTCTCCATCACCCCGTGCCTCTCTGCTACCCCATCCCCCTTTCCCTGAAGGCAGGACAAAGGTTGGAGCCCGTCCAGAAGTGTCACGGGTGTGCTACCGTTCCTCCCCCCATCCTATGTCCTCCTTCGCCCCCCTGTCTCTCCACACCCCCCGTTCCCTGCCCGGGAAAGCAGTGGCCGTGCTTTATCAGGCACTCCCTCTCATGATGGCACCTCCCACGCGCTCTTTGAGATCCCATCTTTCCCACTGAAGCCCTTCTTTTCCAGCTGTTTGAGATCCCATCTTTCCCACTGAAGCCCTTCTTTTCCAGCTGTTTGAGATCCCATCTTTCCCACTGAAGCCCTTCTTTTCTGGCTGTTTGAGATCCCATCTTTCCCACTGAAGCCCTTCTTTTCCAGTCGCTGCCCGCGGGGCAGAGGTGGGTGGTGGAGCTCTTGGTCAGCTCTTGCTGTGCCGCTTTTCCTTGCTTCACAGTCATGGACATCAATGCACACAGCAACACCTGCACATCAGTACTGAGCCAAGATCAAACTGTTAAGGACTGTGCCCCTCGTGAAAGAGGAGATCAAAGAATTGCACCCCTTCTCTGAGAAGATCTACAGCCAAAGGAGATTGAACTATTAACCCATTAACTAAAAATGTATTCATTAAATTAAGTATCATAATTTCTGTTCTTTTGTAATTAAATTTCAAATGCCTTTCTACTGTTTATTATTTTAGTTTAACAATTCTCATTCTAATTCTGCAAACCATTAAGCCATATTCCTGAGAATCCCTTGTTATGAGTTATTCATCTCACCTTTTAACCAATTTATAAATGGAGGAGTTGTGAATGCTTCTAGTTTAAGGTCACTAGAATTTGATCCTACCTTGTTAACCCCTCCTATGCAAACCCCACCCCTACAATACCCCATATGTAACTCAACAATCCTGTCCCTGCCCCCCTTTGCCCCTCTGGCCCTTCCTGCCTCCTGGCCTCTTCACCTTCGCCCTCTCCCCCACCCAGGGAGGGGAAAATAAATGCATCCTTGAGCCTACAAAACAGGGACTTGTCTCCTCTGCTTCTCTGCTGGTGCTGTAACCTTCCTGGGCAGGATCTCGATGTCTATTGTTGCACCCTGATGCAACATCCCACCATGGCCTCAGCCACGGCTGTCTCCCCACCCTGTTTCCATCCCTGTCACTGTGTCCCATGTTCCCATCTGTGCCCGTCTCCCTCCATGTCCATATGTCCCCATGTCACTCCCCATGTCTGTGTCCCCTCATGTCCCCACCCATATCTTCGTTCAATGTCTTTATTTTTACCTCAGTGTTGGATATTCTAAAGATACAAAGAGAAATGAGAAGAAAACCAAAGCCAAAAGAAAAGGATTTCGGTGTCCATAGCTGAGGATCCACGTGCTTGGGTGGGAGTGAAGAAACTTTTCTGGAGGCGTTTCCATCCATCTGTCTCCAAAATCGTGGTCTTTGTTCCAATCTATCACCATTTCGCTGTGGAAGACACTCTTGGGTATTCAGAAATCAAAACTGTAGAATGCCTGAGGTTGGAAAAGACCTCCAAGACCATCCAGTATTCCTTGATGCCCCGAGAAGATCGGATTGAACGCAAAACATTTTCTGGGGTTGAAAGACAAATCAGCTCTCCCCCAGGAATTCCCAGTGTTGGTCTGTGTCCCGATGGATGTTCCTGCCCCTGCACTCATCCAGGTGCCCACAGGGAGACAGGAAGATGTGGAGCATCCCAGCCAGGTGTCTGCCCAACAGGGATCACCAGGACCACGGATCACCAGGGCTCTGCCCAGCGGGGGTCACTGGGGATCATCCAACGCCGATCCTCCCATGGGGGATGGAGCTGGAGCAGCGCACGAAGCTCTTCCCGCTCTGGGGCACTCGCAGGGCTTCCCTCAGTGCTGCCTCCGTTGGTGTTGGGTCAAGTGAGAGCTACTGGAGAAGCTCTTCCCACACTCAGGACACTCGTAGGGCCTCTCCCCGGTGTGGATGCGCCGGTGGACAGTGAGGTGTGAGTTGTGCTTGAAGCCCTTCCCGCAGTCGGGGCAGCGGAAGGGCCTCTCCTCTCTGTGAATCCGCTGATGTACGAGGAGATGGGAGCTGGTGTGAAACCTCTTCCCACACTCGGGACACTCGTAGGGCCTCTCCCCAGTGTGGATGAGCTGGTGTTTTCTCAGGTTGGAGCTCGATCCAAAGCTCTTCCCACATTCCAAGCAGGTGCAGAGCCCTTCCCCAGTGTGGATCACCTGGTGCTGGATCAGGGCTGAGCTTGTTCTGAAGCTCTTCCCACACTCCCCACACTCGTAGGGCTTTTCCCCAGTGTGGATCCTCTGGTGTTTCCTCAGGTTGGAGCTCTGGCTGAAGCTCATCCCACACTCCCCACACTCGTAGGGCTTTTCCCCAGTGTGGATCCTCTGGTGCTCGATCAGGCTGGAGCTCCGGCTGAAACCCTTCCCACATTCCAAGCACTTGTGGGGCTTCTCCCCTCCATCAGGCTTCTCCACCAGCTCTGAGCTCCGCCTGGATCTCCGGCCGCCCTCCTGGCACTGGGGGGGTCTTTCCTCCTCACACCTCCCTGGGCTGGGTTTGCAGCCCCTCCTCGTGCGGGATCTCTGGGGCTTTTCCTCCTCCTCCATCTGGACACTCCTTGGGAATGACAAATCCTGGTTTGGGGAAACAAACAAGAGGAGAGCGCCTTAGGCTGGGGGTTCCTCCTTGCCCAAGTTCATCTCAAGGAATCATTGGCACCTTGTGTCTGTAGGAACCTCCAAAACACCAAGATTCAGCCTGAAAGTCCTCCAAACATCAAGACACAGATCAAAAACTCCCCAAACATCAAGACTCAAACAAAAACCTCTTCTAAAATATAACGATTCAGCCCCTTGCAGAAAAATAAAACATCAACATTTAGCCCAATAAAGCTCAGATGCACCAAGATTCACCCCTGTGAAAATCATGGATCCCCCTCCCCGGTCACCTGCTGCATGTGGGGGGGGCAACGCTCCTGGGGCTGGGGGGAGGCTGCAGATACAGGGAGGGCTGGAACCTTGTGGGGCCTCCTCTTCCTGCTCCTCCTCCTCCTGTGTCCCTACTCTTCCCCACACTCCTCTTCCTCCTACTATTTTTTCCTTCTCCTGCACAATCCCACCCTCTCCTCCCACCTGCATCCTTTGACCATTTTGTTCTTCAGCCCTGCTTCTCCTTCCCTTCTCCTCCTGCCCCCACGCCCAGCACCCACTGCCGCCTCCCTCTTCCCCCCCAAACCCACAGCATCCCACCGCAGGGGCAGCCATGGAGCTGGGCCAGCTCGGCCTGGGGCAGCGCTGGGCTCTCGGCCGCTCCCGCCCGCACTCGCTCCCCACTGCAGCCGCTCCCGCCACCACAGCGCGGGGGGGCCCGGCCTTGGCGCTCCCCCCTCCCACCTCCCCAAATTCCCCCAGCGGGGGGCGCTGCGGCCCGGGGGGGGCGCACGTGGGGTCCGGGTGGGGAGCGCTGGGAGCTGCGGCTCTGCCTGGCAACTGGTGAGTCATCAGCGCCGCAAGCTCTCATTGGCTCAGCCCTGCCCGAGGGGCGGGGCTGCAGCAAGGGGGACACCCTGCTCCAGGGGGGATGTCCCGCAAACCGGGGACCCCCATGGAAGGAAGAAGAGGAAAGTGTCTTTACAAACAGATGCTGCCAATCTGCGCGGAGACAGGGCCAGGCACTTGGACATAAGGAAGGGACAGCAGAAGCCATCAGTTCCAGAAAATGTTATTCACTGACCACACAGACTGCTGCTCAGCCAAGGTCCTGCTAAATTCAGGAACTTCCAGAAGAACAACAAAGACTTAACAGGGCTGTGAATATCGTTACCTGTACAGAAGTGGGGTGTACATTAAGGGGGGTATGTAGTAGGGGGATTGGGAAGTCTGTACCTCTCAAGTACTTCAGCCACTCGGGAAAGGGAGAGGGAGATGCAGCCAGGAAAATTAGGATGAAAAGGAGGCTGCATCCTCCAAGAACTGGAGAGACCCCATGGGAAATGTCCCATGGCCTCTTCCTTTTTTTAAAAATGAAATTACTTTCACGGGACTTCTTTGTCTCCCTGGTGATGTGACATTTCCCACACACCTTGGGGCTCATCCAGAATTCCTTCCACCACCAGGGATGCTGGGCAGTGAGTGGAGCTGAAGGTGCCTCACCCAGTTTGGGTGATCGGCTCCCTTGGGTGGCGGCGGCACCGGGGATTGATTGGGGACCCGAGAGTGTCCAGGGGACAGACGAGTGACAGATCAGGGGGGCTGTGAAGAGTCGGCAGGGACAGAGCACTGAAAATCTCATCAGTGAGGACAGGGGGATCTTCAGGGAGTAAACATGGCAGGGCACCCATGCAGGGTGGAAAAGGGAAAGCCAGGAAGGGGTCCTGGCCAAAGGGATGATGATCCCAAAATATCTCTGAAGGGTCCCTTGGGAGAATGTTGAGGCACTTTGCACATTCTCCCAGAGGTAATTAAGGACATGGACACCCAGGGGGGCAATAAGGGAAGTCCAGGAGGGATTTAGACAACAGGGGATGGATGGTGTTGGTGTGCTGGGAAGGGTTAGGGTGAAGGAGAGTGTGCAGGAATAGGGTTAAGGCAAGAAGCAGCAGGAGGAATCTCTGTGGTAAGAAAAAGGATGATGGAAAAGAGGAGGAAGAGAAAAATACTGAGGACTGGAATGTTTTTCAGCAGGGTCTTATCCTCAGAATTTGCCAGCTGATGCAGATCCTTTGTATCCCCGGGTTCCAGGCCTGGCAAACAAGGAGGTCAGGATTTCAGGGGGTTTCTCTGGGCTGGGCAGCGGCAGCAGCGGGCGCAGAGCTGCGGCACCGGGAGCACGGGCTGGGGGCCTGTGGGGAGCTGCGGGGCCGGGCCGGGGCTGTGGGGCAGCCGGGGCTCAGCGCCGGGCGCTGCCTGACCCCACCACCCCCCGGGCACGGCCGGCACTGGCCCCCGGCCCCCAGGAGCCTGCGGGACGCCCCGGCCGCTGCCCGGCCCCGCCGAGCTGCCGGCCCTGCCCGCCGGGGGAGCCGCCTTTGGACACTGCGGCAGGACAGGCACCGCCTCTGGGATACGGGCTGGGCAGGGCACCGGGAGCACAAGCACCACGAGCACGAAGGAACACCTGGGAAATGGGGATTGTTCGTGCAAGGATCCAGATGTTCTTTCAAGGATTTTCTTTGGGTCACTGGTTAAACGAATGATTTTGCAGAAAGCTCAGCAGCTGTCACAGGATGAGCACCCACAGGCACTCAGGGCGGCTGCAGCAGTGGCACAAGAAGCCCCTGCAGCACTTGGGCACAAAGGCACAGCAGGGGAATGCAAGAAGGGAGGAGGAAAAGGCCAAGCTGAAGGCAAAGGCCATGGCACAGTTTCTACAGCCCCTCAGGGATCAACCCCAGCGCCCAAGGGGGCCCCAGCACCCAGGGGACGCCCTCGGCCACAAGCACCTGGCACAGGCATTGCCCTCCTCGGCAGGGGAGAGCCCACCCAAACAGCCCCGGGCAAGGAATCAGGCTTCCATCTGCAGGGCACAAGGACACTGCAAGCACACACAGCAGCACCCTCAGCACCAGCAAGGCCAGCCCTGCATGGACAGGGATTCTTAGGGCTGCCACAGCTCCCATGACACCAGGGACCCACCACACTGCAGCCCTGGAGAACATTCAGGCTGGCTCTGCATCGACAGGAGCCCTTTCCTCACAGACACAGGGGCCTCTCCAGCCACTCTCAATCTTACACCTGAGCAGGGAAAATGCCAAAAATGTCTTTGATTATTCAGGGGATAAGGGGGAAAGATGAGCAGCTGTGTTTTATTCAACCACTCTTAGCAGATCTGGGGGATGGCTTTGAAATGCAGGAATTTTCCTTTGCACCTAATTGTGATTTGCACCTAAATGTAATTTACTGGGAAGGGATTTGATGGCTCAATTGGGAATGCAAATTAATATTGGAAAAGGTGATACAGAGGCCAGTTCTGTGGTACCTTTGTGTCAAATGTCTGGCAAGGCCTGTGCTGAAGTGAACCCACAAGTGTGGGCAGCCCCAGGGAAATGGGGAAAATCAGATTCCCAGCCTCTCCAAATTCCTCTGAAGCAACCAGCACAAGTGGGGTCTAAAAGCAATGCCCTATTCCAAGGGAGGGAAGGAAGGCCTTACAGCCTGTGATTGAGCCCCTGCTCAAGGCAGGGCTTTTGCAGCCAGGGATCTCTCCCTACAATGCTCCTGTGCTGCCAGTCAAGAAATCAGATGGAATCCATAGAATGGGGCAGGACCTGAGAACAAGAAATGAGATTATTAAACCGAGGCACCCCACAGGCTCAGATCCTTACACCATCTGCAACCAGGTTCCCTCCTCACACTGCTGCCATTCAGCACTTGATGGAAAAGATGCTTGCTGGGGATGCCCACTCACACAGGATGGGGAACAGGATTTGGCCTTGGAGTGGCACCAAGAGGTAGAAGGGAAAATGGGAAAGACATGGACGGTCCTTCTGCAGGGATGCACGGAAGCACCAGCCTTAGTCGGGCAAGCCTTGCAGAAAATATCAAAAGAATTTACCTCACCCCCAGGAACTGGGTTAATGCAGGATGTGGATGACTTGCTCCAGTCAGGAGGACAAGAAGAAGTGGTTGAAGAAGCCTCTGTGAAATGGCTCCATTTTCAGGCTAAAAAGCATCTTGGAGTATTTGTAACAAAAAGGGGAAATGGTAGAGAAAAAGGTGAAATATTTGGGACATATTTTGATTGAAGGTTTGTGGTGCATTGACCCAGAGAGGGTCCAGGGAAGCTCACACCTAACGTTATTCAGGACTGAAAAGGAGCTGTGAGAGTTCTGAGGATTAACAGGGAATTGCAGGACCTGGACTGAGGATTCTCTGTTCCACCCAGAACATTGCATGACTTTGTAACCCCAGACAGCCTCAAGGTTATGGTATGGACAAGAGAAAGAGAACAAAACTTGAGAAAATGAATAAAACAAAATGATTGATGCCCCAGCCATGGCTCTCCCAGACTCAGAAAAGGAATTGGAATTGGATGGGAATGTTCAACAGGCCGCGACTGAGCCCGCCCTGAAGGCAAGGGAGCAGCAGCCAGGGCTCCACAGCGGGGGAAGCCCCTGTGCCTGCCCACACATCCTCGGCTGGAATTGTCTGCCTGGGCACCCTCCTTTGGCAGCTCCAGGCACTGCGGGCCAATCCTTGCTGCCACTCTTGGAGCTTCAGTGGTTTCTGTGCCTGCACTGCCACACGGGCTGGGGAAGGCACCGTGACAATTCCACTCTGGGGCTCAATCACACTCACACACTGGGCTGGATGGGATTAGATTGGGGGAAAATATACCAAATTTACATTTTAAAAGAATCTTATTTTTCTCTACTCAGGCTTGGTTTGCCTTTAGCCCTGGGGAAAGGAATTTTAAAGGTTTTTTCTTAAGGGATGTTCCACCACTCAACAGAGATGAGTTTAACATCTCAACAGACTGGAAGAGCCCAAAAGATCCCCACAAAGATAACGACCATCAACAAAACATCAACGCCCATCAGCAAACAGCAACCAACACCTACCCCAGACACTGCCCCTGGAAGAGCTGGAGACACCTGGTCTGGAAAAGGCTGAGAAGGAAATCCAGGAGTGCAGACCTAATTAACATCAGAGGCAAAGAAATCCGACCTAATTAACATCAGAGGCAAAGAAATTCAGCTCCAATAGGAAACCAAATACTGAGAACTCAGCAACTTGGGAGCAATGAACATAAAACCAATGGATTTCTATGGGTTCAGACTGTATAAAGTTTAGGAAAAATCGAGTAAACTCACGTGTCATGGAATGATTTTCTCTGCACACCCGGGCTACGTGTGGATGAAATGATTTCTGGGTCACATTATGGCCAGAATCAAGTAATGCCTTGACTCTCTAACACTTAAGACATTGTTGGAGAGTTTTTGTTTTTCCTGCAGTTGCAGTGCCAAGATTACACCACTAGAATAATTTTTCGTAATACTCCTATTTTTATATTGTTAAATTAGGTTTGGACCAGAGGTGTGGGAATCAATTTTTAGTCCCAGGAGAAGAAGTAGAAGAAACTTGATCATTTGGAATGTTTTTATGTATGTTTGTGTGTGGCTCTCAGTGATGGAAAATTTTGGTAAGAGTTTTTTTAATTTCACCTTTAGGTTGCATTTTACAAAACCAGAAGAGCTTTAAAGGTTACTGTTTAAGGAAGTAACAGTTAACAGAATATTGGTAAAAACAAAGGGAAAAAAGCATATTCTGGGGGGGCCACATGTGAGTCATTCAATGGCTGCCCTGGAAGAGAAGCTTCATTCCAGGCACCCAGGAGAGGAGCTTTAGAAATGCAAATTAACAGCCCTGGGGAAAAGGGGGGACAATGCACCAGGGGCTTCTTGCCTGGGGAGGAATTGGGCTGATTCCCTCTGCCCCTCACCCCAAGCTCTGCCTGCTGGCACTGATGGAATTGGCACAGCCAAAGGCAGAGCCCACACTGAGGATATCTGACTGTGCAACAGAAATTGGTTCAGCTGCAAAGGGAAACAGCAAATGGAGAACGTTGGGAAAACTTCACTAAAAGAACTGGGGGGGAATCATCCCTCTCCCCACTCCAACATGTGCTGTCACTGTCTGTGTCACACACGGAGCATTGGAACACTGGGGGGGTTTTGCTACCACAAGTTCAGAGCAATCAGTGGGGAATCCAAGGATGTGATGATTGAATCAGAGAAAAGAGATCAATTGATGCAGCCCTGGCTGGAGGGAGCGCCCAAAAATGGGGAAAAGATGAACGGCCACCAGAACAAATCCTGCAACACCATGGACCAGCCCCTGGGAACCCAAACGAATTCATAGCAGGAGCCAGAGAACCCAGTGATCATTTCAATGGCAGAATTAGATTACAAGATGTCCTCGAAATAATAACCAACCAGACAGATCCAGCTCCTGAGTCTGGACAAACAATCCACTCAAATGAAGAACACAACATTTCACCATGGGATGGGATCAGATTATCTATGAGCAGAAGGAGGAGGACAGTGGGGAAAATTAAATGACTCAAGATCCTGCTGTTGGCAAATAGATGACAACCGAAAAGTGGTGAAACAGATAACAAAGGAAATAAGAAAGCAGCTCATGTTCCAGTCCAAACGGGGAAAGGATGGGAATGGGACACGGTTTGGTGGTTCCCTGGCACACCATGGGTTAAACGAATGCTCTTTCTCCTCTGATGTGCTACAGCAACTCTCATCTTTGGACCATGCACGACACCTTGCTGAGTGCAGCTCATTCAGCAGCTGAGCAAGGGGATGCAGGTGGCAGCCAGGCCTCCTGATCCACAAACGGCTACAAAAGGACACGGAATGAGGTCACTGAGAATAATCCCAAAACCAAAGAGGATCCAGGAAGAAAAAACAGAGTCAAGGAGTGAATCTGCTTGGAGATAGGGCCAGGGACTTGGAGATAAAGAAGTAATAGGAGAAAACCATCTGTTTCAGAAAATGTTACTGATTGACACAGCCTGCTGCTCAGCCAAGGTCCTGCTAAATTCCTGAACATGGAGAAGAAGAACAAAGACTGAACAGAGCCATGAATATCGGATGTTACACAAAAGGGGGGTGCATATTAACGAGGACATGCAGCAGGCGGATCGGGAAGTCTGAACTTTCCAAGGACCTTCGCCACTGGGCAAAGGGACAGGGAGATGCAGAAGGGAAAATCAGGAGAAAAAGGAGGCTGCGAACTACAACCATTGGAGAGACCGCACGGCAAATGCCGCATGGCCTCTCCCTTTGCTCATCAATAAAGTCACTTTGACAGGACTCCTCGCTCTCCGCTGGGGACACAAACCTCTGGCGACGCCAATTTTCCCGACCACGCCCGGCCACAGGGCAGCCACCTCCGTCCTACCCACAGCAACCGGGACGAGCCAGCGCTGCTCCGGCCCCGGCTCCTGCCCAGGCCCCAGCGGGAAGGAGACCGCGGGCAGCCGCTCCCGCAGCGCCCTCAGCCCACGGCCAACACGGCGCCCACACGGCACAAGGAACCCGCCAGAGCAGAGCCCCCTGCCGCCCCCTCCGCCCGCACACAGCCCCGAGCCCCGGCACAACCCAGCGCGGCTCCCACCTGCGCTGGCGCCGCCTCCGAGCTCCGCCGCCGCCTCCCCGGGCTCCGGCCGCTGCCGCCGCTCCCGGGCCCGCACAGACGCTCCCACAATGGCGCCTCTGCCACCAGCGCCCGGGGGGCGGCCCCGGGGCCGGGCTTCTCCCCGCTCCGCCCAATCAGCGCGCACCGACAACCACGAGTGACGCCACCAGCAGCCAATGGCAGCCAGCCAGGCCCGGGCTCTGCACACGGCCCAGCCTCGCCCCGCGCTCTCAGGGCCCCCCGGGCTGTGTGAGGGGAAAGCCGGAGATGAGGAACAGCCCCGGGACGGGCCCGGGCCCGAGGCGGGATCGAGCTGCAAACACAAACAAAGTTCTCCGCAGCTCCCGGCCCGCCTTTCCCAGCGCTGCGTCTTCGCTGGCACCGGCTCCGAGGAAAGCCGGCAGTTCTGCTAGCCCGAATGGGGAGCATCCTGCATCACAAATAAACCTCAAAATACCCCAAATCCTGGATCAAGAATGATCACAAATTCTGCTGGATCCCAAGGAAGGATCACAAATGTTCTCAAATCCCAAGTCCTGGATCCCAAAAAAAATCCCCAGATCCCAAATGCTGCTGGATACCCCAAATCCAATCTTTAAAAATCTCCACCCCTGGATCCCCGAACAATCCCAAATCCCAAATCCCAAATCCTGCTGTATCCCTAAAACCAACCCCAAATAACCAATTCCAAATCAGGGTCCTGGCAGGGTAAAACTGAGCCCTGGGTGGGGTGAATGGGCCCTGAGGGGGTCAGTGGGGTCCTGGCAGGGGAAATGGAGCCCTGGGGGATCAATCCGGGCCCCAAAAGGGTCCCTGAGGTCCCGGCAGGGCAAATTCTGCCCCTTGGGGGTAAATCAGCGCGGCTGTGCTGGGGCGGCTGGAGGAGGTGACGCTGGCCCTGGGGACCTTGGTGGCCGCTGTCACCCGGGACGGGGAGGTGACGCCGTGGGGGATGCGGGGACAGGGGTTCCCCAAGGCAGCCCGGGCACTCGGGGACATCGTGGTGGCCTTGGGGACATCGGGAGAGGGGCACGAGGAGGTGGCGCGGAGGCTGGAGGTGGCCCAGGGGGCGCTGGAGGGGCAGGGGTAGGGACAGGGTGGGGACACGAGGGTGGCACTGTCACTGCTGGGGCACGGGGACACCCCGGGGTACCTTGGGGACACCCCGGGGTACCTTGGGGACACCCTGTGTCCATCCCTTGGGGACACCCTGTGTCCATCCCTTGGGGACAGCCTGACAGATTTTGGGTCTCCACGATGTCCCTGATATCCCCGCAGTGTCCCCAACAGGACCCCAGTGTGTCCCCAGTGTCCCCAACAGGACATCAGGGGACTCTTGGGCCTTGTTATAAATACACAATATAAAGTTGGCTTTTCACAAATATTAAAATTAATGTAATTAATTAATATGTAATGTTAAAATAACTCTGCTGTAAAGATGTAGTTTCTAGTTTTTTTGCTTAGACATAATAATAGAATAGCTAATATATAGTTATGCTTCTAATTAAACTCTTTAGTTAAAAACACATCCAATGAATATATAATAAAGACCCTACTACTGATATGCCAATTATCAGCATCTGCTGTCTAAAAAAAGATAAACCAAAGCCCAAAGTAGAAGTGTGAAAAACGAGGTTCACCTTTTTGGAGAAATTTAGAAGTTTAATAAAAAAATTAAGAAAATAGACAATTAGGAGAGATAAAAGCAAAATACATTTTCTCGGCCGAGGGTGCCTGGCACAGAACCAGCCAGCAGCAGCCCTTTTAACAAAAGTTTTCCCTTTAAAAACATCTGCCTGATGCATATTAAAATTTCACGTGCATGATTCAAACATTCCTTTGGAGTGAGAATCCCTTTGTTTTAGTCCCTACTCCCCCTCCCCACTCCATCCAGCAGACTCGTCTCCATTCCATCTGATAACACAGGTCCATAAATTCTTCTCCTGAGGTTCTGGTCAGTTTCATTTAGACAAGATACTGATAACAGAAGCAATCTTTAAACAATAGACCCCAATGTTCTCACAATGAGATACCATCACATTTCTAAATTCTATTAACAAAGAAAATACAGTACAATCTTCCTACATTCTACATACAGTATTCATTTTAATTTGCAAAAAGCCAACTATATACTATGCATTTATAACAGAAGTAATAAAAAGAACAAACTAAAACCACAGCCAAAACCCACACACGCTCTAAAAAAGCAAACCCAAAAAGTAGCCATGCTAAACCGTTTCTAAAATAGAAAAACGAGTTTATAAAAATATATAGATATACATAATAGTCAATAAATATACAACAGGCTAATGTAATAAGAAAAGTATTTAAGCAATGTGTCGGAAAAAGGTGAATGCTCTTGGCTGAATGCCAAACCCAGCCAAATTTAAAACAAGTTAATGTAATGTGTATTCAGGAAATGTGTCTGAGAGCAGTAAGAGCCTCTTGGCTGAATGCCCAGGACGCAGCCGTTTAACCCTTTGCTTTATCTCTCTGCTTTTATCTTTCTATTAAACCTTGAAATTTTACCAAAAAAATTAACCTCATTTTTCACAGGCCTTGTTGGGGACACTCAGGGGGACATTGGGGACACTCAGGGGGCGTTGGGGACAGTCAGGGGAACATTGGGGACACTCAGGGGGACATTGGGGACGTTGTGGTGGCCCCCACGGTGACGTCACCTCCTCCTGTTTCCCGCCGCCCGCGCCACTTTCCCGCGTGTCCGCGACTGTCACCGGGTCCTGTTCGCCCCCCGGAGTGTCCCGGAGTGTCCCCAGAGCATCCCCGCAGTGTTCACAGCGGTCATGGAGCCCCGCGAGGTGCGACAATCCTGGCACGGGGGGCCCGGATGGGACAGGGGGGACACGGGGGGAGCAGGAGGGGACAGGGGGCCGCAAAGGTGTGGCAGAAAGGGAGGAGGTGACAAAGGGGTGGAGGGCACCGAGAGTGGTGGGTGGGGGGGACCGTGGGGGTGGCAGGGGGGTGGCAGAGGGGACGAGGGGATGACAAAGGGACAGAGGGGACAGCTGAGCTCTCCAGGGAGGGGACAAAGGGGACCCGGGAGGGCACAGAGGCCACCTGAAGAGGCCACAAGTGCCATGAGATCCCCACCACCTCCCCTGTCCCCTCCCCAGGTGCTGAAGGCGCAGGTGGCCACAGTGGCTACCCTGGGCGAGTTGGCAGCCACCGTGACTGCAGCGAAGCGTGGCCGTTCGTGTACCAGAGGTCCCTTCGTGTAGACCTGATGAGATTCGCCTGCCTCCTCCGTGACAACCTGAACCAGTGCGGTGTCACCTCCCTGGGCCAGCACAGTGTCACCTCCCTGGGCCAGTGCAGTGTCACCTCCCTGGGCCAGCACAGTGTCACCTCCCTGGGCCGGGCCCTGGCCACCCTCAGGGCCACCCCAGGGGTCACCTGGGCTGATGTGACAGCCACAGCCAGAGCCTGGTGGGAGTGGGTGGACAACCTCGAGAACAGCTGGTTCTGGCTGGTTGAGAAGGCCGCCGATCTCCTCGATGGCTGGGAGGACGCAGTCAAGGCCACCACCAAGGCCACCACCAAGGCCACCACCAAGGCCACCACCAACGCCACCACCAACGCCACCACCAAGGCTATCGCCATTGGCCTGGTTGGGGACCTGCGGGGCAAGACTGCCGGCTGGGGGACAGCTGGGGACAACCTAAGGGACAACCCGGGCTGGCAGCCGCGGGTGTCCCTGGCCGAGGAAAAGGCGGCCTTGTTGGTGGCCATGCACGAGGCCCGGGTAGCAGCGGCCACCAAGGCCATGGAAGAGGCCATGGTGGCCACCAGCCGGGCGGGGGGGGCCACCAGGAGGGGACAGCGGGTGAAGGTGGCCCGGGGGCTGCTGGGGCGCTTGGTGGTCCTGTGTGACAGAGCCTCCCTGCTCCCCTTGGAGCTGCATGACCGGCTCGTGGACATCGAGGCCACCCTGGAGGGAACAAGGGAGGTGTCCCCCGATGTCCCTGAGGCCTTGGTGGCTGCAGTGGCAGAGGTCAAGCAGCTGTGGGAGGCCAGTGCCCGCCTGACCACGCGTCACCTGCTGGGGACACTTGAGGAAATCATCAACCTCCTCTCGAGTCCCCATGGCAGCTCTGGTGGCCCTGGTGGCCTCTTCAGCCGCACAGTGGCCGAGCGGTGCCAAAAAGCCATCGAGGACATCCCGAGGCTGCTGGGGGGACAGTGATGTCACTGCTGTGACATCATTGGGACAGTGACATCATCAGGGACATCTCTGATGTCACTTGTCCCCTCCCCCCTCCCTGGGCAGTGTTTGAGACAAATTTGGGGAATTTTCCAGGAATTTTCTTTGAAACTCGGGTGGGAATTCCTGAGCTGATGTCACTCGAGACACTCTGGGGACACTTAGGGATGCTCAGAGACGCTCAGAGATGCTCAGGGACACGCAGGGATGCTCAGGAATACTCAGGGACACTGAAGGATGCTCAGGACACTCAGGGACACTTGGGGACATGCAGGGATGCTGGGGCAGGGGATGAATGAGCCCCCTCAGTGCCTTGCAGGAGAGGCAGCAGACCCAGGTTATAAATGACAATATCAATAACAATATCAATGACAATATATATGACAATAAAATATTGGCTTTTGCATTCATGTATCAGCTTTTGCACCTTGTTAGTGGTCACAATGTTTTTGATACAGTGCAATTTATAATTCCTTTCAGCTGCTTTTTGGTATAATATAATCTATCAATTTATGTGTGCCTGTATAGTCTACAGAAATGTCAGCATAATAAATCGATTTTATATCATTTGCCTTAGGGAAATATTAAAATAGAGACTGTGCAATGCTAAAATGCTTTTATATTATAACTATTATTACTAGCTTTTACATTATAACTAACTTTTATATTATAACTAACTCAGGGAATGGTGTAAAACAATTCTGTCGTTTCCCACATCTGTGGGCCGGTGATAACAGTGACAGAAACCAGAGCACCAGAGAAGAATTTATTAATTTACCAGGGAGGGTGGAACAACAGGGTGGGACCAGGAGAAGAAATAAAATATATGGACCTGATGTACAGGATGTGCTGCAGACAAGTCAGAGGTTGGAACCAAACAAGAGAGTTCCTGGAACATCCAAAACTCCCAGGAATGTTTGAATGATGTCCAAACTCATGAATATGGATGTGCCCCAGCAATGGAGCGGTGCACAGAGAACATTGTTTTAAACACCCCAGCGCTGGAGATTGTCCCTTTTTTATCCCTGATTAAACTTGTAACCATTTCAAAGAGTGAGCTTTGTTTTTCACACCCGGGTGTGATTTGGGGGCCGGGGGGGTCCCGGGCAGCCCCCGCCACCCCCGATCACGGCCCCGCTGCTGAGCACTGACCCCGCCCCGGGGGGCACCGGGACCCCCCAAAATCCACACCCGCACCCCCTTGAGTGGAGCTGGTGCCTGGAGAGGCTCCTGGAACAGAGGCTGGACAGAGTGAAATGAACAAACCAGGGATTTATGGAAAGGCTTCAAAGGATTCACCTGGGGCAGCACCAGAGCCCGGTGCATCTGGGATCTGATATGGCTGCCATACAATATTTCATAGGGACTGATGTTGTGAGAAATGGGAATTTCCCCTGGAATATCTGGGATCTGATATGGCTGCCATACAGTATTTCATAGGGACTGATGTTGTGAGAAATGGGAATTTCCCCTGGAATATCTGGAATCTGGCATGGCTGCCATACAATATTTCACAGGGACTGATGTTGTCCCTTTGCCCTGGCTGTGTGCAGATTCTCAGCAAAGCCATGGGCAAGGCCTGAACCCACAACATGAATGTTTCCTGACAGCTTTTGCTAATTTGTGTTTTGAGAATCCCATTCATACGTTCAGCTTTACCACTCACCTGGGGTCTATAAGGTGTGTGCAGATCCCAAGGAATTCCCCAAAATTCGCCTCATGTCCTTGTTGGGCGATTGTCTAAGAAAACTTGAAGTTAACATTATTAAGACTAAACAAAAATTAATTTTAACTCTGGAAATTAATTTATTTAGACTCTATCATTATAAAAAAGTTACTAAAGATTTGTCATACAACAGTTAAACGTCAAGGTAAAAAACATTCAGGTAAACAATTGTACTGAAATTGCAGCAATATAAATTTATCAGAGGGATTAAACTGTTGCAGCTTTTTTAAGATTGCCAATATGATAGATTTGAGTTTGGCCTAATAAAAGTAATGGGATATAAATACTGAAGGCTAAAACAATAAGAATTTAGTTATATAATAGTGCCATAAAATTTACACAAGTAACTTGGTTAGGTTAGTGGGTTTGTAAAACTGACACTCGCATATAAACAAAGTAGAGGGTTCAAATTATCCTAAAAAATAAGCTATTATTTATTGTATTTGTGGTCCATCAATATAGTTGAACTGTTTTGATATCAAGTCTAATTTAAATTTAAATGTGGCAAGGAAAAATAATTATACTTGGATCATTAAATAGCTAAATACAAAAAAATTCACAATAAAATGACCTTGTTAAAACTATGGAGTAAAAAGCAAACAACAGGTAAAGCTAACAGTGGAGTTTCATGTACTAATTATAGCTAAGTCTCAAATAACTACTATAAATAAGTAAATAATGATAGTAAACAGTTAACAATAGTAAATATCCAACAACAGATAAATATGTAACAGTAGATTTCTAATAAATATCTAATAACAGCAAATATCTAACACTAAAGGTTCAAAGGTTTTCTTGAATGTGAGCAAAAGAATGTTAAACTTAAGACTTAGCCAATTACTCCCGGTGAGCCACGCAGCCTTGCTATGTTACCGACATGTAGGAACACACCACACGCACACAAACACCTTTGAATCTTTCCAGTGACAGTCGTGTTAAAAATCATAAATCGCAGGTTAAACCCTAATTTTAAGAGATCTTCAGTCAGTCAGTTGGTATTTTAATGTGCTATAGCAGCGTGCCGTGCAGGCTGCGGGCGTGCTGGCCGGCGCCAGGCGGGGGGCAAAGAGCTGCCTCTTGTTCAGGGTCGGCAGGTCCAGGGTCAAAGGGGAACTCTCTGTCACAATCGCTGTGCTTTGGGCAGTAGCCAGCAGCGAATGCCCCTGCGGATCACGAGGGGCCCCTCTGCCTGTCACTCGTAAGGGGGTGGCCGTGGGGTTGTCCAGTTTTCAGGGAGCCTTCATTGAAGACTGTGGCAATGGGTAGTTGTAAAAGCAAAGTCCTTTATTGCATGGCTAAATCAGCCTCATGGAGGTGGAGGTTGTCACAGTCTGTAGCCAGTAAAGTCCCCGTGTCCCCAGCAGAAGTGGTGGCATCTTATCAGCAGCAGTACAGGCAGCAGCAGCAGCAGCAGCCGTGGTCTGTGTCCGTGGTGAGCGTCTTTATCAGCAGCAGGCAGCAGTAGCAACAACAGCGGCATCGGTGCTTTTGTGAGTCCTCTGTGTGTGTGTCCTCGAAGTAGTGCATTTTTATTCTTTTTTTAGCCAATTAGGTACTTACATGGATTTTCTACATCCTTGCTGGACCAATCCTAAGATTGGTGTGTGACAATATTCATAAATTCTTAGAGAAATTCTACGCATCTAGCTCTATCTGTTTTATCTTGCATAGCAAGGTTACATTATTTTAATTATGTCTAGAGTTTATCTTCCTTTGCAAAAGGCAAAGCTACTGAACTTTAAACTAGGCCTTAGGGCTTCTCTTACTAGCTATTACCGGCACTTAAAAATCCTCTATTTATTTAAAACTAAACTTGCATTTCTACCTCATGTCCATGTAGACTGATGTATTTTAGTTTTTCTGAAGGTTCTAATTCAATCCTCGCATTTCTGGGCACTCCTGGGCCTGTGTGGATTTGGCCCACGGGGATTTATACTCCAACATGGGGTGTGTAGAGAGGGGTGCAGTCTCTCCAGATCGTAAAGGACTCTGAGGCTCCACTGCAAAAGGAAGGCAGGAGGCATCCCCTTCATTTTTAGCACGGGAGTTTTCTTGGGCTTTCAGGACCTCAAAAATCATCCACCAGGAGGGGAGCATGCCAGTGCTATCAGTCAATTTTGGAAGCCTTTTCCAAGGCTTCAGGTCAAATGCAGTGTTTTCTTGAGGGTCAGTCCTGTCAGCACAGAAAGCCTAAAATTCTCAGTGCCCAGAGTTCCAACAAATTTCTGCAACCGTTTTGCTCCCCTTTGTTGCACAATCCCACAGTTTTACTCCCACCTTGTCCCACATATCTGTCATAAAGATTGTGGACTCGGTAACTCCCGGTAGCTTAACTGCTGTCCATCTCAAGAAAGTTTTGAAATCATGTGAAGGCAAGGATTTGCCATGCTGTTGTAACAGCTTGGTCATAAGTTCAAAAGTGTCTCTTTCTTGGGCAGACATCCCCTGCCCCGTTGTCCCTTGCAGCTCACCTCCTTTCCTGAGGGATTTCATCGTTGCTGGCTGGCTTCCCCCTTCCTCTCAGGGGCACTCGGTCCTGCAGGGCTCGCCGGCAGCCGCTCAGCTGGGCACTCATCACCATCCCCCCTCACACAAGGGCACCGATGGTCGGGCAGTTGAAGGGACGGGCTCTCCGTGGTTTGCATCATGGAGTCGATTTTATTGAACACACTGCTGGTTTATAGACCTTTCAAGCCTAAGCTAAACCAATAACAACCATATCTATGTTTCTTAGTAACATTGCTTAACTATGGGCTACAGGCCTGTACTGCCTTGCACAGAAACATACACAGACACCCTGATCTCTTCTTCCTTCAGGGTCCTGCCTCGACTTGCCAGGGCTTGTGGCCCTCTAGCACATTGTCTCGGTTTGGAAAGACAGGTGTCTGCCAGGGAAAGCTGGAACTTCCTTTGGAATGGAGAAGGTAAACGCCTTCCCTTCAAATTATTATAATTTTGTAATTAAGGGAGCTTTTAGGCAAAGATATGGGAATAGGAATAACAGTTCTTTACTAAGAATATTAAAAATACAAATGTAGTAGTACCAAAAAACCCCAACTAAACAAAAAAAAATTTAAGCAAACGACAACAACAACAAATCTTAGAAATGCTGACAGAGTCAGAATATGACCTGACACGCTGTTGGTCAGGGTGTTGGGAGCAGTGCAATTAAGTCCTCCTGGGGTGACAGATGTGGTTCTGTTGGAGTAGAGATGATGCTGTAGAAGGGTCCAGTGGTGGTGAGATGGGTCTGGTCTTCCTCTGGGAAATTCAGTAGAAAACAGGCTGCCTTGGTGTGCTGAATCTCAGGTTTTATCTAGGTAGGAATGCTTGGCTCCTCCCACTGGGTGGAGCATCTCCCAATGGGATGATGTAATTGTATCAGTCATGCTGTGAGCCTTAATGGCCCATTAGCAGAAGATAGGGTTGATATCCTCTCTCCATCCCTGGAGGGAGGATGGGTCATGGAAGAGATTAGAACACTGCCCCACCTGGTTTTAACAGCTGGCCTATCAACATCTCCCCACCCGGTTTCAGCAGATGATAATAGAATATTATATTATTTTATTATATTATATATGGTTATATCCTGCACTGCAACCCAAGACACACATCTACCTCTGTAATGAGCTCAGCAGTACTTTGAGTCCTGCTTCCGAGCTGTATTCCCACAGTAACCATCTTAGGAAGTTGAGATAACTCTTCCTTAAACAGTCACATACCTGTGTCCTTAAAATGAAACACAGAAAAACACTCAAATAGTTCACAACCAATAACAGCTACTCTATAGAATTATCACTGACTCCTCTGTGTTATCTGTAGAAGGTAGAAGAGCAGAGATTCTCTGCAGCTTCTATCCACAAACAAGTCTTTATCAGCAGTTTATCACAGCTGCTTCAGTCAGTCACCTTTTTTCTAAAAAAACTTTATCCTTTGAAATTTAGACAAGCATATTTTAAGAAAACTCAGAGTAATTTTAAATTAAATTAATTTTAAATTAAATGTCCCTGTTTAATTTAAAATATAAATAAAAGCTCAATATAAATAAAATTTGACAGAAAAAAATTTGAGACTAAAAACTTAATAGAACTTCAAATTAACAAAATATAAATTTAACATCACTGAAATATAACAATTAAACTCAACAAAACTTAATAGTCTTTAAACTTAACAAAACTGAACCTGAACAAAACTCAAAAAAATAGGGCTTAAGAAAACAGAATTTAAACTGAACAACCCTTGAAGTTAACCTCAATTAAACTTAACAGAAATTTAAAATTAATTCTAATAAAGCTTAGCATCTGGATACCAGAGCAATAAGATATAACTTATAGTGAAGCTTAACTCTGATTCTATCACCTTTTTATTTGCATTAATAGTTGTAAAAAAAACCAAACTAGGGCTGTCTTGAGAAGGACGAGAAGGGCAGTGCAGGGGTGGAAAGCCAAGTGAAATTCGAGCTGCCCTTGGTGCCCCTATATTGATTTTCTTGAAGAGCCAGACGTATTCAGCTCTGCAAGGGTTCAATACTTCTGAGGGTGTCCAGCACCTCTCAGAAAATGGCTTAAAATAACTCTGCGAGACACCATGGTTCAGTGTGTCTTGAAAAAGCAGAAAGATTTTAATAAAATAAGAAAAAATTACAAAAACAAAAGAACAAAGCTGAACACAGTGTAGGGACAGGTCCCACACACCTGCTACAACGCCTCGAGAATGCACCGAGGAGTCTTCGTGCTCTCCCTTAAGTACTGAACGATTGTAAGTGTCTCTCCCATCTGGTCAATCTTCTAGTCTTCCCAAACCCATTCCTGTGGGTTTCTTATCTTCTTTTCTTCCTGTTAGGGCCGGGATTAATGCACAGGAGATGCAGTTTTCATGTTCGGGCTCAGTGTTTATTTCTTATCTGTAACACAGTCTCATGAGTCATGAGCTCTAACTAACAAGGTAGAAAAACAGATGCCTCTAACTCTTTCCAAGGTCTTCTTAAGCATAAACTATCCAATAACATGATGACACCTATATTATTTATACTTTTAACCCAATAACTGACCACCCGAGGTCCACAATGTTGACCCCTTCACCCAATTAGAAAGAAAACCACTCAAAACCATGAAGAAGAAGGTGAAGAAGGACTTAGCCAATGCTTTAAATCCTCCATCTTGCCCCATATAGATGACCATATGCTAAAATCCTAAACTCTAAGTTTTTCACCCTGTGATATCACACAATTCCATTCAAACTACACACTCATGTTATAAATGGTCAGAGGCCAATTCAAAATAAAATAACAAAATTTATTTAACATAATTTCAACACCGAAATAAAGCCACAATAAAAAGAAACAACATTGATCGAATGCTGGGTGGACAGAGAGGCGGTACAAAAGTACCCTCCGAATTCTGCCACACTGCTATGTTTCAGCCTGTGGGTTTTATACAGTTTTTTTACCCTAAGGCTAAGCCTGTTGAAAGTCTAAATATGCTTTGTTTCTAAAAGAGTCTTGTCTGCATGAAGAGGTTCTTTGATGGTTTTTTCTGAAGTTCATCTTGGGAGGGGTGATCTTGATCGTCTAGGATCTCCACCAAGATCGGTATCTGATGTTGAAGAGCTGTGAAGTGAGGGTCCACCCTTAATGGCCGGACCATCTTCTGGCTCTGCCTTGTTGTTACAGTTGTAGATGTGTTTGGGAACTTTGGAATCTTGGAGGCATTCTCGGGTAGCTTTTTATTAGTAGCTTAAATCCACACGAATTTATCTATTATACTTATTACACTAATGTAACCTAATTTCTCATTTTCAGTATGCACCGTATGGCCCATGGAAACAGTAGTGTGATGAGTATATTATGTTGATGTATACACCTTAGAGCTTATAGAACTAATAATGTGATGAATGTATTGTACTGTAGGCCGTAGGAAAATAGAAAATGTTAAAATACTTCTGTGTAACCCAGAGAACTGTATAAAGCAATGAGGTTGGTTCCCACATCTGCTGACTGACCTCTCCAAGTGATAAGGGTGACACAAACCAGAGCACCAGAGATGAATTAGAGAAGAATTTGTTAACTGTTCGGTCTCGGGGAAGTGTGAAACAACAGGATGAAGCCACAAGGAGGAATAAAATATATTGACCTGATCTGTAGGATGGTTTGTAGATACACCAGAGCAGAAAATCAAAAAAAACCGAAAAATTTCTAGAATATCAAAAGCTACCAAGAATGTTTGAATATTGCATAAACCTCAAAATTATATAGGTACCTTAGTAAAATAACAGTATATAGATAACAGTGTCTTAATGTACCAGCATGTTTGTTGGCTGATAGCCAGGCACACCCCAGCGCTGGACATTGTCCTGTTTTTTTCCATTACTGAACTTTTGAAAAATATTCTAAGATGGAATTTTCGTTTATCTCAGAATTGAGGTCACAGACAATAATCCCGAACCAAAGAAGACCCAGGAAGAAAAAACAGAGTCAAGGAGGGAATCTGCTTGGAGATAGGGCCAGGGACTTGGAGATAAGGAAATAACATGAGAAAACATCAGTTTTAGAAAATGTTACTGATTGACACGGACTGCTGCTCAGCCAAGGTCCTGCTAAATTCCTGAACATGGAGAAGAAGAACAAAGACTGAACAGAGCCATGAATATCGGATGTTACACAAAAGGGGGGTGCATATTAACGAGGACATGCAGCAGGAGGATCGGGAAGTCTGAACTTTCCAAGGACCTTCGCCACTGGGCAAAGGGACAGGGAGATGTAGAAGGGAAAATCAGGAGAAAAAGGAGGCTGCGAACTACAACCATTGGAGAGACCGCACGGCAAATGCCGCATGGCCTCTCCCTTTGCTCATCAATAAAGTCACTTTGACAGGACTCCTCGGGCTCCTTTGGGGACACAAACCTCTGGCGACGCCAATTTTCCCGACCAGGCCCGGCCACAGGGCAGCCACCTCCGTCCTACCCACAGCAACCGGGACGAGCCAGCGCTGCTCCGGCCCCGGCTCCTGCCCAGGCCCCAGCGGGAAGGAGACCGCGGGCAGCCGCTCCCGCAGCGCCCTCAGCCCACGGCCAACACGGCGCCCACACGGCACAAGGAACCCGCCCGAGCAGAGCCCCCTGCCGCCCCCTCCGCCCGCACACAGCCCCGAGCCCCGGCACAACCCAGCGCGGCTCCCACCTCCGCTGGCGCCGCCTCCGAGCTCCGCCGCCGCCTCGCCGGGCTCCGGCCGCTGCCGTCGCTCCCGGGCCCGCACAGACGCTCCCACAATGGCGCCTCTGCCACCAGCGCCCGGAGGGCGGGACACCGCCTTCTCCCCGCTCCGCCCAATCAGCGCGCAGCGAGAACGAGGAATGACGGCAGAATCAGCCAATGGCGGCGAGCGGCGGGCTCTGCACAGGGCACGGCCCCGCCTCCCTTTCCCTGCACTCCGGCATCGCTCGGAAACCTCGGCTGAGGAGCGGCCCCGGCGCTGGGCCCGGCCCGGGCAGGAGGCCAAGGAGCCGCTGCTGCCCTGAACCGCCGGGAGCTCGGGGGGAGCGGGACCTGAGGGCGCTGGGAGCTGCAGCTGGGGCCGGGATGGAGCAGGGGATCTAAAACCCTGAATGCATCAGCTGGTGGAGACAGAGGCCAAATTTATCTGTTATTAAATACCTGTTATTGGTTACTTATCTGTTATTCAGTACCTATTATTAGTAGATATTCAGAACAGACTCGACAAGGTAAAGGCCTTGTCAAGCCTCTGAAGGAGGGAAATGATGCCTTCAGTTTGAGCTTTTATATTTTCCACATTCTGCACTGCATTGGTGTGTGACTCTGAATTTCATACAGAGTGTGAGCAAGTTCTCCTCACAGCTCAGTCAGACAAAACAATTCCTTCCCCAGCCCCAGAACCAAGGGCAGCGCTGCAGCTTTGGGCCCAAAAAGTGCAAACAGCAGCGGATTGAGGAGAGCGACCTGGGAGGGTGGGACTGCATCACCTGAAGTGTAATTGGGCAATTGACCCCAGTATGGAAATGGACCCAAACTTATAAAAGGGTGAAATTCGTGATTGGGATCCATCCTGGGTCCATTTTGGGTCCATCCTGGGTCCATTTCGGGTCCATCCTGGGTGCAGCCCTGGCCGGGCTCTGGTGCTGCCCCAGGTGAATCCTTTGAACCTGTTCTAAATGCATATTATAAAGTTGGCTTTTCACAAATATTATAATGAATGCTATATGTATAATATGGGAAGTTTTTACTGTATTTTCTTTTATTAACAGAGCTCTAGAAATGTGATTAATGTATATTTTCTTTTTGAGCTGTAACACAGTAAAGACTTTTTTTCTGTAACATCTCAAACCAGTCAAACCAGAAGGTAGGGAGGGGATCCTCCTGCATTTCTGAATTAACCAGATCAAGATGGGGGTGAACCAAAAGCTACAAGAAGGAATTTATTGATCTCCTGGTATCAGAAGAATAAGACACAGGACAACTAAAAGGCACCAACAAAAACTTTTATCTACAAGGAGTAATAAAATGTTCATTTGGTGAAATGGGAGAAGTTGGAGGGGAAGCAGAACCAAGAGAACATCTGAACTCAAAGGTATGTTTGAATAATGCATTAGGGTCTATTGAATATGTAACACAGAGATCCTTAAAACAAAGGATCTGAAGGGGGTAAGGTTTGCTGGCAGGGTCCCCACCAGGCACCCTCGCTGAGAAACTTTATTTGCTTTATTTGCTGTCTCCTACTTGTTGTTTTTTATTAAACTTGTAAATGTTTCTAAGAAAGTGAACCTCATTTTTCGCACCCTCAAAATTCCCCTAAAATCCTCCTCACGTCCCCTCAAAATTCCCTTAAAATTCCACCAGAATCCTCACAAAATTCCCTTAGAATTCCACCAAACCAGCCTGCAGATGCAAGAAAGAACAGAATTGTTTTACACCCTTCTCTGAGTCAGTTATAATATAAAAGTTAGTTATAAAAGTCATAATATAAAAGCATTTTACCATTGCAAAGTCTCTATTTTATTTTTTGCTAAGGCCTACTATATAAAATTGATTTTTTATTTTGCCATTTCTGCTGGCTACACAGTGCACACATAAACTGATAGATTATGTTGTACCAAAAAGCAGCTGAGAGGAATTATAAATTGCAACATATTAAATTATTGTGATCTATAACAATGTGCAAAAGCTGATACATGAATGGAAAAGCCAATATTGTATTGTCATTGATATTGTCATTGATATTGGCATTGATATTGGCATTGATATTTGCATTTATAACCCGGCTCTGCTGCCTCTCCTGCAAAGCACCGAGGGGGCTCATTCACCCCCTGCCCCCACATCCCTGAGTGTCCCTGAGTGTCCCTGAGTGTGCCCAGTGATGTCAGCCCAGGAATTCACATCAGCATTTGGGACAGTTTAAATGAAAATTCCCAGAAAATTCCCCAAATTTGCCTCAAATCCTGCATGGTGAGGGGGAGGGGTCAAGTGACACCAGTGATGTTCCCAATGATGTCAGTGCCCAAATGATTTCCTAACAGTGTCATAACTGTCCTGCAGCAGCCTCGGGATGTCCTCGATGGCTTTTTGGCACCGCTCGGCCACCGCGCGGCCACGGGGGCCACCAGGGCCACCAGAGCCACCCCAGGGACTGGAGAGGAGGAAGTCGATTTCCCCAAGTGCCCCCAGCAGGTGATCCTTGGTCAGGCGGGCAATGGCCTCACACATCTGCTCAACATGGGCTACCTTGTCCTCGAAGTACTCGAGGTCATCGGATATGTCCTCCTCTGTCATCTCCTGTCTGGCCTCGATGTCCCTGAGCCACTCTTCCAGCTCCCAGGAGAACGAACGGCCTCTGTAACACGCGTCCACCAAGTCCTCCAGCAGCCCCCGGGCCTCCTCCACTCGCTCTCTCCTGGTGGCCACCACGGCCTCTTCCCTGACCTTGGTGGCCGCTGCCACGGGGGCCTCGTGTGCGGCCACTGCTGAGGCCACTGACGGCTGCTGGGCTGCGGCCACCAGGTTGTCCCCAGATGTCCCCGAGCACGAGGGGGTCTCATCCTGCAGGTCCCCAGCCAGGCCAGTGGAGGTGGCCTCGGCAGTGTCCTCCTCAATGGCCTCGCCCTCAAAGGTGTTGAAGATCTCCTCAGCCTCCCTCTCCACCTGGCCCCACCTCTCATCGTGCTCTTCCATCAGCTCCCGCCAGGCTCTGGCCGCGTCTCTCACATCGTCCGGGATGGCCCCCGGGGTGGCCGTGATGGCAGCCAGGATCTGGCTCAGGGACATGACACCGCGCTGGCCCAGGGCAGTGACATCATCGTGGTCCAGGGCATCCCGGACCATCCAGGTGAATCTCCTCAGGGCTGTGTGCAGGGACTCTGGGTACAGGAGCGGCCACACGTCCCGGCATGGCGCAGTCACGGTGGCCGCCAGCTTGCCCAGGTTGGCCACCTTGGCCACCTCCGCCTCCAGTCCCTGGGGAGGGGACAGGGGAGGTGGCGGGGACCTGGTGGCACTTGTGGCCTCCTGGGGTGGCCTCTGTGCCCTCCCGGGGTCCCCTTTGTCCCCTCCCTCGATAGCTCCGCTGTCCCCTCTGTCCCTTTGTCACCCCCTCGTCCCCTCGGCCACCCCGTGTCACCCCCCGCTGTCCCCTTCACCCGCCACCCTCGGTCCCCTCCACCCCTCTGTCACCTCCTCCCTTCCTCCCACGCCCCCCTGTCCCCTTTGACACCTCCTGTCCCCTCCCCCACCTTGCGCAGGAATCGTTGAAACTCGCGGGGCTCCATGGCCGCTGGGGACACGGCGGGGACGCCTTGGGGACACTCCCGGGGAGCGAACACACCCGGAGCGGCGCTCGGCACAACCCGGAAGTGTCGCGGGGCGGGGCGAGGTGACGTCACGGAATAGCCCCTCCCCCCCGCTCAGGGCGGTGCGGACCGAGTGCAGCGACACCGCCGTGCAGGGGGGATCCCGAGCACAGGAATGGGGGTTCGGGGGGTCCTGGTGCCGGATAACGGGATGCAGGGGGTCCCGATGCCCGGGAAACGGGGTTCAAGGCGCTCCCATCCCGGGTTCCGGGGTTCGAGGGGTCCTGAGGCCTAAAAACGGGGGTTCAGGGGGGTCCCGCTGAACAGAAATGGGGGTCTAGGGGGTTTTCCATGCTGAGAATGGGGGTTCAGGAGGGTCCCGGTGCCAGATGAGGGGGTACAGGGGGGTCCCGGTGCTGGGGAAGGGGATGGAGGGGGATCAAAGGACACAAAATGGGGGTTCAGGGGGGTTCCCATGCCCAGGAACGGAGGTTTAGGGGGGTCCCGGGGCCAAGGAAAGGGGGGTGAGGGCACTGGGAGAGGCGGGATGGGGGATCCAGGGGGTCCCTGTGCCCACCAAAGGGGGGTCCGGGGGTCCCCGGTGTTGAGGGAAGTGGGGTCTGGGAGCTGGGAAAGGCAGGACTGGGGGTCCAGGGGGTCCCTGGGTCACGGGAAAGGGGGGCTGGGGCTGGGAGAGGCGGGCGGATCCTGGGGACGCAGCTTGGGAGACGCGAAAGCGAGACGGGAGGGAAGGGGAATTCCAGGGAATTCATCTGGATCCCACTGGATCCCCGCTGAGACCCCCTGGGACCCCCTGGAACCCCATTAAAGAAAGCACCGGGAATGGAGAACTGGGGGGACGCAGAAATTTGGGAGATCTGGGGGTCCAAAGGCCGAGGAAAAGGGCGGGTCTGGGGTCTGGGAAATGTGGGATGGCCGAAAAGGGGGTGCAGGGGGGTCCCAGAGCACTGACGGGGGTGCGGGGGGGTCCCAGTCCCGGATAAGGGGGTACAGGGGGGTCCAGGGGCTGGAGAAGGAAGTACGGGGGAGTCCCTGTGCTCAACAATGGGGGTGCAGGGGGAGTTTCCTTCCCGGAATTTGGGATTCAAGGTGGTTCTGAAGCCCAAAAATGGGGGTTCAGGGGGGTTTCCTGCCCAGAAATGGGGATCAGGAGGGTCCTGGTGCCGGATGAGGGGGTACAGGGGGGTCCCGGTGCTGGAGATGGGGATGGAGGGGGGTCACAGGACTCAAAACGGGGGTACAGGGGGGTTCCCGGTGGACGGGAATGGAGGTTTAGGGGATTCCAGTGCCCCGAAAGGGGGTCCAGGGGTGTTTCTGTGCCCAGAAATGGGGGTTCAGGGGGGTCCCGGTGCTGGATAACGTGTCCCAGTGCCCGGGAAATGGGGTTCAGGGGGGTGCCTTCCCGGGTTCCGGGGTTCAAGGGGTCCTGGGGCCTAAAAATGGGGGTTCAGGAGGGTTTCCGTGCCCGGGAATGGGGGTTCTGGGGGTTCCAGGTTCCAGATAAAGGGGTGCAGGAGTTTTCAGGGCTGTGGAAGTGGGTACAGGGGGGTTATCGTTCACAGGAATGGGGGTTCGGGGGGTCCCGGTGCCGGTTAAAGGGATGCAGGGGGTCCCGGTGCCCGGGAATTGGGGTTCAAGGGGGTCCCTTCCCGGGTTCCGGAGTTCGAGGGGTCGTTGGGCCTAAAAATGGGAGTTTAGGGGGTCCCAGTGCCCCTAAACTGGGGTCCAGGGGTGTCCCCGTGCCCAGAAATGGGGATTCAGGGGGCTCCCAGTGCCCAGGAATGGAGGTTCAGGTGTCCCAGTGCAAGACAATGGCGTGGTGGGGATCCGGAGCTGGGGAAGGGGGTGCAGGGGGGACCCCGAGCACAGGAATGGGGGTTCAGGGGGTCCTGGTGCCATATAAAGGGATGCAGGGGGTCCCGATGCCCGGGAAACGGGGTTCAAGGGGGTCCCATCCCGGGGTTCGAGGGGTCCTGGGGCCTAAAAACGGGGGTTCAGGGGGGTCCCGCTGAACAGAAATGGGGGTCTAGGGGGTTTTCCATGCTGAGAATGGGGGTTCAGGAGGGTCCCGGTGGCAGATCCGGGGGTACAGGGGGGTCCCGGTGCTGGGGAAGGGGATTACAGGACACAAAATGGGGCTTCAGGGGTGTCCCCATGCCCAGGAACGGAGGTTTAGGGGGGTCCCGGGGCCAAGGAAAGGGGGGTGAAGGCACTGGGAGAGGCGGGATGGGGGATCCAGGGGGTCCCTGTGCCCACGAAAGGGGGGTCCGGGGGTCCCCGGTGTTGAGGGAAGTGGGGTCTGGGAGCTGGGAAAGGCAGGACTGGGGGTCCAGGGGGTCCCTGGGTCACGGGAAAGGGGGCTGGGGTCTCCGAGAGGGGCAGGGCCGGGAAAGGGGGTGCGGGGGCTATTGGTGGATAAGGGGGTGCAGGGGAGTCCCGGTGCACGGGAATTGGGGGTTCAGAGGGGTTCCGGTCCTGAACATGGGGGCTCAGGGGGTCCCGGAGATGGGGAAGGTGGTCCCGGTTCCTCCAAAATGGAGATTCAGGGGGGTCCCCGTGCCCGGGAATGGGGGTTCAGGGGGGTCCCTGTGCCCAAGAATGGGGATTCAAGGGGGTCCCGGTATCAGACAATGGCGTGGTGGGGATCCTGAGGTGGTGAATGGGGTACAGGGGGGTCCCCGTTCACAGGAATGGGTGGGCTCGGGGGGTCCCGGTACCGGATAACCGGATGCAGGGGGTCCCAACGCCCGGGAAATGGGGTTCAGAACGGTCCCTTCCCGGGTTCCGGAGTTCAAGGGGTCTTGAGGCTTAAAAATGGGGGTCCAGGGGGTCCCGGTGCCAGACGTGGCGGGGATCCGGAGCTCGGGAAGGGGGTGCAGGGGGGTCCCCATTCACAGGAATGGGGGGCTCGGGGGGGTCCTGGTGCAGCGGAATGGGGGTTCAGGGCGTCCTGGTGCCGGATAATGTGTCCCAGTGCCAGGGAAATGGGGTTCAGGGGGGTGCCTCCCCGGGTTCCGGGGTTCAAGGGGTCCTGGGGCCTAAAAATGGGGGTTCAGGAGGGTTTCTGTGCCCGGGAATGGGGGTTCTGGGGGTTCCAGGTTCCAGATAAAGGGGTGCAGGAGTTTTCAGGGCTGTGGAAATGGGTACAGGGGGGTTATCGTTCACAGGAATGGGGGTTCGGGGGGTCCCGGTGCCCAGGAATTGGTGTTCAAGGGGGTCCCTTCCCGGGTTCCGGGGTTCCAGGGGGTCCCAGAGCCCAAAATGGGGGTCCAGGGGGGTTTCCGTGCCCGGAAATGAGGGTTCAGGGGGTTCCAGGTTCCAGATAAGGGCTGCAGGGATTTCGGGGCTGGGGAAGGGGGTACAGGGGGTCCCGGTGCCCCGAAATGAACGTTCCAGGCGGTCTCTGTGCCCAGCATTTCGGGGTTCGCCCGGAAATGGAAGCGCCGTGGGGTCCCCGTGCCCAGGAATTGCGGTTCAGGGCGGTCCCGGGGCCGGGGCAGTCACCGCTCCCCGGGCGGATCCCGGGGCCGCAGCTCGGGAGACGCGAAAGTGACCGGGGGAGCGCGGGGAGGGGGAGGGGACAGAGGAAACCCCGGGAATTCCCCTGGAGCCCCCCCGGGACCTCCCAGGACCCCCCACAGGGCACCCAGGGAATGGAGAACTGGGGGGACGCAGAGATTGGGGGGTCTGGGGGTGTCCAAGGATCAGGAAGCGGAACCGGGAGAGCCGGGAAGGGTCCAAGGTTCAAGGGAGGGACTGGGAGAGGCGGGATGGGGGATCCAGGGGGTCCCTGTGCCCACCAAAGGGGGGTCCGGGGGTCCCCGGTGTTGAGGGAAGTGGGGTCTGGGAGCTGGGAAAGGCAGGACTGGGGGTCCAGGGGGTCCCTGGGTCACGGGAAAGGGGGGCTGGGGCTGGGAGAGGCGGGCGGATCCTGGGGACGCAGCTTGGGAGACGCGAAAGGGAGACGGGAGGGAAGGGGAATTCCAGGGAATTCATCTGGATCCCACTGGATCCCCGCTGAGACCCCCTGGAACCCCTGGAATCCCCTTAAATGAAGCTCCAGGAATGAAGAACTGGGGGCATGGAGAAATTTGGGAGGTCGGGGGGGGTCCAAAGGTCAGGGAAAAGGGCGGGTCTGGGGTCTGGGAAATGCGGGATGGCCGAAAAGGGGGTGCAGGGGGGTCCCAGAGCACGGACGGGGGTGCGGGGGGATCCCAGTCCCGGATAAGGGGGTGCAGGGGGGTCCCGGTGTCCGGAAATGGGAGATTCCGGGGTGTCCCAGTGCCCAGGAATGGGGGCTCAGGGGGGTCCCGGTGCCAGTTAAGGGGGTACAGGGGGGTCCCGGTGTCCGGAAATGGGCGCTGAAGGGGTCCCCGTGCTCAGGAATGGGGGATCAGCGGTTTTTGATGCCCAGGAATGGGGGTCCAGGGGGATCCCGGTGCCAGATGAGGGGGTACAGGGGGGTCCCGGTGCTGGGCAAGGGGATGGAGGGGGGTCACAGGACCCAAAATGGGGGTTCAGGGTGGGTCCCGTGCCCGGGAATGGAGGTTCAGGGGGTTCCCGGTGCCCGGAAATGGACGTTCCGGGGGCTCCCGGTTTCGGGGGTCCCACTCACCTCTCGTCGCGCCCCCCGGCTCCCCCAGGAGCCCCAGGAGCCCCAAGATCGCCCCCAGCCCCAGCGCTGCAGCCATGGCGCTGCTCCGCTGCGGCCCCGCCCCCAGACCTGGCCCCGCCCTCAGCCCTGGCCCCGCCCCCAGAGCCGCCTCCGGCCCCGCCATTGGCGCCGCTATTTCGTGCTGGCCAATGGCGGTCCGGTCTGTCAGTGACGTCACCGGTCGCCGGGCAGATCCCGGTCTCACAGGTTGGGACGCGGAAGCGAAAGAGACCGAGGGAGGGCGGGGGGGGAGGGGACGGGGGAATTCCCGAGAATTCGGCGGGATCCAGTCCGGGGGTCCCCGGTGTTGAGGGAAGTGGGGTCTGGGAGCTGGGAAAGGCAGGACTGGGGGTCCAGGGGGTCCCTGGGTCACGGGAAAGGGGGGCTGGGGCTGGGAGAGGCGGGCGGATCCTGGGGACGCAGCTTGGGAGACGCGAAAGCGAGACGGGAGGGAAGGGGAATTCCAGGGAATTCATCTGGATCCCACTGGATCCCCGCTGAGACCCCCTGGGACCCCCTGGAACCCCATTAAAGAAAGCACCGGGAATGGAGAACTGGGGGGACGCAGAAATTTGGGAGATCTGGGGGTCCAAAAGGCGAGGAAAAGGGTGGGCCTGGAGTCTGGGAAATGCGGGATGGCCGAAAAGGGGGTGCAGGGGGGTCCCAGAGCACGGACGGGGGTGCGGGGGGATCCCAGTCCCGGATAAGGGGGTACAGGGGGGTCCCCGTGCCCAAAAATGGGGCTTCAGGGGGGTTTCCTGCCCAGAAGTTCGGTTCAGGAGGGTCCCGATGCCGGATGAGTGGGTACAGGGGGGTCCCGGTGCTGGGGAAGGGAATGGAGGGGGCTCACAGGACCCAAATTGTGGGTTTAGGGGGGTTCCCGTGCCCGGGAATGGAAGTTCAGGGTGGTCCCGGTGCCCAGGAATTGTGGTTCAAGGGGGTCTCGGTTTTGGGGTTCCCACTCACCTCTCGTTGCCCGGATCCCCTCCTGGAACCCCTCCGGATCCCTCAGGGATCCATCTGGGACCCTCCACGGCCCCGCGGGACCCCCGGGCCGGGCTGTGCTGAACTCCCGGGCCCTGCGCTCAAACTCTGCCCGGAACCCGCTGGGTTCGGCCCAAAGCGGGGGAAGCACCGGGAGCAGCGGATCCAATTTTTCCTGCGGGTGCGGGTCCCAGCCCCGGCGGAGCAGGACTGGGCGCTGGGACTGCGATCCCTGATTCCCAATCTCCTTCTCTCTCTCTCTCTCCTGCTCCCTCCCTTTCCTTGGGGTGATCATCAATCCCAGAGCGGCTGGAGAGCCCCGTGCCCAGCTGGGGTTTCCCAGGAAAGGGAGGCCTGGGGGTGAGGTGCCCCGGGCTGGGCGGGAATGGGGGCCCGGGGGTCCCCGGGGTGACGGAAACAGGGGATCCAGGGGCTGGGAGAGGAGGATCCCCGGGAAAGGGGGTGCAGGGGGGTGTGGGTGCAGGATAAGGGGGTGCAGGGGGGTGTGGGTGCAGGATAAGGGGGTGCAAGGGGGTGTGGGTGCAGGATCAGGGGTGCAGGGGGGGTGGGTGCAGGATAAGGGGGTGCAGGGGGGGTGGGTGCAGGATAAGGGGATGCAGGGGGGTGTGGGTTCAGGATAAGGGGGTGCAGGGGGTTCCCAGTGCCTGGGAATGGTGCAGGGGGGGGCAGGATCTGGGAAATGGTGGCGGCTGCTGGGAAGGGACCAGGACAGACTGGGACAGACTGGGAAAAGATCCCACTGGGAGCAGAACTGGGGCACCAGGATCATACTGGGATATACTGGGACCACACTGAGGGCTACTGGGAGCATGCTGGGGACAACTGAGGTATACTGGGAGAGACTGGGAATGGTTTGGATCATCGTGGGACTGACTGGAATCATACTGGGAGTGACCAGATCTGTAGTAGGGGTGAATAAGAGAAACTGGAATAATGCAGGGGGTAACTGGGATCATACTGGGAGCAGCTGGGCCCATGCTGGGATCATACTGGGACTGACAGGGTCATGCTTGGAGTAACTGGAATAATACTGGGAGGATCTGGGAGTGACTGGGATCAAACTGGACTCATACTGGGAGTGTCTGGAGGTTACTGGGATCATACTGGGGGTGACTGGACTTGCACTGGGAGCAACTGGGACCACAGTGGGGGCAAATGGCATCACAGAAGGTGTGACTGGGTTCATACTGGAACTGACTGGGGCCACACTGGACTCTTACTGGGAGTGACTGAGAGTGAAAGGGGCCATACTGGGGATGACTGGGAGCCACTGGGACCATGTTGGGGGAGCAACTGGGATCCTACCGGGAGCGATTTGGAACATCCCGGGGGTGACCGGGAACCACCGCTGAGGCGGCGGCGGAGCTCGGAGGCGGCGCCAGCGCAGGTGGGAGCCGCGCTGGGTTGTGCCGGGGCTCGGGGCTGTGTGCGGGCGGAGGGGGCGGCAGGGGGCTCTGCTCTGGCAGGTTCCTTGTGCCGTGTGGGCGCCGTGTTGGCCGTGGGCTGAGGGCGCTGCGGGAGCGGCTGCCCGCGGTCTCCTTCCCGCTGGGGCCTGGGCAGGAGCCGGGGCCGGAGCAGCGCTGGCTCGTCCCGGTTGCTGTGGGTAGGGCAGAAGCGGCTGCCCCGTCCCCGGACCCAGCGCTGGGGCCGCCTCCGAGCTCCGCCGCCGCCTCCCCGGGCTCCGGCCGCTGCCGCCGCTCCCGGGCCCGCACAGACGCTCCCACAATGGCGCCTCTGCCACCAGCACCCGGGGGGCGGGACGCGGGCTTGTCCCCGCTCTGCCCAATCAGCGCGCAGCGAGAACGAGGAGTGACGGCAGAATCAGCCAATCGCGGCGAGTGGCGGGCTCTGCACGGGGCACGGCCCCGCCTCCCTTTCCCTGCACTCCGGCATCGCTCGGAAACCTCGGCTGAGGAGCGGCCCCGGCGCTGGGCCCGGCCCGGGCAGGAGGCCAAGGAGCCGCTGCTGCCCTGAACCGCCGGGAGCTCGGGGGGAGCGGGACCTGAGGGCGCTGGGAGCTGCGGCTGAGGCCGGGATGGAGCAGGGGATCTAAAACCCTGAATGCATCAGCTGGTGGAGACAGAGCCCAAATTTATCTGTTATTAAATACCTATTATTGGTTACTTATCTGTTATTAAATACCTATTATTAGTAGGTATTCAGAACAGAGACTCGACAAGGTAAAGGCCTTGTCAAGCCTCTGAAGGAGGGAAATGATGCCTTCAGTTTGAGCTTTTATATTTTCCACATTCTGCACTGCATTGGTGTGTGACTCTGAATTTCATACAGAGTGTGAGCAAGTTCTCCTCACAGCTCAGTCAGACAAAACAATTCCTTCCCCAGCCCCAGAACCAAGGGCAGCGCTGCAGCTTTGGGCCCAAAAAGTGCAAACAGCAGCGGATTGAGGAGAGCGACCTGGGAGGGTGGGACTGCATCACCTGAAGTGTAATTGGGCAATTGACCCCAGTGTGGAAATGGACCAAACCTTATAAAAGGGTGAAATTCGTGATTGGGATCCATCCTGGGTCCATTTTGGGTCCATCCTGGGTGCAGCCCTGGCCGGGCTCTGGTGCTGCCCCAGGTGAATCCTTTGAACCTGTTCTAAATGCATATTATAAAGTTGGCTTTTCACAAATATTATAATGAATGCTATATGTATAATATGGGAAGTTTTTACTGTATTTTCTTTCATTAACAGAGCTCTAGAAATGTGATTAATGTATATTTTCTTTTTGAGCTGTAACACAGTAAAGACTTTTTTTCTGTAACATCTCAAACCAGTCAAACCAGAAGGTAGGGAGGGGATCCTCCTGCATTTCTGAATTAACCAGATCAAGATGGGGGTGAACCAAAAGCTACAAGAAAGAATTTATTGATCTCCTGGTATCAGAAGAATAAGACATAGGATGACTAAAAGGCACCAACAAAACCTTTTATCTACAAGGAGTAATAAAATGTTCATTTGGTGAAATGGGAGAAGTTGGAGGGGAAGCAGAACCAAGAGAACATCTGAACTCAAAGGAATGTTTGAATAATGCATTAGGGTCTATTGAATATGTAACACAGAGATCCTTAAAACAAAGGATCTGAAGGGGGTAAGGTTTGCTGGCAGGGCTCCCCACCAGGCACCCTCGGCTGAGAAACTTTATTTGCTTTATTTGCTGTCTCCTACTTGTTGTTTTATTTTTTATTTAGCTTCTAAATTTTTCTAAGAAAGTGAACCTCGTTTTTCACACCCTCAAAATTCCCCTAAAATCCTCCTCACATCCCCTCAAAATTCCCTTAAAATTCCACCAAAATCCCCACAAAATTCCCTTAAAATTCCACCAAACCAGCCTGCAGGTGCAAGAAACGACAGAATTGTTTTACATGAGTCAGTTATAATATAAAAGTTAGTTATAAAATCATAATATAAAAGCATTTTAGCATTGTGTTGTCTCTAGTTTATTTTTTGCAAAGTCTTATGATATAAATTCGATTTTTTATTTTGCTATTTCTGCAGGCTACACAGTGCACACATAAACTGATAGATGATGTTGTACCAAAAAGCAGCTGAGAGGAATTATAAATTGCACCATATTAAATTATTGTGACCTATAACAATGTGCAAAAGCTGATACATGAATGGAAAAGCCAATATTGTATTGTCATTGCTATTGTCATAGATATTGGCATTGATATTGGCATTTATAACCCGGCTCTGCTGCCTCTCCTGCAAGGCACCGAGGGGGCTCATTCACCCCCTGCCCCCGTGTCCCTGAGTGTCCCCGAGTGTCCCCAAGTGTCCCTGAGCATCTCTGTATGTCCCTGAGTGTCCCCAGAGTGTCCCCAGTGATGTCACTCTATGAATTCCCATCAGGATTCGGCACAGTTTTAATGAAAATTTCTTGAAAATGCCACAAATTTGTCTCAAACGCCATGTGGTGAGAGGGAGGGAACAAGTGACAACAGAGATGTCCGTGATGATGTCACAGCGGTGACACCAATGTCCTCCAGCAGCCTCGGGATGTCCTCGATGGCTTTTTGGCACCGCTCGGCCACCGCGCGGCCACGGGGGCCACCAGGGCCACCAGAGCCACCCCAGGGACTGGAGAGGAGGAAGTCGATTTCCCCAAGTGCCCCCAGCAGGTGATCCTTGGTCAGGCGGGCACTGGCCTCACACAGCTGCTCAGCCTGGGCTACCTTGGCCACCATGTACTTGAGGGTATCAGATATTTCCTTCTCTGTCACCTCCTGTCTGGCCTCGATGTACCTGAGCCAGCACTGCAGCTCACAGTAGAGCAAATAGCCTTTGTAACATGCACCCACCAAGTCCCACAGCAGATCCTGGACCTCCTCCACTCGCTGTCTCCTGGTGGCCACCACGGCCTCTTCCCTGACCTTGGTGGCCGCTGCCACGGGGCCTCGTGTGCGGCCACTGCTGAGGCCACTGACGGCTGCTGGGCTGCGGCCACCAGGTTGTCCCCAGCTGTCCCCAAGCACGAGGGGATCTCATCATGCAGGTCCATAGCCAGGCCAGTGGCAGTGTCCTCGTCAGTGTCCATGGCAGTGTCTTCATCGGTGTCCTCATCGGTGTCCTTGCCCTGAAAGGTCTTGAGGATCTTCTTGGCCTCCGAGTACACCCGATCCCACCTATCAAAGTGCGTTTCCACCAACTCCCGCCAGGCTCTGACCGTGGCTCTCACATCGGCCAGGATGACCCCTGGGGTGGCCGTGATGGCAGCCAGGATCTGGTCAGGTGGGTGACACCGCGCTGGCGCAGGGAGGTGACACCATCGTGGTCCAGGGCATCCTGGAGAGTCCAGATGAATTTCCTCAGGGCTGTGTGCAGGGACTCTGGGTACAGGAGCGGCCACGAACGCCTGCGTGGCGCGGTCACTGTGGCCGCCAGCTTGCCCAAGGCGGCCACCACAGCCACCTCCTCCTCCAGCACCTGGGGAGGGGACAGGGGAGGTGGCAGGGATCTTGTGACGTCCTGGGGTGGCCTCTGTGCCCTCCCGGGGTCCCCTTTGTCCCCTCCCTCGATAGCTCCGCTGTCCCCTCTGTCCCTTTGTCACCCCCTCGTCCCCTCGGCCACCCCGTGTCACCCCCCGCTGTCCCCCCCGCCCGCCACCCTCGGTCCCCTCCACCCCTCTGTCACCTCCCCCCTTCCTCCCACGCCCCCCTGTCCCCTTTGACACCTCCTGTCCCCTCCCCCACCTTGCGCAGGAATCGTTGAAACTCGCGGGGCTCCATGGCCGCTGGGGACACGGCGGGGACGCCTTGGGGACACTCCCGGGGAGCGAACACACCCGGAGCGGCGCTCGGCACAACCCGGAAGTGTCGTGGGCCGGGGCGATGTGACGTCACAGCCCGGGCACCCCCCTCCCCCCGCCAGTGACGTCCTCGGGCACCCCCGAGTGCAGGGACACCGCGGGGACACGGGGACACCGCACAGGTGGCACCAGGGACAGGGCAGCGCCACCAGTTCCAGCCCAGTGTCCCCGTGTTTTGGGGGTTTGGGGAAGGTCCCAGGTGGGGTTTGGAGGATCCCAGGCGAGGCTTGGGGGGGGTCCAGGTGGGATTTTGAGGCGACCTAGGTGGGGTTTGGGGCGTCCTGAGGGTATTTGGGGGGGGCCCGAGGGGGCTTGGGGGTCCCAGGTGGGCTTTTGGGGTTTTAGGGGGACTTTAAGGGTACCAAGGTGGGGTTTAGGGGATCCTGACGGAATTTGGGGGGGGTCCTGGTGGAGACATGTTAGTCCCAGGTGCGGTTTGGGGGCGTCCAGGGGAGATTTTAAGGCGACCCAGGTGGGTTTGGGGGGTCCTGAGGGGATTTGAGGGGGGTCCTGAGGAGCTTTGGTGGTCCCAGGTGGGGTTCGGGATGTCCTAAGGGGATTTAAGGGGGTTCTGAGGGGCTTCGGGGTCCCAGGTGGGGCATGGGGGGTCCTGAGAGGATTTTGGGGGGTTCTGGGGGAGGCTTGGGAGCCCAATTTGGGGTTTGGGTGGTCCTGAGGGGATTTGGAGGGGGTCCTGAGAGACTTGAGTGTCCCAGGTTGGGTTTGGGGGGGTCCAGGAGGGATTTTAAGGCAACCAAGGTGGGGTTTGGGGGGGTCTTGAGGGGCTTTAGGGGTCCCAGGTAGGGTTTAGGGGGATCCTGAGGGGATTTGGGGGGTCCGGGGAGGGGCTTGGGGGGGTCCTGAGGGGACTTGAGGGGCGGGGTCAGGGTAAGCCTCCGATTGGCTGATTCTGCCGTCACTCGTGGTTCTCGGGCGCTGATTGGGCAGAGCGGGGACAAGCCCCGCCCACTCCGCTCTCGCGGCTCGGCAGAGCCGCCATTTTGGGAGCGGCTGTGCGGGCCCGAGAGCGGCGGCAGTCACTTTTTTGCCAGTTTTCCCCTCATTTTTTCCCAGTTTTTCCCTCATTTTCCGTTATTTCTACCCCAAAATCGCCCTTCAGGAAACTCCGCCTTTATTCCCGGAATTTCACCTTTCGGCCCAAAATTCCGGTTTTTTCCTCCCAATTTTTCCCTCATTTTTTTCCTGGGTTTTCCCTCATTTTTAACTCTCTTTTTTTCTTTCTTCTTTCCCCTCATATTTCATGGTTTTCCCCTCATTTTTCCCTGGTTTTTCTCTCTTTTTTTTTCCCGCTTTCCCCCTCTTTTTTCCCCCAGTTTTTCCCCTTGTGTTTTTCCCTCATTTTTTCCCGTTTTTATCTCTTTTTTTTTTCAGTTTTTCCCTCATTTTTTCTTGGTTTTTCCTTCATTTTTTCCCAGTTTTCCCAGTTTTTCCCTTATTTTTTCCAGAGTTTCCCTTATTTTTTCCCTGGTTTTTCCCTCATGTTTTTCCCTAATTTTTTTCCCCATTTTTCTCCTTTTTTTTTCCCTTTTTCCCCTTTTTTTTTTTTTTTTTTTTTTTTTTTTTTTTGCTTTCTCCTTTATTTTTTTCCTGCTTTTCCCCTCATTTTCTCCCTTATTTTTTCCCTCTTTTTTCACCTCATTTTTTCCTAGTTTTTCCCATTTCCCCCTATTTTCCTGTTATGAGGGATGCTAAGAATTAATTCATGCTCAGGATAATATTTTATATAAGGTGCTGAAAGTTAAAATGTAGTACATATATTAAGCACTCCCCGCTTTTGTAAAACTCAGTTTGCAAAAAACCCAGACTCAGGGAGAGACTTTCATTTGCATCTGAAGACACAAAGCAAGGTTTAAACTTGCGGGGGAGGTTTTCATTTGCGTTTGAAGGCACAGGGTGGAGTGACACCGCCTTGGAACAAGATGGGGAGCGATTATCGCTCTCTGACACAGTAACAGCGCCACCTGGACAGCATTACCAGGGCAGGGACTCAGTGCAAGCCGAAAATACCAATATCGGACGGCTGGGGGAGGATTCACATTCTCGCATCTACCGGACGATGGAGGATTTACATCTTTGTGTCTACCGAACGATGGAGGGGATCTACATTTTTACATCGCTGAGTCTGGCCCGGGGGCACAAAAACTCTATAAAATTCAGACTCCAGCAGTAGTTTTTCGTGAACCAGGGGAGGACTGTTTGCCAGATAGACCGCTGGTCCGACCCTGTTCACCGGTGTCGATTCCCGGGCTCGACATCTCTTTTATTTTAGTTTTGGTGGTGGGTTTTTATTTCTTTGTAACTAAACTGATTTTAATAAATTTCTTAATATGAACCAATTCGGCTAATTCGTTAATAACAGGGGGGACCCGGTGCTGAGGAAGGGGATGGAGGGCGGTCACAGGACCCAAATTGGGGGTTCAGGTGGTTCCCCTGTCCGGGAATGGAGGTTCAGAGGTTCCCGGTGCCCGTAAATGGACGTTCAGGGCAGTCCGGTTTCGGGGGTCCCACTCACCTCTCGCCGCGCCCCCCGGCTCCCCCAGGAGCCCCAGGAGCCCCAAGATCGCCCCCAGCCCCAGCGCTGCAGCCATGGCGCTGCTCCACTGCGGCCCCGCCCCCAGACCTGGCCCCGCCCTCAGCCCTGGCCCCGCCCACAGAGCCGCCTCCGGCCCCGCCATTGGCGCCGCTATTTCGTGCTCGCCAATGGCAGTCCGGTCTGTCAGTGACGTCACCGGTCGCCGGGCAGATCCCGGTCTCACAGGTTGGGACGCGGAAGCGAAAGAGACCGAGGGAGGGCGGGGGGGGAGGGGACGGGGGAATTCCCGAGAATTCGTCTGGATCCCTCTGGATCCCCGCTGCGACCCCCCTGGGACCCCCCTTAAAAGCGCCGGGAGTGGAGAAGTGGGGGGGACACGGAAATTTGGGAGATCTGGGGGTGCAAAGGTGAAGGAAAAGGGCGGGTCTGGGGTCTGGGAAGGGCGGGATGGCCGGGAAGGGGTGCAGGGGGTCCCAGTGCCGGATAAGGGGGTGTAGGGGGGTCCCCATGCCCAGGAACGGAGGTTTAGGGGGGTCCTGGGGCCAAGGAAATGGGGATGAGGGCACTGGGAGAGGCGGGATCGGGGGTCCAGGGGGTCCCTGTGCCCAGGAAATGGGTGCGCGGGTCCCCGGTGTTGAGAGAAGTGGAGGGTAGGGGTTGGGAAAGGCAGAATTGGGGGTCCAGGGGGTCCCTGTGAAACAGGAGATTTAAGAGTTAAAAGGGAATTTGGAATAGCTTAGGCAATATATATATATAACATATGGTATTCATTATTTTACTTATATGAAACTGAGATGGGGATCCTCCGGAGAGTAAATTTCTGATGAACTTGCAGAATACAGAGGGGCCCTTGATAAAAACTGCTGAGCTTGCCAAAAGATGCTAAACAAAGGGAAACTGCGCATGCGGAGACACTCAAGTACGAAAGTTTAACAGAGATGAAGACTTTGGAGCCTTCATCCCTTCAGGCCCCAGACTCACTTAAAGACCACCGACTCAATAAAAAGGGCAGACTGCGCAGCTGCAGCTGATTTCCATATCATGCGGAGAATAGGCGGGGAAAGATACTGAATATGTATAGGCGTTATAGAATATGCATGATCTTTGTGAATAAATAGAGAATCTGTGGAGATGGGGGCACGCAGGATTTGGGATGATGCTCTCCCCCTGCGTCCAGCACTGAATAAAATACGTACCTACTTTACAACTTTTGGGTTGTGGAGTTATTACCGCATTTCATTTTGGCGAGCCAGCCAGGAGTGGTCTGTCTGTCTGCAGAAATCGGGCTAAGGAGCGGAGGAACCCACGGCGCCCCCGGGAGTTTCCTGGAGGAGGACTCGGTGACCTTGGCTTGCTTACTGCAGCTACAGATAAGAGCCCCTGGTACGCGGATCAAACGGTACGTATCTACTTTGGGGGGGTTGTAAGACGTACGTTCGCAAGGTTGGAGGGCTGTTGGTAAATCGCAGGAGACGTCCTGCGTTCAACAGTCCCTAGGTAAAAGCTCGCAAGCTGCTGGCTGGTAGTGCGGCCAGAGGAAGGACCCGCGCCGCTCCTTCATCCCCCACAGGTTTAGGGGAAGGAGGAGGGAGGAAGGGGAGGCCGGTGGGGGAATTCGCGGACTGATAGAGCAGCCGCGAAGCCATCCTAGAACGCGGATCGAGTGGATTCCTGTTTCTGCGTTATCGGAGCTAAACGTAGTGTGCGTGAGCCGGGCATTGTAAGAGTGTTGAAAAGTGGGAGTGACTGAAACGTGTCCTGAGAGGGGAGTGAGCAGAGTGAGGAATTATCTACCCCGATCTAGTTTTTGGGTGAAAGAAAGCAGGAGTATTGTGTAGAGTGGGATACAAGTGAGCAGAGTGTTTGTTGATAAAAAGCGCGAATAATCGTAAGCGTGATATGCTTTCCATTCGAGTGCGTTAAGTTTGTGGTGTGCATATGGAGAAAAAACCGGGGGAGTAGATCTGTTTTACTGTTGCTTTGTTGCTACTTAAATTGCTGCCTCGTTATCGTGTCCTGCCTTGTTGTTGTGTTCTGCTTTGTTGTCATCATATTGTTGTTTTTACTGTAATTGTATCCTGGTTCTTTGTGTTATCGTTGTTCGCTTTCGGGGCAATGTATTAAGTGAATGTTTTTCTTAGTTAATTTGTGATGCAACGCTGCCGTCTTGTGTCAAAAGATATAATTACAGCAGAGTGGGAATTTTGACTTGAATTAGCCCGTTCCTGAGAAATTACTGAGAGTGACTCTAAAGTTCCGAGAGGAAAACTTGGACAGGGGCAAAGCAAGGCACAAAGAAAGAAATAATGGGAGCTGGGCAGAGCATAGAAGTTCCTAAAGCCAGCCCGTTAGGCTGTATTATAGCACATTGGAAGGAAGTTGCGGGAACGGGAGGCACTGAAAATAAGTCCACCCTTATTAAATATTGTAGTCAGTGGTGGCCCTTATAGAGATTAGACGAAGATGTAAAGCGGCCTCCCACAGGGACGTTGGACTACAATACTTTGTTACAATTAATGTTATTTTTAAGGAGGGAGGGCAAGTGGAGTGAAGTCTCATATTGTGATATGTTCTTCTCTCTCTGAGACTGATAGTATTAGGGTTAAAATCTTAGCTGCTTAAAATCAAGATTTCAGAGGAGAGTAGAAAATCTATGCGGGGGGGGGATGGAAACCAGCAAGCTGGCGAAAATAACAGTCATGGGCAGGGTAGCTGGCTTTGCTTTGTACAAGTGAACCAACTATGACCATGCGTAGGTATAAGCTATTAAGTGTAATTAGGACCAATCAAGGGATAACGTGGAGAACAGTTCTTTCAAAACTCAAAGTCTTATGTTTCAGTAGAATCAATAAGAAGAATGGAAAATATTGAAGTTAATCATTGATATTTCATGTAACTAAAAGGTATAAATTGTAAATCCGAATGTATCTCCACAGAACCAGGATTTGGGTATCGAACCCCCTGGTTCTCGGGCCCAAAATAAAAAGCACTGCATATAGCCATGCTGCTGTGACTATGTTTTTATTCCTACTCTAACATTTCTGGCGACCCAGCTGTGGACTCTGTTGGACAGACTGGGGAAAACCCTGCTGATCACCTCTATGCCGGCACCGAGGATTTTTCTCGAAAAAGAAGTCATCGACAGGGACCCTGGTTTGCCCCACAAAGCCCCCTGGGAGGTAAGTGCTTTTTACTTTACTTTGGTATATGGTATTGCCTGCCTGTAAGTCGTGGTGAAAACCACGCCTGGTTGGGGCTAAGGAATTCCTGTGGTCTGCCCAGGCAACCGTCCATAAGTCATCGCGAAAGCGTTGCAGGTCGGAAATTGTGGTTTTCTGTAACTGCATAATGGAGAGACTTAAAGGGGTTTTCACAGGGGCAGGCAGCAATGCTCCTGCCCCACAAAGCTCTCCATTGGGGTGCTTGTTAGCACTGGAAAGAGGGTAATTTTGGGCAAGAATTAAGTAAGTCTAAGTTGATTGATTATTGTAAAAGCTGGTGGCCAAAATATGTCTTGGAGGATGGGAAGGCTTGGCCCGAAAACGGGTCCTTGGATTCTGATACAATTTTACAGTTGCTGCTGTATTGTAAACGGGAAAACAAATTTGATGAAATTCTGTACTTGGATCTCTTTTTCTATCTGCAGAAAAAGCCTGAGTGGCTTTCTCAATGTGAGTTAATGATTGCTAAAGTGTCTGAAAATAAGAAGTGTATAGGCTGTGATCAAGAAAAACATTGTTTAGAACATTTGGCAATGGATGAAACTGTTTATTGAAAAGATGATATGGAGGGCGATTTATTAATAGCCCCAGAAAAGGGAAATTCTAACCCATTTCATCATCTAGTCTAATATCACCCGATCCATTGACCCCGCCATCTGAAATATTTTCACTGACCCCTGGTCAAAGATACCCACCCCTCCCACAGGTTCCTGCTCAAATATATCCTCCTATTCCAAAAACCCCAGCTCCCCACTGATCCCGGCTCAGGAATCTTCCCCATATTCTCCCCCACACCCTTCCCCACCACTAACTCCAGCCTCCCCACCAACACCCACTAGACCTCCTCCACAAACACCTGCTCGTCCTCCACTGACTCCCGCTCAAAGATATGCCCCTCTTCCTCCACCAACTCCCGTGGAGGGATACCCTCCTCCTCCCCCAACTCCAGCTCAAGGATACCCCCCTCTCCCACCAACACCTCCTTCTCCTGCTGCTCAGGCTCGTGCCTCCTTGTACTCTCCTGTGCCGCCTTCACCTCCTTCCCCAGAAAATGACCAGGACTTACCAGTGACACAGAGACAAAGGGAGGGTGCAAACGAGGTTGCACAGGGAGCAGACAGTAGTGAAAATGAGGATGATAAACCAGTATCTCACTGTACTCGGACAAGGTTAACCCCAGCTTGGCCTCAGCCGAAACCACAGCCACGAAAGGGTGTATTAAAGGCTGACAAACAAAAGAAAAGTTTAGTTGCCCCTCTAAGACAGGGTGTGGGGGTGGAAGGACCGGGTTTTGTTAAGGTGCCTTTTTCCCCTGGCGATTTAGTCATCTGGAAAAATAGTGCTGGGAGCTACAGAGATGACCCTGGCAGAGTTGCCAGAATTTTTAAGGTGATTGTTAAAACACAGAATCCGGACTGGGATGACATTAAAGTAATATTAGACACATTAATGGACTCTACTAAGAAAGACATGGTCATCAGAGCAGCCAGGGAAAGTGCAGAAGAGGATATGGGAAATAGAATTGTCATGGGAAATCTGAACTATAATTTCCCAGGCGATGATCCTGGATGGGACCCTAATGATGCATCTGGAATAGATATAATAAGGTTAAAGCAATATCAAGAATAGATACAAACTGGGGTCCAAACTGCTATAACTAAAACTATGAATTGGTCAAAAACTGTATGAAAGGGGAGGGGAAGAAGAAGAAATCACAGAGCCACTGGTTACACTGCTCTTGGGAGATAAAGAAATAAATTTTCTGATTGATACAGGTGCTGCACATTCACTCTTGAACAATTCAGCTCTGAATAAACTGGAAGGGCAGTTCAACCACAGTTGTAGGTATGACAGAGAAGTAAAAAAGAAGGTCATTTTTGCAACCCCTGGATTTGTGTTTTGGAAGTAAAGTACTAACTCATGAGTTTTTGTATGTGCCTGGTTGCCCTGTTCCACTTTTAGGTCGAGATTTATTGGCAAAGCTTGATGCAGTAATTACCTTTGAGAATGGGGAGTTATTGATGAAAATACCTGAATCCAAAACTGGGAAAATTTTAATGATAAAAGAAAGACCAGTTTCTGCAATTCCTAGGGAAGTGGAAGAAGCAGTGATACCCTTCGTCTGGGAAACAGACATACCTGGAAAATCTAAATTAGCACAACCAGTGCATGTGGAATTAAAGGAAGGAGCTAAACCCGTACAGGTAAAACAATATCCAATAAAAATAGAAGCACGGCAGGGAGCAGCCAAGATTATTGACAAATTTCTAAAATACCAAATTTTAGAAGAATGTGAATCAGAATATAATACACCAATATTCCCAGTAAAGAAACCAAATAGAGATTACAGACTAGTACAGGACCTTAGGGCAATAAATGAAATAACCAAGGATATTCACCCAGTAGTTGCAAATCCATACACATTGTTAACATCCATAAAAGAAATTTATAAATAGTTTTCTGTGATTGACCTTAAAGATGCATTTTTCTGTATACCTCTCGATGACCAAAGTAGGAAACTTTTTTCCTTTGTATGGGAACACCCACAAAACTGTGGGTGAAAAACCCAACTCACCTGGACACGACTACCCCAGGGTTTTAAGAACTCCCCCACTCTATTTGGAAACCAACTGGCAAGAGAGCTGGAGATCTGGACCAGACAAGGACAAGTCCCAAGAAACCAATACCTTTTGTTGCAATATGTTGATGACATACTGATAGCGACAGAAGAAAAGGCAACCTGCATAAAGGTAACAATTGAGATCTTAAACTCACTGGGTATGGGAGGATACAAAGTATCCAGAGAAAAGGCACAAATTGCCCGAGAGGCTGTGATTTACCTGGGGTGTGAAATCTCACAGGGACAGAGAAAACTGGGTACTAATCGTATCCAAGCTATTTGTGCTATTCCAGAGCCCCAGAATCTGCACGAGCTGCGGGTCTTCCTCGGCATGGCAGGATGGTGTCGCCCATGGATCATGGACTATGGGCTAATTGCCAAACCCTTGTATGAAGCACAGAAGACGCAGCCATTCACCTGGGGCAAGCCACAGAAAGAGGCCTTCCGAAAACTGAAGGAAGCACTAACAACTGCTCCGGCTCTAGGGTTACCTGATCTTTCCAAAGACTTTCAGCTGTTTGTGCATGAAAGGCAACGCCTGGCACTGGGAGTCCTGACCCAACGTTTGGGAAGCTGGAAAAGGCCGGTGGGCTACTTTTCCAAACAACTGGACAATGTAAGTGCCGGATGGCCTTCATGCCTGCGAGCAGTAGCAGCCACTGTGCTGCTGATACAAGAAGCCAGAAAGCTCACGATGGGAAGACACACAGATGTCTTTGTGACACACATGGTAACCACTGTGTTAGAGCAAAAGGGGGGCGATTGGCTGTCTCCCAGCAGGATGATGAAGTTTCAGGCAATACTGACAGAGCAGGATGATGTAACATTAAAGACAACTAACCTTTTGAATCCAGCCTTGTTCCTAGGTACCACGACCGAAGAAGGCCCTTTAGAGCATGACTGCGTGGAAGTAATAGAATACACCCATGCTGCAAGAGAAGACCTGAAGGATGTACCATTAGAACAACCAGACTGGGAACTGTTCACAGATGGGAGCAGCTTCGTGGAGAATGGGATCAGATACGCTGGATATGCGGTAACAACAACCAGTACAGTAGTGGAGGCAAAAGCATTACCACCAAATACATCTGCCCAGAAAGCAGAACTGGTTGCCTTGACCAGAGCTCTAGAACTGAGTGAAGGGAAAAAGAGCCAAAATATTCACCAGAAGATGAGAAGCTAGCACACCTGCTGAATGCATGGAAGAACTCGGAAGGGTGTATCCTGAAAAAGGAAAAAGTCATCTTGGAATCAGACCATAATGAAAGCATTGACATGAGACAGGGATCCGTATCCATTATCTTCAAGATCTCCAGTTCGTGACAACACCCATAGCAACGGCTACAACTCAGAAGGTAAAGGACTATATTAAGTGAAAACATCTACACTTATTAAATTGTGAAGTGAAAATGTTTTCAAAGGGGGGAAATTATAGCATTGGGGTTAAAATCTTAGCTGCTTAAAATCAAGATTTCAGAGGAGAGTAGAAAATCTATGTGGAGGGGGATGGAAACCAGCAAGCTTGTGAAAATAACAGTCATGGGCAGGGTAGCTGACTTTGCTTTGTACAAGTGAACCAACTATGACCATGCGTAGGTATAAGCTATTAAGTGTAATTAGGACCAATCAAGGGATAACATAAGAATATAGAGAACAGTTCTTTCAAAACTCAAAGTCTTATGTTTCAGTAGAATCAATAAGAAGAATGGAAAATATTGAAGTTAATCACTGATATTTCATGTAACTAAAAGGTATAAATTGTAAATCCGAATGTATCTCCACAGAACGGATTTGGGTCAAAGGAAACCCCCATTCTCTTTGGGCCCAAAATAAAAAGCATATAGCCATGCTGCTGTGACTATGTTTTTATTCCTACGCTAACAGTAGGGGGGTGGCAGAGGGGGCAAGGGAGTCAAAAAGGTACAGAGGGGACAGCTGCACCCTCCAGGAAGGGGACAAAGGTGACCCTGGGGAGGGCACAGGAGCCACCCCAGGAGGCCACAAGTGCCACGAGGTCCCCACCACCTCCTGTCCCCTCCCCAGCTGTCCCTGTTTCTTCTGGAGGCTCTAGTGGACATGGTGGCCACCCTGGGTGAGCTGGTGGCCATCGTGACCCCCCCACGCAGGGGAGTGCAGCTGCCCCTGTCCCTGTCCCTGCACAAAGGCCTGAGGAGATTCACCCGGATCTTCCGGGACATTCTGGAGCACCGCTCTGTCACCTCCCTGGGCCAGGCCCTGGCTGCCCTCGAGACAACCCCGGGTGCCACCTGGGCTGATGTGACAGCCGGGGTCAGAGCCTGGCGGGAGTCGGCGGATGTGCTCGAGAGCAGGTGGTCCTGGCTGTTTGAGGAGGGCAGCAATCTCCTCGAGGTCTGTGAGGACGAGGCCATCGCTGAGGCAGCTGCTGCTGCCCGGGCCAGGAAGCTGCAGGACCCGGCCACCGGCTGGGGGACAGCTGGGGACAACCTGGTGGCCGCAGCCCGGCAGCCGCCGGTGGCCCTGGCCAAGGACGAGGTGCCCTCGGTGGTGGCCACACACGATGCCCAGGTGGCAGCGGCCACCAATGCCACAGAAGAGGCCGTGGTGGCCACCAGGCAGGCGGGGATGGCCATGAGGAGACAGCAGATGGAGGAGGCCCAAGAGCTGCTGGGGCGCTTGATGGACGCGTGTGACAAAGCCAGGACGCTCCCCTGGGAGCTGCAGCGCCCGCTCAGGGACATCGAGGCCGCCCTGGAGGGCACAAAGGAGGCATCCGCCGATGTCCTTGAGGCCTTGGTGGCCGCAGTGGCCAAGGCCAAGCGGGTGTGGGAGGCCAGCACCCCCCTGACCACGTGTCACCTGCTGGGGGCACTTGGGGACATCCGCAGGCTCCTCCTCAGCCGCCTCCCCGGTGGCCCTGTTTGCCCCAGTGGCCCCACGGTGGCCGAGCGGAGCCAAAAAGCCATCGAGGACATCCCGAGGCTGCTGGAGGACAGTGATGTCACCCATGTGACATCATCAGGGCAGTGACATCATCAAGAACATTGTTGGTGACACTTGTCCCCTCCCCCTCACCGTGGGGGATTTGAGACACGAATTTGGGGAATTTTCTGGGAGTTTTCATTGAACCTGTCCCAGATCCTGACGGGAATTCCTGGGCTGACATCACTGGGGACACTCTGAGGACACGCAGGGACACGTGGGGGCAGGGGGTGAATGAGCCCCCTCAGTGCCTTGCAGGAGAGGCAGCAGATCCAGGTTACAAATGACAATATAAATGACAACATAAATGACAATACAATATTGGCTTTCACATTCATGTATTGGCTTTTGCACGTTGTTATTGATCACAACGATTTTGATACAGGGAAATTTATAATTTCTTTCAGCTGCTTTTTGGTATAACATAATCTATCAGTTTATGTGTGCACTGTATACTATAAATGGCAGCGTAATAAATTGATATTATATTAGGTTATATATTTACAATCCTTAAGCTGATAATATAATAATCTAATTACATTCGATTATAATAATATTATAATCTAATAATATAATTTATTTATAATAATTTATATATTTATATAAAATTATATCATGTTATAATCGATGTTATATTGTAGGCCTTAGAAAAATATTAAAATAGAGACTGTGCAATGCAAAAATGCTGTTATAACTATTATAAACTTTTCTATTATTTAACTATTATACTTTTATATTATAACTATTATAACTAACTTTTTAATTATAACTCTTACAACTAACTTTTATATTGTAATTATTATAATTAACTTTTTTATTATAACTAATTTTTATATTATAACTATATAACTAACTTTTACATTATAACCGACTCAGGGAATGCTGTAAAACAATTCTGTCATGTCCCACATCTGCGGGCAGTGTGAAAACAGTGACAGAAACCAGAGCACCAAAGAATTTATTAATTTACCAGGGAGGGTGGGACAGCAAAGTAGGACCAGGGGAAGAAATAAAATACACGGATGTGATGTACAGGATGTGCTGCAGACAAGTCAGAGGTTGGAACCAAACAAGAGAGTTCCTGGAACATCCAAAACTCCCAGGAATGTTTGGATGATGCCCAAACTCATGAATATGGATGTGCCCCAGCAATGGAGCGGTGCACAGAGAACATTGTTTTAAACACCCCAGCGCTGGAGATTGTCCCTTTTTTATCCCTGATTAAACTTGTAACCATTTCAAAGAGTGAGCTTTGTTTTTCACACCCGGGTGTGATTTGGGGGCCGGGGGGGTCCCGGGCAGCCCCCGCCACCCCCGATCACGGCCCCGCTGCTGAGCACTGACCCCGCCCCGGGGGTGCCGGGACCCCCCAAAATCCACACCCGCACCCCCTTGAGTGGAGCTGGTGCCTGGAGAGGCTCCTGGAACAGAGGCTGGACAGAGTGAAATGAACAAACCAGGGATTTATGGAAAGGGTTCAAAGGATTCACCTGGGGCAGCACCAGAGCCCGGCCAGGGCTGCACCCCGGGCAGCGCCGATCTCATCAATCTCCTCCTCCTCCTCCTCGCAGCCCCTCGAGCAGGAGCTGTCCGGCCCCGCTGCCTCTGCTGGAATATCAGCTCTGCTCCCGGCAATGCCAAGCCCAGAGAGCGCCGAGCCAGCCTGACCCCGCCGGGGGAGCCGCGCTGTGTCCGTGCGGGCCTTGGTGACGTCACCGCCCCGGCGTTCGGGGTTGCCATGGAAACTGAGGGGGCTGAGAGCGGGAGAATCCCCGCTCCGCCCGTGGGAGGGCAGAGAGCTCTGCCCCGGCTGCTGCTCTGGGCCGGGGCCGTGCCTGCACACGCTGCCTCTGCCCTGTGCCCTGCCGGCGCCAAGGGAACACGAGGGACACCGGGGACGCTTCACAAGCGTTTCATGCAAAAGATAAAATCATGTGCAAGACAAAACCAACAGCAACTGTGGCACCATAGCACAGGGCCACACAAGGACATGTGCCATCGCAGTGGGGTGACGCTGGCCCGAGGCCAGGCACCCCCCAAAGCCGCTCTCCCTCTGACCTCCACCCCTGCACAGGGGACAGGAAAGTTAACCAAGGGTTCATGAGTTAAGGACCAGGAGAGATCCCTCATCAAACACCATCATGGGCAAAACAGGCTCAAAACTGGAGATATGAATTGAATTTATTGCTAACAAACTCAGAGCAGGATAATGAGAAGAAAAAGAAAACCCTTCAAAACACCTTCCCCCATCCCACCCTCCCTCCTGCTCTACCTCCTACCCCGGCAGTGCAGGGAGACAGGGAATGGGGCCATGGTCAGTTCATCCCCCGTGCCTTCTCCCTCTGCTCAGGGACAGGCGTCGTTCTCCTGCTGCACCCTGGGGTGTTTCTCACAGGAGACTTCTCCAGGAACTTCTCCAGCCTGAGTCCATCCCATGGGGAACAGCCCCCCTCACACTGCTGCAGTGTGGCTCACTCTGCCACGGGGTCAGTCCTTTAGGGACAGGCTGCTCCAGCGGGGCCCCTCTGTCCATGGGGTCACAGCCTCCTCTCAGGCATCCCCGTTCTGCAGCGTGGCTCCTCCAGGGGCTGCAGGGGGATCTCTGCATCCCCATGGATCTCCAGGGGCTGTGGGGGGATCTCTGCATCCCCATGGATCTCCAGGGGCTGTGGGGGGATCTCTGCATCCAGCACTGCCGTCTTTGGAGGCGCCAGGAATAGGCTGAGCTCTGCCTGAAGCTCTTCCCACATTCCCCACACTCGTAGGGCCAATCCCCAGTGGATGTTCTGGTTTTTCCTCAACTTGGAGCTCCACCTGTCTTGGATCCTGGGCTGGTAGCCTGCCGAGAATTGTTGGTAAAGTCCTTTTCTTCAAGCCCCGTGCCAGAAGAAAGAGTCAGGATGCGTCGATCGTCTTATCAAAGTTGTTTATTCTATCGTGTTCTTAAATATTTTTCCTTCAGCCGGCGTAGATGTCACCTACACCGTGGCCGAAGGCCATCTGCCCCGCTCCTGGGCGGTCCTAATCTTTTATACTAATTATTACGTCCCCATTGTTTTCACTACTATACCAATATCTACTGCTTTTATTAAACTGTGCACCTTTACACCAAACCAATAAGAAAATGCCACCACCTCACCCAAAGATGGAGGACAAGAAGAAGAAGGAGAAAGACAAGGGACACACCCAAATCCCTCCATCTTGTCTCCTTGAGTCCCCTTTGTGAACCCCCAAAATCCATATTAATACACAAAAATAGGTTATTTAATATCCTAACTACACACCTGTGACTTGTAATTCTTCATATAATGTTGGCAATCGCTCCCAGGGGCTAAAATCAAAGGCACTGGTGTTTTTATTGCTGTTCCAGGGTCTCTGGACCCCCTCCTGGGGTCTCGGACCGCCCGGGACATCCAAAGGGATGTCTTGGGTTCCGACAAAGAAGTAGTAGTAGTAATGAACAAATAAAACATTGATCATAATAATAATATTAATAGTAATATCAAGTTAAAATACACAAATTGTCTGGGTTAGAGGGACATCTCACCTCACTGTAAATGTCCCAACTGTAAATCGGCCTCATCTGGGCCTCCTGCAGTGCCAGGAATTGCATTTGTGCTGAGGGAGATGAAATTCAGGTTGTGGTGGTGCTGATGAAGCTTGGTAACATCTCCTGCTGGGGCAGAGGCAGAGCAGGCTCTGGTTTAGGAATATCCCAGGAGTGTTTGCAGAATGTGAGTGTGCCAGAGTCAGAGGCAGGGAATCATCAGAGTCATGGGATGGCTTGGCTTGGGAGGGACCTTAAAGCTCATCCCATTCCAGCCCCTGCCATAGTCGGGGACACCTTCCACTGTCCCAGGCTGCTCCAAGGCCTGTCCAACCTGGCCTTGGGCACTGCCAGGGATCCAGGGGCAGCCACGGCTGCTCTGGACGCCCTGTGCCGGGGCCTCACCTCCCTCACAGGGAGCAACTTCTTCCCATCTGCCCTGTGGCAGTTTAAAGCTCTTCTCCTTTGTCCTGTTCCTGGCCTTTTCCAAAGTCCCTCTCCAACCACTCCTGGTCTGCAGATGCAGGGTGCTTCAAAATCCCAAGCTGTCCCAAGCAGGGGCTCCTTTGCAAATCTTAATTATATTTGTCTTCAACTGGCTGCTGGGTGCCAAGAGTGGATGTGGCATGGCAGAGCTTGAACATGTTCCCAAAAATGATGGCTGTTATGGTTTAGCACAGTTTGACTTTTTAGTGAAAGAGAAATATAGATTATTGCCCTGTCAGCACCTTAGAGTTGTTTGGATGGGGATGGGCACCTATCAGAGTGTGCTTTAGATCTGGGCATGCTGTTTGACCACTGAGAAAGGACTTGGCAAGTACACATCCAAATCTGGGACTGTCCAGGCCAAGGCTCTTCCCTTGGGGACAGCTGCACAGGTTCCAGCGCCGGTCCCGGCCTGCCATGTGGCCTCCTGGGCCTGGCGGCCCGGCCGGGGCCTGCGGCCCCCCCTGCTGGGGGAGGGCTGGCCCGGGACCGGCTGTGCCTCTGCTCCCCCCGATGCCTTCTCCCCATCGGCTGCCGGGAGAGGCTGCAGCTTAACATCCAGCCAACTTTGAAAGCCCAGCCCCAAGCCGGCTGGGGCCAGGACAGTCCCGGGGGTCCCCGGGGGTCCACAAGGGCAGCCCGAGCACGAGTTCAGCCCATCCTGTGCCATCCAAGGGCTGGGCAGGAGGCATTGATCAGCATTTATGATCCCTGACTGCCCGGCAGCTCCCAGCTCGGACCTTTTCAGCTTCTTCCTCCAGCCTAGCCTTGAGAAAAACTTGATCCTATGAGCCGCTGCAGCCAGCTGCAAGAGAGAGAGAACCTAGGCAAGATTGAACCCTTTTCTTAGCAAGATGAAGCTTTCAGAACTCCAATCTTTTTCTCTGCGAGAGAGGAAAAGACAGACTGATTTGAGACCTAGAGCAACAGCATGAGAAGAAGTCAGTAGAAGAACTGCTATGATTATTAGATGAAGAGATAGAAGAAGTAGACATTACTGGACTTGTCTAAATGTAAACTATAGAGACTGAACTAAATATTCCTTTAAACCATAGAAAGATACGCATTTTGGAGAGGTGATTGTTTAGATTGATGTGTGGGTTCTTTGGATTGATGGGTGGTTTCTGGGGTGAGATCCCTAGGGATGCTTCTTTTCAAGATGTGGGATTTTTATCTGAAAGCGAAAGCGTTTGGATTCCTAAATCTCCCTGCCACCCTTGAAGTGCCGGTGCTGTTGCCATCTCAGGCGTGTGTCACCTGCCAGGACAGGGTCTCCTTCTCTCTCATTTACTGTTCATTAACTACTCTTCATTTACTGTTCATACTATTGGCTTGGGTGTGCCACGCCCTTTGCACCCGAATTTGGGCAGAGGCACTTGTGATCATTTGAATGAGCAGATGGTAACAAGGGACTGGAAGCCCACAAGTCCAGGGGCTGCTCCATGACGCTTCCAGTGGGCTGGGCAGTGGAACGGGTGGCGGGCATGGCCCTTTGTGACTCAGGCGCCTGGTGTCAGGGCCCTGCGTGACGCGGGACGTGGTGGAACCCAGAGGCCTTTGTGACACGGCAGAGGCACGCCCTGCCAGAGGGGGATCCAGGGGGTGCAGAGGCCTGGGGTGCTCAGTCCCGCCAGAGCCGCCGTGGCAGAATCAAGCAGCTCTCGGGATCTCCCTGCGCTGGACGACGTCCGAGGCAGAGGAGGAGAAGGTGACGCCCAGCTCCCAGGCACCCAGCCCCTTGCCCAGCTGCCTGCCAGACCGGGCCCTCAGCGGGCAATGGGTGGCTCACTCCTGTCCGTGTTGAAGAACAAGCAGGAGGAAGGGCCCTTTGTCAAGACGGACAAAGGATGCGAGGTGCATCAAGAGCTTTCCCAGCAGGAAGCTGTTAGTGGCCAAGAGCTTTGCCTGCTCAAGGAAGCAATGGCAGAGGATGAGAAATACCAAGAATTGTCCCGGTGGGAAGGAGACTCCGACCTATATATGGACCCTGAGGATCTCCAGGCTTTGCTAGAGTTGCATGCATCTCTCCAGCAGCCTGAGGAACAGAGGGACCTGGAGCAAAGCATGGCTGCAAAAGAAGAAGCAGCAGCTCCAGGAGAAAGGGAATTGGTGCCCATGTCTGCCTCTGTTTCCAGCTCAAGCTGCCCCACCAGCCCCTTACCCAGCCCGGTGTTTGTCCCAGCTCTCATTGAGCAGCTGGAGGAGGAGGCAGAGAGGGGTTCGGTCCGGGCAGAGGAAGCGACTGAAGAGGGAGGATTGGCTGGGGAGCCTAAAGTTTGTGAGTGTGAGGATGAGGAAATCACCGAGCTGCTCCAAGGGGATGCCCGCCGCTCCGAGGACGTGTTCCAAGGGGAAGCCCACAGTGAGCAAGAGCCATCCCAAGTAGAAGGCAGCAGCAGCCAGGAGCTCTCCAGCTGGGACGAGTGCAAGGAGCAAGAGCTGTCCCTAGGAGAAGCCTGGAGCTGCCAAGAGCTTTCTGACTGGGAGGAAGGCTTGGAGCAAGGGCTTTCCCGGGGAGAAGTGGTCAGGTCTCCAGCACGGACTGATGGGGAAGAAGAAGTCGGTAGTTCCCAAAAAGTGCCTGACTGGGAAGACTCCGTTGGCCAGGGGGTGCCCAAAGGGAACGGAAACCGACCGTCCGTGCAGTCAAGCTGGGAAGACGACAGCAACAATGACCTCGAGCTGGACAACTGGGAAAGTGTGACCGCCCCCAGCCTCGGGGTCAAGGCCCTGCAGTGCGAGGAGGACGAGTGGGATGAGGTGAGCGTCCTCGAGCTCTTTGAAGAAGAAGCCAGAGGACGAACCCTGGGAGGTTTTGAAGGAGACGGCCTCCCTCCACCCATCCCTCGGGAGGCTTGGGTTGAGCAGCAGCCGTTGGAGCCGTGTGCCTGGCCTCCCCCCGTGGAAGCCCAGGCCCTCAGGCAGCAGCTGGGCCAGAAACGTCCCTCCCGCCTCAGGAACCAGTCCCTCTCCAGCTCTCCTGGAGCCCCTTTAGGTCCTGGCAGGGGCTCTGAGCTCTCCCTGGAGCCTTCTCCTCTCCAAGTGAGCACCCCCAGCTCTCCCAGCCTGGCTCCAGAGCAGAGGGGCTCCAGCCCTGGGAGCATCTTTGTTTTCTCCTTTGCAATCTGTCCAGCAGCTCCAGGTCCTTTTTATGTTTGGGACTCACCCCAAAACTCCTCCTCCTCTGACTCTCCTTCCCAGTTACCCTCTGCCCCTTTCCTGGGCTTGGCAGGGCTGAGCAGCATCCATTCCATTCATCTGGGAATTCCTGCCTCCTGCATTTTGTGTACCACGACTGCCCTGTTTGGGCCTCTCTGGTTTTCCTTCTAATTTATCTGAGCATATGCTCAGGAGTGATTTGTTTGGTGATTGTTCACAGAAGAGAGTTTTTCTTTTATCCTGCCATTCCAAATAGCCACAAGCATCTCGAGTCTCCAATTATTTTGCAGTTTGCATTCAGCAGGAAATGCCACAGCAAAATTGAAACAACTTGGGTTCCTCTCCCACTGTCTCTGAGTGTCCAGACTTTGCAAAAAGCTGCAGGATTTTGGAATGCCATGGAGAAATCTCCTCTTCCACTGAGGAAAGGAGCAACTCAAAAACACGGACCAAAACCAGGTTTTAGGTTGAAAGGCTGAAAAAGCAACCCCAGTGTTTTCCAATCTGATTTTTAAGGACCAAGCTCCTGCTGAAGGTTTGGGATCAACAATACTGAGAGCACCTTCCACAGGTTTGCATGGAATTAGTTAATACGGATTTATAGAAAGGGACTTTTAAGCAGTTCTCTTTGAAACCTTTAACTTGCAAAAATTAAAGGAAAAACTAAGGTACCAGGAGGGAATAAAACTGGCATCGTCAGAGCCTTTCTAGTGGAGCAACACAGCTTGAACTGGACTAATGAGCCTGAGAGTTTAAAAAAAAGATTCTATATGTCTCTATCTCTCTATCTATCTCTCTGTATCTCTGTATCTCACATTTGTACCTTTGAAGTACTGGCAGTTGGACATCTTGGGTTTGGCTGGGCTGCAAACACATATGATATAGGATGTCCACTATTTCTTCTGAATTTTCTGCATTTTACTACTTCCAGCATTGTTGCAAGGGTCTCCTCTCCCCCTGTGACATTGCCCAGTGCCCAAAACTGACATTAAGTAGGTGCAAAGTTTATCCTGGGGGTATCTGTGACCTCGGTGATGGCAGAGGGGTCTCTTCCTCCTCGTAATGCTGAGTCAGCATTATTTAGGAGGCTGAATAAGGACTTGGGGAAATAGGATCCTCCTTTTGGGGTGGAAAGATCTTTACCTGCAGATAAAATAAATCAGAAAGTTAATTACCTAGCTGAAATTGTTATATCCAAGCTGGATAATTTACCTACTTGCAGGCAGTGTCTTTGTAGGCTGTGAACCTAAGAGAGCACACGATTCCCAGCTTCATCCCTCTCCTGCCTAAATGCTCCAAGGGAGTTTTTGGGTGATTTACGGCTGACTTAGGAGATCAATCTCTCCTGGCAGATGGGAGGGAACTCATTTTGGGGTTTTGAAGCAAACACAGTTAAATCTTCTTTTCCTGGCTGAGCTGCTTGTCTTGGAATGACAGGAGGGCGGACGGCTGGGAGCTCTTCCCTGCTGCTGCTGGAGGCTCAGGAATGCTCCTGCTCTGCTCCTGGCTCTCCAAACTGGACCTGGCTTTGCTGGGGGGAGCAGGTGTTGTAGGGATCTGGCATGGAAAGGGCTGCAGGCTCATCACCACCAAGGCATTGCCGCTGTTTTTAGGGAAACCCCCAAAATGCAAGGGTTTCTCTGGGCATGGGCAGTAGAGCTGAGAGGGAACCTGCTCGTGGGGGTCTGGTCCCAACGGCTGAGCTGTCACTTCTCAGTCTCTGCTGGACAGCTTTCCATCCTATTTCTTTTGGATGGCTTGGAGTGAAGTTAGCTGCTATTGTCATGGAAACAAGCCTGGATGCAGGGCCAGGTGGCAGCAGGCAGCCCAGAGCCATCTGACCCTTGCCTGCATCTGAATTCCCCGTTTTCCCTGACATCCTCACTCCAAATCCCGTCCCCAGTTCTGCTGCCAGACTCATAAACTGGCTCCCAAGGATGGATGTCAGCAGGAACTGAAAGCAGAGGGTTACTCTCTACCTTGGCAGGAGATTCCAGCTTTCTGTTGGGCTTTGTGTTGGCTGAATTCATAGCAGGGTGATTCCCCACTCCAAATTCCCTCTATCCCAGGCCTGAGAGGAATTTCTGAGTAGGTGGAAGTTGTCGGAAAAAACATCCCATGTCAAAAAGAGGGAAGTATCCATATCAAATTGTACCTGAGGCAGAATTCTCTGCTTTCTTTGACTGATGTTACAGGAGGAAAATTGACGTGAAACACCTGGAGTTTATTGAAGAGATGAGAATTGACAATTTTACCTTTTTATTCCTTTGGTTTTGATGCCATTGCTCAGGTTTGAGGTTTGGTTATTGAAGCTGTGCTGCAATAAAAAGCAGGATTTGTGGACAGCTGTTCCTGGCTCAGTCAGACCTCACAGGAGTCACAAAGCTGCTCCTTGCCTCAGTTTCCCCTTCCACACGAGTCCTCCTTAGGATTAACACAGCCTAAGCCATGCAGGATCTCACTGGGGCACAGCCCAAGAGGCAGGGAACAACATGGAGGCTGGAAACGTTCAGAAACAACTTTTTGTCAGCGCCCAAATTCCCCGCGCTGATTTTGGGGGGTCGTGTGTCCCCCCAGCCCCGCTGTCACTCTGTCCCTGCCTGGCTGCTCCCAGTGTTCCCAATAAAGCTTCCCAGTTAGAACCAGTCCCGTTTATGGGGCGCTGTGGGGAGGGATGTGAGGGCACCCTGTGGAGGGGATTGTGACTGGGGGGGAGAGCAGAACGGGCCCCTGCATGGATTGGAAATGGGAACCCCTGTGTGACCCCCCTGTGTCACCCCACTCTGGGGACTCCTTGGGAGGCATCTGAACCCCAACACAGCACCCAGCAAACCCCAAAAGGCACCAGGACCCCTCTAAGCCACCAGGGAAATTTGAGGAGGGGGCGCATGGGGGGTGCCCAGGCCTGGCCAAGAGCCCAGCACTGCCCCAGCCCGACCTGCCCTGGCTCCATACCAGGGATTAGAAAGGAGGATTGGGACCCCTCCCAATCCAATCTGGGAGTCCCAGCCCCCTCCCCTACTCTTTCACGGTCCCAGACCCCTCTTTATTCCCCCACTCTTCCACCCCTTCTCCACGTTCCCCCAATCCACCATGCCTTCCCCCCCGTGCATGGTTTTGGGGGTTGCAGGCCCCTCCTGCTCACTCTGGAGGTCCCATCCCCCAATTAATTCAGGCACTTCCCAGCAGCTTTTTCCTGGGATGAATCCCTGAGTTTGGGGATGTTTGGGGTGCAGTTTTGGAGAGGGACAGCTCTGTCAGGCTTGCCCCTCCCTGTTGTGCCCTCTCAGCTGCCCCCAACACTCTGGGGCTGCTGGGATTTCCCTCCTGGGGACAAGGATGTTCATTCCTTTCCAGGAGCCCAATGCCCACCTGGGGCTCCAGCTCAGGGGCTCCTTGAGCAGCTGCCCCAGAACCTCCGCCAGGGTCTCCCAGCGCAGCCGCAGCCGCTGGGCCTGGGGTCCCCAAAGCCCTCAGCAAGCCCCAAGGCCCTGCCAGGAACCCTCAACTCCCTCCAACCCAGCATCCCCCACAGCCCCTGCAAGTTCCCCCATGGCACCGGCCATGGCCATGGCCCCACATGTCACTGGCCATGTCCCACTGTGAGTGCTTCTGGTTTAAGGTCACGAGAATTTGATCCTACCTTGTTAACCCGTCCTACGTAAACCCTGCCCCTACAATACCCCATATATAACCCGATGATCCCGTCCCTGCCCTCTCTTGCCCCTCTGGCCCTTCCTGCCTCCTGGCCTCTTCGCCTTTGTCCTCTCCCCCACCCGGGGAGGGGAAAATAAATGCATCCTTGAGCCTACAAAACAGGGACTTGTCTCCTCTGCTTCCCTGCCGGTGCTGTGGCCTTCCTGGACATGATCCATGTCTATTGTGGCACCCCGATGCAACAATTGGTAGATGAATGCTGGGAAACCAGAGAAGACAACAGGACAGGCACCCCATAAGTCACCCCCCTGAGGGGGACCCCCATCTTAAAAACAGGGGGGAAAAAGTTTACGGGGAGGGAAGCTCCCAGTAAGGGATCAGCTTACCAGGACCCAGCGATGGGCCAACAGCGACCATCACGAGTCTCTTCTTTCTTCATGGGAGGGAGTTTTTAAGAGCTACAAGCAGCTAGCCTGCCTGCAAAAGGACCATGCTGGGGACTCCTATCAACCCTCCTGACACATCTGCTGCAGCTTATGGACAGAAAGCCTTTGTGGCTACTTATGGATGATTTGCATGCAGTGTCAGTGCCCTAGATCAGTGGTCCTCCTTCCTGTGAACCTCCACGGTTTTCAGGTTCTCTGAAGCTGCCTGTATTTTCCATACCCTTTGTTCCTAGAGCATGGCAAGGAGTGAAAACTGCCAGGATGGCTTGGAGTTGCTACTGCCTCTCCATCACCCCGTGCCTCTCTGCTACCCCATCCTCCTTTCCCTGAAGGCAGGACAAAGGTTGGAGCCCGTCCAGAAGTGTCGCGGGTGTGCTACCGTTCCTCCCCCCATCCTATGTCCTCCTTCACCCCGTCTCTCCACACCCCCCGTTCCCTGCCCGGGAAAGCAGTGGCCGTGCTTTATCAGGCACTCCCTCTCATGATGGCACCTCCCACGCGCTGTTTGAGATCCCATCTTTCCCACTGAAGCCCTTCTTTTCCGGCTGTTTGAGATCCCATCTTTCCCACTGAAGCCCTTCTTTTCCGGCTGTTTGAGATCCCATCTTTCCCACTGAAGCCCTTCTTTTCTGGCTGTTTGAGATCCCATCTTTCCCACTGAAGCCCTTCTTTTCCAGCTGTTTGAGATCCCATCTTTCCCACTGAAGCCCTTCTTTTCTGGCTGTTTGAGATCCCATCTTTCCCACTGAAGCCCTTCTTTTCCGGCTGTTTGAGATCCCATCTTTCCCACTGAAGCCCTTCTTTTCCGGCTGTTTGAGATCCCATCTTTCCCACTGAAGCCCTTCTTTTCCAGTCGCTGCCCGCGGGGCAGAGGTGGGTGGCGGAGCTCTTGGTCAGCTCTTGCTGTGCCGCTTTTCCTTGCTTCAGTCATGGACATCAATGCACACAGCAACACCTGCACATCAGTACTGAGCCAAGATCAAACTCTTAAGGACTGTGCCCCTCGTGAAAGAGATCAAAGAACTGCACTCCTTCTCTGAGAAGATCTACAGCTAAAGGAGATTGAACTATTAACCCATTAACTAAAAATGTATTCATTAAGTATCATAATTTCTGTTATTTTGTAATTAAATTTCAAATGCCTTTCTACTGTTTATTATTTTAGTTTAACAATTCTCATTCTAATTCTGCAAACCATTAAGCCATATTCCTGAGAAGCCCTTGTTATGAGTTATTCATCTCACCTTTTAACCAATTTATAAATGGAGGAGTTGTGAATGCTTCTAGTTTAAGGTCACGAGAATTTGATCCTACCTTGTTAACCCCTCCTATGCAAACCCCACCCCTACAATACCCCATATGTAACTCAACAATCCCGTACCTGCCCCCCCTTGCCCCTCTGGCCCTTCCTGCCTCCTGGCCTCTTCACCTTCGCCCTCTCCCCCACCCAGGGAGGGGAAAATAAATGCATCCTTGAGCCTACAAAACAGGGACTTGTCTCCTCTGCTTCTCTGCTGGTGCTGTAACCTTCCTGGGCAGGATCTCGATGTCTATTGTTGCACCCTGATGCAACATCCCACCATGGCCTCAGCCACGGCTGTCTCCCCACCCTGTTTCCATCCCTGTCATTGTGTCCCATGTTCCCATCTGTGCCCATCTCCCTCCAGGTCCATATGTCCCCATGTCACTCCCTGTGTCTGTGTCCCCTCATGTCCCCACCCATATCTTCGTTCAATGTCTTTATTTTTACCTCAGGGTTGGATATTCTAAAGATACAAAGAGAAATGAGAAGAAAACCAAAGCCAAAAGAAAAGGATTTCGGTGTCCGTGCAAGCTGAGGATCCACGTGCTTGGGTGGGAGTGAAGAAACTTTTCTGGAGGTGTTTCCATCCAACTGTCTCCAAAATCGTGGTCTTTGTTCCAATCTATCACCATTTGGTTGTGGAAGACACTCTTGGGTATTCAGAAATCAAAACTGTAGAATGCCTGAGGTTGGAAAAGACCTCCAAGACCATCCAGTATTCCTTGATGCCCCGAGAAGATCGGATTGAACGCAAAACATTTTCTGGGGTTGAAAGAAAAATCAGCTCTCCCCCAGGAATTCCCAGTGTTGGTCTGTGTCCCCATGGATGTTCCTGCCCCTGCACTCATCCAGGTGCCCACAGGGAGACAGGAAGATGTGGAGCATCCCAGCCAGGTGTCTGCCCAACAGGGATCACCAGGACCACGGATCACCAGGGCTCTGCCCAGCGGGGGTCACTGGGGATCATCCAACGCCGATCCTCCCATGGGGGATGGAGCTGGAGCAGCGCACGAAGCTCTTCCCGCTCTGGGGCACTCGCAGGGCTTCCCTCAGTGCTGCCTCCGTTGGTGTTGGGTCAAGTGAGAGCTCCTGGAGAAGCTCTTCCCACACTCAGGACACTCGTAGGGCCTCTCCCCGGTGTGGATGCGCCGGTGGGCAGTGAGGTTTGAGTTGCGTTTGAAGCCCTTCCCGCAGTCGGGGCAGCGGAAGGGCCTCTCCTCTCTGTGAATCCGCTGATGTACGAGGAGATGGGAGCTGACCCGAAACCTCTTCCCACACTCAGGACACTCGTAGGGCCTCTCCCCAGTGTGGATGCGCTGGTGTTTTCGCAGGTCAGAGCTCTGTCCAAAGCTCTTCCCACATTCCAAGCAGGTGCAGAGCCCTTCCCCAGTGTGGATCACCTGGTGCCGGATAAGGCTGTGGCTTTCCCTGAAGCTCTTCCCACACTCCCCACATTCGTAGGGCTTTTCTCCGGTGTGGATCCTCTGGTGTATCCTCAGGCTGGACCTGTGGTTGAAGCTCATCCCACACTCCCCACACTCGTGGGGCTTTTCCCCAGTGTGGATCCTCTGGTGTATCCTCAGGTGGGAGCTCTGCCTGAAGCTCATCCCACATTCCCCACACTCGTAGGGCTTTTCCCCAGTGTGGATCCTCTGGTGCTGGATCAGGTGGGAGCTCCGGCTGAAACCCTTCCCACATTCCAAGCACTTGTGGGGCTTCTCCCCTCCATCAGGCTTCTCCACCAGCTCTGAGCTCCGCCTGGATCTCCGGCCGCCCTCCTGGCACTGGGGGGGTCTTTCCTCCTCGCAGCTCCCTGGGCTGGGTTTGCAGCCCCTCCTCGTGTGGGATCTCCGGGGCTTTTCCTCCTCCTCCATCTGGACACTCCTTGGGACAGAAAAATCCTGGTTTGGGGAAAAAAAAAAAGAGGAGCAGCCTTAGGCTGGTTGTTTCTCTGCCCAAGTTCATCTCAAGAAATCATTGGCACCTTGTGTCTGTAGGAACGTCCAAAACACCAAGATTCAGCACAGAAGTCCTCCAAACATCAAGACACAGATCAAAAATGCGCCCAAACATTAAGACTCAAACAAAACCTCTTCTAAAATATAATGATTCAGCCCCTTGCAGAAAAATAAAACATCAACATTTAGCCCAATAATTCTTGGAAACACCAAGATTCACCCCCGTGAAAATCATGGATCCCCCTCCCCGGTCACCTGCTGCATGTGGGGGGGGCAACGCTCCTGGAGCTGGGGGGAGGCTGCAGATACAGGGAGGGCTGGAACCTTGTGGGGCCTCCTCTTCCTGCTCCTCCTCCTCCTGTGTCCCTACTCTTCCCCACACTCCTCTTCCTCCTACTATTCCTCCTTCTCCTGCACAATCCCACCTTCTCCTCCCACCTGCATCCTTTGACCATTTTGTTCTTCAGCCCTGCTTCTCCTTCCCTTCTCCTCCTGCCCCCACGCCCAGCACCCACTGCCGCCTCCCTCTTCCCCCCCAAACCCACAGCATCCCACCGCAGGGGCAGCCATGGAGCTGGGCCAGCTCGGCCTGGGGCAGCGCTGGGCTCTCGGCCGCTCCCGCCCGCACTCGCTCCCCACTGCAGCCGCTCCCGCCACCACAGCGCGGGGGGGCCCGGCCTTGGCGCTCCCCCCTCCCACCTCCCCAAATTCCCCCAGCGGGGGGCGCTGCGGCCCGGGGGGGGCGCACGTGGGGTCCGGGTGGGGAGCGCTGGGAGCTGCGGCTCTGCCTGGCAACTGGTGAGTCATCAGCGCCGCGAGCTCTCATTGGCTGAGCCCTGCCCGAGGGGCGGGGCTGCAGCAAGGGGGACACCCTGCTCCAGGGGGGATGTCCCGCAAACCGGGGACCCCCATGGAAGGAAGAAGAGGAAAGTGTCTTTACAAACAGATGCTGCCAATCTGCGCGGAGACAGGGCCAGGCACTCGGACATAAGGAAGGGACAGCAGAAGCCATCAGTTCCAGAAAATGTTATTCACTGACCACACAGACTGCTGCTCAGCCAAGGTCCTGCTAAATTCAGGAACTTCCAGAAGAACATCAAAGACTTAACAGAGCTGTGAATATCGTTACCTATAAAAAAGTGGGGTGCATATTAAGGAGGGGGGGTGAAAAGTTGAAAGGGGGGAAGTCTGTACCTCTCAAAAAAGTCAGCCAATGGGGAAAGGGAGATGCAACCAGGAAAATTAAAATTAAAAGGAGGCTGCATCATCCAACAATTGGAGTGACCTCATGGGAAATGTCCCATGGCCTCTTCCTTTTTTTAAAAATGAAATGACTTTTACAGGACTCCTCTGTCTTCCTTGTGGACGCATATCTCTGGTGATGTCAATTTTCCCACACACCTTGGGGTCATCCAGAATTCCTTCCACCACCAGGGATGGTGGGCAGTGAGTGGAGCTGAAGGTGCCTCACCCAGTTTGGGTGATCGGCTCCCTTGGGTGGCGGCGGCACCGGGGATTGATTGGGGACCCGAGAGTGTCCAGGGGACAGACGAGTGACAGATCAGGGGGGCTGTGAAGAGTCGGCAGGGACAGAGCACTGAAAATCTCATCCGTGAGGACAGGGGGATCTCCAGGGAGTAAACATGGCAGGGCACCCATGCAGGGTGGAAAAGGGAAAGCCAGGAAGAGGTCCTGGCCAAAGGGATGATGATCCCAAAATATCTCTGAAGGGTCCATTGGGAGAATGTTAAGGCACTTTGCACATTCTCCCAGAGGTAATTAAGGACATGGACACCCAGGGGGGCAATAAGGGAAGTCCAGGAGGGATTTAGACAACAGGGGATGGATGGTGTTGGTGTGCTGGGAAGGGTTGGGCTGAAGGAGAGTGTGCAGGAATAGGGTTAAGGCAAGAAGCAGCAGGAGAAATCTCTGTGGTAAGAAAAAGGATGATGGAAAAGAGCAGGAAGAGAAAAATACTGACGACTGGGATGTTTTACAGCAGAGTGTATTGCTCAAAACTCGCCAGCTGATCCAGATCCTTTGTATCCCCGGGTTCCAGGCCTGACAAACAAGGAGGTCAGGATTTCAGGGGGTTTCTCTGGGCTGGGCAGCGGCAGCAGCGGGCGCAGAGCTGCGGCACCGGGAGCACGGGCTGGGGGCCTGTGGGGAGCTGCGGGGCCGGGCCGGGGCTGTGGGGCAGCCGGGGCTCAGCGCCGGGCGCTGCCTGACCCCACCACCCCCCGGGCACGGCCGGCACTGGCCCCCGGCCCCCAGGAGCCTGCGGGACGCCCCGGCCGCTGCCCGGCCCCGCCGAGCTGCCGGCCCTGCCCGCCGGGGGAGCCGCCTTTGGACACTGCGGCAGGACAGGCACCGCCTCTGGGATACGGGCTGGGCAGGGCACCGGGAGCACAAGCACCACGAGCACGAAGGAACACCTGGGAAATGGGGATTGTTCGTGCAAGGATCCAGATGTTCTTTCAAGGATTTTCTTTGGGTCACTGGTTAAACGAATGGATTTTGCAGAAAGCTCAGCAGCTGTCACAGGATGAGCACCCACAGGCACTCAGGGCGGCTGCAGCAGTGGCACAAGAAGCCCCTGCAGCACTTGGGCACAAAGGCACAGCAGGGGAATGCAAGAAGGGAGGAGGAAAAGGCCAAGCTGAAGGCAAAGGCCATGGCACAGTTTCTACAGCCCCTCAGGGATCAACCCCAGCGCCCAAGGGGGCCCCAGCACCCAGGGGACGCCCTCGGCCACAAGCACCTGGCACAGGCATTGCCCTCCTCGGCAGGGGAGAGCCCACCCAAACAGCCCCGGGCAAGGAATCAGGCTTCCATCTGCAGGGCACAAGGACACTGCAAGCACACACAGCAGCACCCTCAGCACCAGCAAGGCCAGCCCTGCATGGACAGGGATTCTTAGGGCTGCCACAGCTCCCATGACACCAGGGACCCACCACACTGCAGCCCTGGAGAACATTCAGGGTGGCTCTGCATCGACAGGAGCCCTTTCCTCACAGACACAGGGGCCTCTCCAGCCACTCTCAATCTTACACCTGAGCAGGGAAAATGCCAAAAATGTCTTTGTTTATTCAGGAGATAAGTGGGAAAGATGAGCAGCTGTGTTTTATTCAACCACTCTTAGCAGCTCTGAGGGATGGCTTTGAAATGCAGGAATTTGGCCTTGGAGTGGCACCAAGAGGTAGAAGGGAAAATGGGAAAGACATGGACGGTCCTTCTGCAGGGATGCACGGAAGCACCAGCCTTATTCGGGCAAGCCTTGCAGAAAATATCAAAAGAATTTACCTCACCCCAGGAACTGGGATAATGCAGGATGTGGATGACTTGATCCAGTCAGGAGGACAAGAAGAAGTGGCAGAAGAAGCCTCTGTGAAATGGCTCCATTTTCAGGCTAAAAAGCCTCTTGGAGTTTTTGGAAACAAAAGTACAATTAGTGGAGAAAAAGGTGAAATATTTGGGACATATTTTGATTGAAGGTGTGCGGTGCATTGACCCAGAGAGGGTCCAGGGAAGCTCACACCTAACGTTATTCAGGACTGAAAAGGAGCTGCGAGAATTCTGGGGATTAACAGGGAATTGCAGGACCTGGACTGAGGATTCTCTGTTCCACCCAGAACATTGCATGACTTTGTAACCCCAGACAGCCTCAAAGTTATGGTATGGACAAGAGAAAGAGAACAAAACTTGAGAAAATGAATAAAACAAAATGATTGATGCCCCAGCCATGGCTCTCCCAGACTCAGAAAAGGAATTGGAATTGGATGGGAATGTTCAACAGGCCGCGACTGAGCCCGCCCTGAAGGCAAGGGAGCAGCAGCCAGGGCTCCACAGCGGGGGAAGCCCCTGTGCCTGCCCACACATCCTCGGCTGGAATTGTCTGCCTGGGCACCCTCCTTTGGCAGCTCCAGGCACTGCGGGCCAATCCTTGCTGCCACTCTTGGAGCTTCAGTGGTTTCTGTGCCTGCACTGCCACACGGGCTGGGGAAGGCACCGTGACAATTCCACTCTGGGGCTCAATCACACTCACACACTGGGCTGCATGGGATTAGATTGGGGGAAAATATGGCAATTTACATTTCTTAAAAAATCTTATATCTATACTCAATCCTGGTTTGCCTTTGCCCGGGGGAAAGGAATTTTAAATAGGTTTTTTTTAAGGGATGTTCCACCACTCAACAGAGATGAGTTTAACATCTCAACAGAGTGGGAATAGCCCAAAAGATCCCCACAAAGATAACGACCATCAACAAAACATCAACGCCCATCAGCAAACAGCAACCAACACCTACCCCAGACACTGCCCCTGGAAGAGCTGGAGACACCTGGTCTGGAAAAGGCTGACAAGGAAATCCAGGAGTGAGGACCTAATTAACATCAGAGGCAAAGAAATCTGACCTAATTAACATCAAAAGCAAAGAAATTCAGCTCCAATAGGAAACCAAATACTGAGAACTCAGCAACTTGGGAGCAATGAACATAAAACCAATGGATTTCTATGGGTTCAGACTGTATAAAGTTTAGGAAAAATCGAGTAAACTCACTTGTCATGGAATGATATTCTCTGCACACCCGGGCTACGTGTGGATGAAATGATTTCTGGGTCATATTATGGCCAGAATCAAGTAATGCCTTGACTCTCTAACACTAAAGACATTGTTGGAGAGTTTTTGTTTTTCCTGCAGTTGCAGTGCCAAGATTACACCGCTAGAATAATTTTTCGTAATACTCCTATTTGTATATTGTTAATTAGGTTTGGACCAGAGGTGTGGGAATCAATTTTTAGTCCCAGGAGAAGAAGTAGAAGAAACTTGATCATTTTGGAATGTTTTTATGTATGTTTGTGTGTGGCTCTCAGTGATGGAAAATTTTGGTAAGAGTTTTTTCAATTTCACCTTTAGGTTGCATTTTGCAAAACTAGAAGAGCTTTAAAGGTTACTGTTTAAGGAAGTAACAGTTAACAGAATATTGCTAAAAACAAAGGAAAAAAAGCTGATTGTGGGGGGGCCACCTGTGAGTCATTCAATGGCTGCCCTGCAAGAAAAGCTTCATTCCAGGCAGCCAGGAGAGGAGCTTTAGAAATGCAAATTAACACCCCTGGGGAAAAGGGTGGACAATGCACCAGGGGCTTCTTGCCTGGGGAGGAATTGGGCTGATTCCCTCTGCCCCTCACCCCAAGCTCTGCCTGCTGGCACTGATGGAATTGGCACAGCCAAAGGCAGAGCCCACACTGAGGATATCTGACTGTGCAACAGAAATTGGTTCAGCTGCAAAGGGAAACAGCAAATGGAGAACGTTGGGAAAACTTCACTAAAAGAACTGGGGGGGAATCATCCCTCTCCCCACTCCAACATGTGCTGTCACTGTCTGTGTCACACACGGAGCATTGGAACTCTGGGGGGGTTTTGCTACCACAAGTTCAGAGCAATCAGTGGGGAATCCAAGGATGTGATGATTGAATCAGAGAAAAGAGATCAATTGATGCAGCCCTGGCTGGAGGGAACGCCCAAAAATGGGGAAAAGATGAACGGCCACCAGAACAAATCCTGCAACACCATGGACCAGCCCCTGGGAACCCGAACGAATTCATAGCAGGAGCCAGAGAACCCAGTGATCATTTCAATGGCAGAATTAGATTACAAGATGTCCTCGAAATAATAACCAACCAGACAGATCCAGCTCCTGAGTCTGGACAAACAATCCACTCAAATGAAGAACACAACATTTCACCATGGGATGGGATCAGATTATCTATGAGCAGAAGGAGGAGGACAGTGGGGAAAATTAAATGACTCAAGATGCTGCAGGCAAATAGATGACAACCGAAAAGTGGTGAAACAGATAACAAAGGAAATAAGAAAGCAGCTCATGTTCCAGTCCAAACGGGGAAAGGATGGGAATGGGACACGGTTTGGTGGTTCCCTGGCACACCATGGGTTAAACGAATGCTCTTTCTCCTCTGATGTGCTACAGCAACTCTCATCTTTGGACCATGCACGACACCTTGCTGAGTGCAGCTCATTCAGCAGCTGAGCAAGGGGATGCAGGTGGCAGCCAGGCCTCCTGATCCACAAACGGCTACAAAAGGACAGGGAATTGTTAAAAATGACCCTGTAACATTGGCTTTCATGTTTGTGTATTAGTCTTTATATGTGGTTATTGATTGTAAGTACAGCACAATTTATAATCCCCTTTAGCTGCTTGCTAATGTAACCTAATTTCTCATTTTCAGTATGCACCGTATGGCCCATGGAAACAGTAGTGTGATGAGTATATTATGTTGATGTATACACCTTAGAGCTTATAGAACTAATAATGTGATGAATGTATTGTACTGTAGGCCGTAGGAAAATAGAAAATGTTAAAATACTTCTGTGTAACCCAGAGAACTGTATAAAGCAATGAGGTTGGTTCCCACATCTGCTGACTGACCTCTCCAAGTGATAAGGGTGACACAAACCAGAGCACCAGAGATGAATTAGAGAAGAATTTGTTAACTGTTCGGTATCGGGGAAGTGTGAAACAACAGGATGAAGCCACCAGGAGGAATAAAATATATTGACCTGATCTGTAGGATGGTTTGTAGATACACCAGAGCAGAAAACCAAAATAAGGAAAAGTTTCTATAACATCAAAAGCTACCAAGAATGTTTGAATAATGCAGGAAACTCATAATTATGTACGTACCTTAGTAAAGTAACAGTATATAGATAACAGTGTCTTAATGTACCAGCATGTTTGTTGGCTGATAGCCAGGAACACCCCAGCGCTGGACATTGTCCTGTTTTTTCCCTTATTGAATTTTGAAAAATATTCTAAGACTGAATTTTCGTTTATCTCAGAATTGAGGTCAGAGACAATAATCCCGAACCAAAGAAGACCAAGAAGAAAAAACAGAGTCAAGGAGTGAATCTGCTTGGAGATAGGGCCAGGGACTTGGAGATAAGGAAGTAATGGGAGAAACCATCAGTTTTAGAAAATGTTACTGATTGACACGGACTGCTGCTCAGCCAAGGTCCTGCTAAATTCCTGAACATGGAGAAGAAGAACAAAGACTGAACAGAGCCATGAATATCGGATGTTACACAAAAGGGGGGTGCATATTAACGAGGACATGCAGCAGGAGGATCGGGAAGTCTGAACTTTCCAAGGACCTTCGCCACTGGGCAAAGGGACAGGGAGATGCAGAAGGGAAAATCAGGAGAAAAAGGAGGCTGCGAACTACAACCATTGGAGAGACCGCACGGCAAATGCCGCATGGCCTCTCCCTTTGCTCATCAATAAAGTCACTTTGACAGGACTCCTCGCTCTCCGCTGGGGACACAAACCTCTGGCGACGCCAATTTTCCCGACCACGCCCGGCCACAGGGCAGCCACCTCCGTCCTACCCACAGCAACCGGGACGAGCCAGCGCTGCTCCGGCCCCGGCTCCTGCCCAGGCCCCAGCGGGAAGGAGACCGCGGGCAGCCGCTCCCGCAGCGCCCTCAGCCCACGGCCAACACGGCGCCCACACGGCACAAGGAACCCGCCAGAGCAGAGCCCCCTGCCGCCCCCTCCGCCCGCACACAGCCCCGAGCCCCGGCACAACCCAGCGCGGCTCCCACCTGCGCTGGCCGCCGCCTCCGAGCTCCGCCGCCGCCTCCCCGGGCTCCGGCCGCTGCCGCCGCTCCCGGGCCCGCACAGACGCTCCCACAATGGCGCCTCTGCCACCAGCGGACGGGGGGCGGCCCCGGGGCCGGGCTTCTCCCCGCTCCGCCCAATCAGCGCGCACCGACAACCACGAGTGACGCCACCAGCAGCCAATGGCAGCCAGCCAGGCCCGGGCTCTGCACACGGCCCAGCCTCGCCCCGCGCTCTCAGGGCCCCCCGGGCTGTGTGAGGGGAAAGCCGGAGATGAGGAACAGCCCCGGGACGGGCCCGGGCCCGAGGCGGGATCGAGCTGCAAACACAAACAAAGTTCTCCGCAGCTCCCGGCCCGCCTTTCCCAGCGCTGCGTCTTCGCTGGCACCGGCTCCGAGGAAAGCCGGCAGTTCTGCTAACCCTGATTGGGAGCATCAGTGCCTGGCTTTGATTTCCCCCGAAAAGGGAAAGAACAAACCAAACCCAAGTGAGGTGGGGCCCCCCACCCATCCCGGGGGGTTCGGCCCTTCCCCTTTCACCCCCGGGAACAGCGCCGGGACTGGGGGGCCGGAGCGGGACTGGGGGGGCACAGGGGGGTCCCCAGCACCGGGGGGGTCCCTTGGGGCTCGGTCCTGTTTCCCCCCCATAATCAGCCGGGACCCCCCAATTTACCGGGGCCCCCCCAGGCGCCGGGACCTCCCCATTCTCTCTCCCCTTCCCCGACCCCCCAAAGTGCTGGGACCCCCACACACTGCCCCTCCCCCACCCACGGGTGTTAGGATGTATGAAAAAGAAAACACTGAACAACTCAGCAGTAAAAGCTATAATATCTCAGATTGAATAATGCTCAAACCTGCTATAAACTAATTTTGACAGCGATAAAGCTTAACAAAATGAACTCAATAGAACTCTGCCCTAAAAGGATCTTATATTAACAAAATGTGGCTCAATTACTTCCTCAGGAATACAGGGGGTACACTTAGAAGAACTCAAAGTTAATTGTTATTAATACTGAACACAACTGTGATCTATATAAAACTGGAATAAAACACTGTCTAAACTTAATGATACTGAAACTTGGCAGACATGAAATCTACAAAATTGACTTAGGTACAGAGTGACACCTGTCACACCTGGGCACAGGTGGTGTCACACCTGGACAGGTGATGTCACCCCTGGGTGGGTGCAGGGACAGCTCCGTGTGACACAGAGCCACCTGTGAGGGGACAGGGACACGAGGGGGACTCAGGGATGGGGGGAACACCTGTGGTGGTGACATCACACAGGTGATGTCACACCAAGGTGTCATGCCCAGGTAAGATGCTGACATCACCCTGGGTAGGGGTGATGGAGAGATGACATCACACCTGGGCAGGTGACATCATGCCCAGGTGACATCATACATGGATAACCGGGTCCCACCCACACCTGGATCCCCCACACCTGCCTCCCTCACATCTGGGTCCCTAAGTCCCAGCATGCCCAGATGTTTGGGTGCTGCACACCTGGATAATCCAGCCCCAGCACACCTGGGCACCTGCATCCTGTCCAGACACACCTGGAACCTCCTCAAGGACACCTGGATCCCCCAAAACTCACCTGGACCACCCCAAAAAATACCTGGATCCCACCAAAGACACCTGGGCCCACTCAGGAAGACCTGGAACATCACCAAAAACAACCGGAAATACCTCAGGGACACTTGGATCATCCCTGGGACACCTGAACCCCCCTTAAGGACACCTGGATCCCCCAAAGACGCTCGGATACCCCCAAAAAAACACCTAGATCCCCATAAAACCCATCTAAACCCCCAAAACCCCACCTGGGACCCCCAAAACCCATCTGGACCCACCCAAAACCCACCTGGATTCATCCAAAGACACCTGGATCTCCCCAAAACTCACCTGGACCACCCAAGAACCACCTGGGAGCACCAGAAACCACCAGAAACCCACCTGGATCCCCCCAAAATTCACCTGGGTTGCTCAAAACCCACCTGGAGCCCCCCCAAAAAACCAGGTCCCACCCAAACCTTACCTAGAGCCCCCCAAAACCCAGCTGAACTCCCCCTCCTGGATCCCCTCTGAACCCACCTGGACCCACCCAAATCGCAGCTGGACCCACCCCAAACCCACCTGGACCCCCTCAAATCCACCTGGATCCCCCAAACCCACCTGGGACACCCAAAATCCCACCTGGGACCCCCAAAAACCACCTGGAACCCCCAACCCCTACCTGGGACTCCCCAACTCCCCCCCGGGGCCCCCAAACCCCACCCAGGACCTCCCAACTCGCCCCGGGACTTTCCCAAAACCGCCAAAGCACTGGGGACACTGGGATGGAAGTGCTGGCACTGGGAGGGGACACCGGGATGGGACATGTGGCACTGGGATGGAACTGGGGACACTGGGAGAGGTCTGGTGGTACTGGGATGGGACTGGTGGCGCTGCCCTGTGCCTCGTGCCACCTGTGCGGTGTCCCTGCACTTGGGGGTGCCCGATGACGTCACTGGCGAGGGGAGGGGGAGGGGCGGGGTGTCCGCCCAGTGACGTCACCTCCGGGTTGTGCCGAGCGCCGCTCCGGGTGTGTTCGCTCCCCGGGAGTGTCCCCAAGGCGTCCCCGCCGTGTCCCAACAGCGACCATGGACTCCGGCTCGTTTAAACGATACCTGCGCCAGGTGGGGGAGGGGACAGGGGGTCACAAAGGGGACAGGGGGGCGTGGGAGGAAGGGGGGAGGTGACAGAGGGGTGGAGGGGACCGAGGGTGGCGGGGGGGGGGACAGAGGGGGTGACACGGGGTGGCAGGGGGGACGAGGGAGTGACAGAGGGACAGAGGGGAAAGCTGAGCCCTCAGGGGAGGGGACAAAGGGGACCCCAGGAGGCCACAAGTGCCAGGAGGTCCCCACCACCTCTCCTGTCCCCTCCTCAGCTGCTGAAGGCGCAGGTGGCCAGGGTGGCCGCCTTGGGCAAGCTGGCGGCCACTGTGACTGCGCCATGCCGGGACGTGTGGCCGCTCCTGTACCCAGAGTTCCTGCACACAGCCCTGAGGAGATTCACCTGGATGCTCCGGGATGCTCTGGACCTTGTCGATGTCACCTCCCTGGGCGGTGTCATGTCCCTGAGCCAGATCCTGGCTGCCATCACGGCCACCCCGGGGGCCATCCCGGCCGATGTGAGAGCCGCGGTCAGAGCCTGGCGGGAGCTGATGGAAGTGCACATTGAGAGGTGGAGCGATGTGTACTGTGAGGCTGAGGTGATCCTCAAGACCTTTGAGGGTGAGGACACCAATGGGGACACTGCCACCGGCCTGGCCGGGGACCTGCAGGATGAGACCCTTCCCCGCTGGGGGACTGCTGGGGACAACGTGGTGGCTGCAGCCCAGCAGCCGTCAGTGGCCTCAGCAGTGGCCGCACACGAGGCAGCGGCCACCAAGGTCAGGGAAGAGGCCGTGGCGGCCACCAGGCAGGCGGGGGCGGCCACCAGGAGACAGCGAATGAAGGAGGCCCAGGAGCTGCTGGAGGACTTGGTGGACGCGTGTGATGCCGGCTGTTCGTTCTCCTTTGAGCTGCTGCGCTGGCTCAGGGACATCGAGGCCAGCCAGGAGGTGACAGAGAAGGACATATCTGATGCCCTCAAGTACATGGTGCCCGAGGTAGCCCAGGCTGAGCAGATGTGGGAGGCCAGCGCCCGCCTGACCAAGGATCACCTGCTGGGGGCACTTGGGGAAATCGACTTCCTCCTCTCCAGTCCCTGTGGTGGCTCTGGTGGCCCTGGTGGCCCCCGTGGCCGCGCGGTGGCCGAGCGGTGCCAAAAAGCCATCAAGGAGATCCCGAGGCTGCTGGAGGACATTGGTGTCACCGCTGTGACATCATCAGGGCAGTGACATCATTGGGAGCATCACTGGTGTCACTTGTCCCCTCCCTCTCACCACATGGTGTTTGAGACAAATTTTGGGAATTTTCAGGAAATTTTCATTGAAACTGTGCCAAATCCTGATGGGAATTCATAGGGTGACATCACTGGGGACACTCTGGGGACACTTAGGGATGCTCAGGGACACTTGGGGACACTTAGGGACACGGGGGCAGGGGTGCTTTGCAGGAGAGGCAGCAGACCCAGGTTATAAATGACAATATAAATGGCAATACAATATTGGCTTTCACATTCATGTATCAGCTTTTGCATGTTGTTGTTGATCACAACGATTTTGATATGGTGCAATTTATAATTCCTTTCAGCTGCTTTTTGGTACAACATAATCTATCAGTTTATGTGTGCACTGTGTAGCCTGCAGAAATGGCAAAATAAAAAATCAATTTTATATTGTAGGCCTTAGCAAAAAATAAAATAGAGACTTTGCAATGCTAAAATGCTTTTATATTATGACTTTTATAACTAACATTTATATTATAACTGACTCAGAGAAGGGTGTAAAACAATTCTGTCATTTCTTGCATCTGCAGGCTGGTTTGGTGGAATTTTAAGGGAATTTTGTGGGGATTTTGGTGGATTTTTAAGGGGATTTTGAGGGGATGTGAGGAGGATTTTAGGGGAATTTTGAGGATGTGAAAAACGAGGTTCACTTTCTTAGAAAAATTTACAAGTTTAATAAAAAATAAAACAAGTAGGAGACAGCAAATAAAGCAAATAGTTTCTCAGCCGAGGGTGCCTGGCAGGGAGCTAGCCAGCAAACCTTACCCCCTTCAGATCCTTTGTTTTAAGGATCTCTGTGTTACATATTCAATAGACCCTAATGCATTATTCAAACATTCCTTTGAGTTCAGATGTTCTCTTGGTTCTGCTTCCCCTCCAACTTCTCCCATTTCACTAAATGAACATTTTATTACTCCTTGTAGATAAAAGTTTTTGTTGGTGCCTTTTAGTCGTCCTATGTCTTATTCTTCTGATAGCAGGAGATCAATAAATTCCTTCTTGTAGCTTTTGGTTCGCTGCTACCTTGATCTGGTTAATTCAGAAATGCAGGAGGATCCCCTCCCTACCTTCTGGTTTGACTGGTTTGAGATGTTACAGAAAAAAAGTCTTTACTGTGTTACAGCTCCAAAAGAAAATATACATTAATCACATTTCTAGAGCTCTGTTAATAAAAGAAAATACAGTGAAAACTTCCCATATTATACATATAGCATTCATTATAATATTTGTGAAAAGCCAACTTTATAATATGCATTTATAACAGGTTCAAAGGATTCACCTGGGGCAGCACCAGAGCCCGGCCAGGGCTGCACCCAGGATGGACCAAAATGGACCCAGGATGGACCAAAATGGACCCAGGATGGATCCCAATCACGAGTTTCACCCTTTTATAAGGTTTGGTCCATTTCCATACTGGGGTCAATTGCCCAATTACACTTCAGGTGATGCAGTCCCACCCTCCCAGGTCGCTCTCCTCAATCCGCTGCTGTTTGCACTTTTTGGGCCCAAAGCTGCAGCGCTGCCCTTGGTTCTGGGGCTGGGGAAGGAATTGTTTTGTCTGACTGAGCTGTGAGGAGAACTTGCTCACACTCTGTATGAAATTCAGAGTCACACACCAATGCAGTGCAGAATGTGGCAAATAAATATAAAAGCTCAAACTGAAGGCATCATTTCCCTCCTTTAGAGGCTTGACAAGGCCTTTACCTTGTCGAGTCTGTTCTGAATATCTACTGATAATAGGTATTTAATAACAGATAAGTAACCAATAATAGGCATTTAATACCAGATAAATTTGGCCTGGATAGATTCCAGGGGATGCTGGAAAGAGCCCAAAACCTCTCTGTCACTTCCCTCCTCACCCTGGGCAGGGAACAGAACACACAAGGAAAGGCTCGAGGGTCTGGGTAAGGATGGGGAGAGTTCAATCACTGGTCATGGGCACAACACAATTGACTTCGGGAAATTAATTGAATTTATTATGAAAATAATCAGAGCAAGAGAATGAGAAAGAAAATAATTCCTATGAAAATACCTTCCCCCTCATCTCTCCCTCCTTCCCGGGCTTAACCTTATCCTCCATTCCCTCCCCGGTCCCCACCCAGAGGCACAGGGGATGGGGGTCACAGTCAGCTCCTGTCACTGCTTCCCCCTCGAAGACAGCAATCCTTGTCCTGCTCCAGCCTGGGGCCCCTCTCACGGGACACAGCCCCTCAGGAACAGGCTGCTCCAGCGGGGATCCCCGCGGCCTCACAAGTCCCGCCCGGAGCCGCTTCCACGGCTCTGCAGGGGCTTCCCACGGGCTCGGGGCCTCTCTCAGGCATCCCCTGCTCCTGCCTGGGCTCCTGCCGGGGCTGCAGGTGGCTCCCCGCTCCATCCCGGCCTCAGCCGCAGCTCCCAGCGCCCTCAGGTCCCGCTCCCCCCGAGCTCCCGGCGGTTCAGGGCAGCAGCGGCTCCTTGGCCTCCTGCCCGGGCCGGGCCCAGCGCCGGGGCCGCTCCTCAGCCGAGGTTTCCGAGCGATGCCGGAGTGCAGGGAAAGGGAGGCGGGGCCGTGCCCTGTGCAGAGCCCGCCACTCGCCGCCATTGGCTGATTCTGCCGTCACTCCTCGTTCTCGCTGCGCGCTGATTGGGCGGAGCGGGGAGAAGCCGGCGTCCCGCCCTCCGGGCGCTGGTGGCAGAGGCGCCATTGTGGGAGCGGCGGCAGCGGCCGGAGCCCGGGGAGGCGGCGGCGGAGCTCGGAGGCGGCGCCAGCGCAGGTGGGAGCCGCGCTGGGTTGTGCCGGGGCTCGGGGCTGTGTGCGGGCGGAGGGGGCGGCAGGGGGCTCTGCTCTGGCGGGTTCCTTGTGCCGTGTGGGCGCCGTGTTGGCCGTGGGCTGAGGGCGCTGCGGGAGCGGCTGCCCGCGGTCTCCTTCCCGCTGGGGCCTGGGCAGGAGCCGGGGCCGGAGCAGCGCTGGCTCGTCCCGGTTGCTGTGGGTAGGACGGAGGTGGCTGCCCTGTGGCCGGGCGTGGTCGGGAAAATTGGCGTCGCCAGAGGTTTGTGTCCCCAGCGGAGAGCGAGGAGTCCTGTCAAAGTGACTTTATTGATGAGCAAAGGGAGAGGCCATGCGGCATTTGCCGTGCGGTCTCTCCAATGGTTGTAGTTCGCAGCCTCCTTTTTCTCCTGATTTTCCCTTCTGCATCTCCCTGTCCCTTTGCCCAGTGGCGAAGGTCCTTGGAAAGTTCAGACTTCCCGATCCTCCTGCTGCATGTCCTCGTTAATATGCACCCCCCTTTTGTGTAACATCCGATATTCATGGCTCTGTTCAGTCTTTGTTCTTCTTCTCCATGTTCAGGAATTTAGCAGGACCTTGGCTGAGCAGCAGTCCGTGTCAATCAGTAACATTTTCTAAAACTGATGTTTTCTCATGTTACTTCCTTATCTCCAAGTCCCTGGCCCTATCTCCAAGCAGATTCCCTCCTTGACTCTGTTTTTTCTTCTTGGTCTTCTTTGGTTCGGGATTATTGTCAGCGACCTCAATTCTGAGATAAACGAAAATTCCATCTTAGAATATTTTTCAAAAGTTCAGTAATGGAAAAAACAGGACAATGTCCAGCGCTGGGGTGTTCCTGGCTATCAGCCAACAAACATGCTGGTCCATTAAGACACTGTTATCTATATACTGTTATTTTACTAAGGTACGTACATAATTATGAGTTTCCTGCATTATTCAAACATTCTTGGTAGCTTTTGATGTTATAGAAACTTTTCCTTATTTTGGTTTTCTGCTCTGGTGTATCTACAAACCATCCTGCAGATCAGGTCAATATATTTTATTCCTCCTGGTGGCTTCATCCTGTTGTTTCACACTTCCCCGATACCGAACAGTTAACAAATTCTTCTCTAATTCATCTCTGGTGCTCTGGTTTGTGTCACCCTTATCACTTGGAGAGGTCAGTCAGCAGATGTGGGAACCAACCTCATTGCTTTATACAGTTCTCTGGGTTACACAGAAGTATTTTAACATTTTCTATTTTCCTACGGCTTACAGTACAATACATTCATCACATTATTAGTTCTATAAGCTCTAAGGTGTATACATCAACATAATATACTCATCACACTACTGTTTCCATGGGCCATACGGTGCATACTGAAAATGAGAAATTAGGTTACATTAGCAAGCAGCTAAATGGGATTATAAATTGTGCTGTACTTACAATCAATAACCACATATAAAGACTAATACACAAACATGAAAGCCAATGTTACAGGGTCATTTTTAACAATTCCCTGTCCTTTTGTAGCCGTTTGTGGATCAGGAGGCCTGGCTGCCACCTGCATCCCCTTGCTCAGCTGCTGAATGAGCTGCACTCAGCAAGGTGTCGTGCATGGTCCAAAGATGAGAGTTGCTGTAGCACATCAGAGGAGAAAGAGCCTTCGTTTAACCCATGGTGTGCCAGGGAACCACCAAACCGTGTCCCATTCCCATCCTTTCCCCGTTTGGACTGGAACATGAGCTGCTTTCTTATTTCCTTTGTTATCTGTTTCACCACTTTTCGGTTGTCATCTATTTGCCAACAGCAGGATCTTGAGTCATTTAATTTTCCCCACTGTCCTCCTCCTTCTGCTCATAGATAATCTGATCCCATCCCATGGTGAAATGTTGTGTTCTTCATTTGAGTGGATTGTTTGTCCAGACTCAGGAGCTGGATCTGTCTGGTTGGTTATTATTTCGAGGACATCTTGTAATCTAATTCTGCCATTGAAATGATCACTGGGTTCTCTGGCTCCTGCTATGAATTCGTTCGGGTTCCCAGGGGCTGGTCCGGGGTGTTGCAGGATTTGTTCTGGTGGCCGTTCATCTTTTCCCCATTTTTGGGCGCTCCCTCCAGCCAGGGCTGCATCAATTGATCTCTTTTCTCTGATTCAATCATCACATCCTTGGATTCCCCACTGATTGCTCTGAACTTGTGGTAGCAAAACCCCCCCAGTGTTCCAATGCTCCGTGTGTGACACAGACAGTGACAGCACATGTTGGAGTGGGGAGAGGGATGATTCCCCCCCAGTTCTTTTAGTGAAGTTTTCCCAACGTTCTCCATTTGCTGTTTCCCTTTGCAGCTGAACCAATTTCTGTTGCACAGTCAGATATCCTCAGTGTGGGCTCTGCCTTTGGCTGTGCCAATTCCATCAGTGCCAGCAGGCAGAGCTTGGGGTGAGGGGCAGAGGGAATCAGCCCAATTCCTCCCCAGGCAAGAAGCCCCTGGTGCATTGTCCACCCTTTTCCCCAGGGGTGTTAATTTGCATTTCTAAAGCTCCTCTCCTGGGTGCCTGGAATGAAGCTTCTCTTGCAGGGCAGCCATTGAATGACTCACATGTGGCTCCCCCACAATCTGTTGTTTTTTTTTTTTTTCTTACAATATGCTAACAACTGTTTGTGCTTTAAAGAGTCACCTTTGAAGCTCTTCTGGTTTTGCAAAATGCAGCCTAAAAGTGAACATCGAAAAACTCATGCCAAAATTATGCCGTCATTAAGAGCCAGGCACGCACAAACATACACAAAAACATTCCAAAGCAATCAAGTTTTTTGTACTTGTTCTTTTAAGACTAAAACTTGATTCACACTCCTGTAGTCCAAACCGAACTGATGATATAAAAGTAGGAGTATTACGAAAAATTATTATAATGGTGTAATCTTGTCACTGAAACTGCCAGAAAAAAAAAATTCTACAATATCTTGAGTGTTAGAGTCAAAGCATTACTTGATTACAGCCAGGCTTTGCAACAGAAATCATTTCATCCACACGTAGCCTGGGTGTGCAGAGAAAATCATTCGATGACACTTGAATTTTATTAGGTTTTTCCTAAACATTATACAGTCTGACCCCATAGAAATCCATTGGTTTAACGTTCATTGCTTCCAAGTTGTGAAGTTCTTAGTATTTGGTTTCCTATTGGAGCCGGATTTCTTTGCCTCTGATGTTAATTAGGTCGGATTTCTTTGCCTCTGATGTGAATTAGGTCGGCACTCCTGGATTTCCTTCTCAGCCTTTTCCAGACCAGGTGTCTCCAGCTCTTCCAGGGGCAGTGTCTGGGGTAGGTGTTGGTTGCTGTTTGCTGATGGGCGTTGATGTTTTGTTGATGGTCGTTATCTTTGTGGGGATCTTTTGGGCTCTTCCAGTCTGTTGAGATGTTAAACTCATCTCTGTTGAGTGGTGGAACATCCCTTAAGAAAAAACATTTAAAATTCCTTTCTCCAGGGCAAAGGCAAACCAAGCCTGAGTAGAGAAATAAAATTAAAAATACTTTTAAAGTTGGTATATTTTCCAGCAATCTAATCCCATGCAGCCCAGTGTGTGAGTGTGATTGAGCCCCAGAGTGGAATTGTCACGGTGCCTTCCCCAGCCCGTGTGGCAGTGCAGGCACAGAAACCACTGAAGCTCCAAGAGTGGCAGCAAGGATTGGCCCGCAGTGCCTGGAGCTGCCAAAGGAGGGTGCCCAGGCAGACAATTCCAGCCGAGGATGTGTGGGCAGGCACAGGGGCTTCCCCCGCTGTGGAGCCCTGGCTGCTGCTCCCTTGCCTTCAGGGCGGGCTCAGTCGCTGCCTCCCATCCTCCTCCTGCAGGTGGGAAGTCCAAATCTCCGGGGCTTCAGAGCCCTTGAGCCGAGGGTGAGGGGTCCCCCCGTGTTCAGCTGTGCTGGGGCTGTTTCTGTGCTCAGGGACACTTGGAATGGGCCACGCCACTTGGCCACCAGTGCTGCTTCTTCCCACTGCTTAGGCAGGACCCGATGTCCTGGTTGGATGTTGTGAACAGCAAAGTCCCAAGGCAGGGGCTGTGCCAGCCGAGCTTCCTGTGGGAGAGATTTCACAGCAGACAGGATTCTGGCCACAGACTGCTTTAAATACACATCCCTTATCTGCACTAGGTGGAGAATTTCCAGGGTAAGGAATTGCAAAGATCAATTCTAGGGGAGACAATTGAATATCTGCCCTGGGTCTGGCTCTTATTCTTGCCAAAGCCAATGGCAAAAGCCGTGCCTGAGGCATCTTGGTTTCTATCAGCAGCTTCCAAAGGTGTTTCTTTATTTCCCATTCATTCTTTCTACCTGACCTGAGCTCTGGGTGTGCCAGGGGTTGTGGAGGTCCCCTTGTATTCCTAAAGCTGCCATAACCCCCTGAAGGATCTTTCCTGTAAAATGAGTTCCCCATCTGAGTCTATTGCTTCCACAGTCCCTTCTCTTGGAATTATTTATTTTAGAAATACCTCAATAAGTGCTCCAGTGATGACTGAATAAAGTCAGAATTGCATTTGCCACCCCGTTATGTGACATGGTGTCAGCAGAAGATATTGAAGCCTTCCTGCTCAGGGCATTTCAGTGCCAGGCTCTCCCAAGCACACACAGCTCTGCCGGTTGAGCTGACCATGGGGGCGGTGCCCTGAGCTTTGTCTAATTCCCTTTCCTTAATAACAGCGTGTCTTGTAACTCTTTTCCCTTCTGCTGCCCTTGAAGACCCATCCATAAACAGATTTTCTCCCTCAGGCCAGGGAATGTCTCCTCAATGTCCCCTAGCCTGGGTCTGGAGCTCTGTCACTTGACTGCAGCCATGGGTTTCTCCCCAGCCCCTGTCCAGGCTGTTCCAACAGGAGGCTGGGTTAAACCTTCCCCTGTCCTCAATTCTAAATCCTCCTGTGCCACTGAACAAGTTCCATGCTGTAATAACTGAGCACTGCTCTTTTGGTTATCAAAGCTTGGACTTGAACGTGAACACCAGGAGATCCTTGTGCTGTCAGTTTTGAGGCCTCAGGTCCCATTAAAGCTGTGGCTGCACAATTCTGCAGACAATGGGGCCACTCTGGCCACTGGGTTAAACATCTTAGCCCAAGAATTCCTTTGGCATGGCCCTGTTTACATCCACAGACAATTCAAATTCTTTTTCCCTTTCTGGGAGGGCCAGGGCAGGAGCCTCAAAGAATCTGGTTTTTAACACTTGAAAATTCTGCTTTCCTTCTGGTCCCCATCCATCCAGTTTCTTGACTGGCAGGATGGGAGTGTTGTAGGGAGAGATCCCTGGCTGCAAAAGCCCTGCCTTGACCAGGGGCTCAATCACAGGCTGTAAGGCCTTCCTTCCCTCCCTTGGAATAGGGCATTGCTTTTAGACCCCACTTGTGCTGGTTGCTTCAGAGTGATTTGGAGAGGCTGGGAATCTGATTTTCCCCATTTCCCTGGGGCTGCCCACACTTGTGGGTTCACTTCAGCACAGGCCTTGCCAGATATTTGACACAAAGGTACCTCAGAACTGGCCTCTGTATCACCTTTTCCAATATTAATTTGCATTCCCAATTGAGCCATCAAATCCCTTCCCAGTAAATTACAATCACAATTAGGAGCAAATGAAAATTCCTGCATTTCAAAGCCATTCCCCAGATCTGCTAAGAGTGGTTGAATAAAACACAGCTGCTCATCTTTCCCACTTATCCCCTGAATAATCAGAGATGTTTTTGGCATTTTCCCTGCTCAGGTGTAAGATTGAGAGTGGCTGGAGAGGCCCCTGTGTCTGTGAGGAAAGGGCTCCTGTCGATGCAGAGCCACCCTGAATGTTCTCCAGGGCTGCAGTGTGGTGGGTCCCTGGTGTCATGGGAGCTGTGGCAGCCCTAAGAATCCCTGTCCATGCAGGGCTGGCCTTGCTGGTGCTGAGGGTGCTGCTGTGTGTGCTTGCAGTGTCCTTGTGCCCTGCAGATGGAAGCCTGATTCCTTGCCCGGGGCTGTTTGGGTGGGCTCTCCCCTGCCGAGGAGGGCAATGCCTGTGCCAGGTGCTTGTGGCCGAGGGCGTCCCCTGGGTGCTGGGGCCCCCTTGGGCGCTGGGGTTGATCCCTGAGGGGCTGTAGAAACTGTGCCATGGCCTTTGCCTTCAGCTTGGCCTTTTCCTCCTCCCTTCTTGCATTCCCCTGCTGTGCCTTTGTGCCCAAGTGCTGCAGGGGCTTCTTGTGCCACTGCTGCAGCCGCCCTGAGTGCCTGTGGGTGCTCATCCTGTGACAGCTGCTGAGCTTTCTGCAAAACCATTCGTTTAACCAGTGACCCAAAGAAAATCCTTGAAAGAACATCTGGATCCTTGCACGAACAATCCCCATTTCCCAGGTGTTCCTTCGTGCTCGTGGTGCTTGTGCTCCCGGTGCCCTGCCCAGCCCGTATCCCAGAGGCGGTGCCTGTCCTGCCGCAGTGTCCAAAGGCGGCTCCCCCGGCGGGCAGGGCCGGCAGCTCGGCGGGGCCGGGCAGCGGCCGGGGCGTCCCGCAGGCTCCTGGGGGCCGGGGGCCAGTGCCGGCCGTGCCCGGGGGGTGGTGGGGTCAGGCAGCGCCCGGCGCTGAGCCCCGGCTGCCCCACAGCCCCGGCCCGGCCCCGCAGCTCCCCACAGGCCCCCAGCCCGTGCTCCCGGTGCCGCAGCTCTGCGCCCGCTGCTGCCGCTGCCCAGCCCAGAGAAACCCCCTGAAATCCTGACCTCCTTGTTTGCCAGGCCTGGAACCCGGGGATACAAAGGATCTGGATCAGCTGGCAAATTCTGAGGATAAGACCCTGCTGAAAAACATTCCAGTCCTCAGTATTTTTCTCTTCCTCCTCTTTTCCATCATCCTTTTTCTTACCACCTACAATTCCTCCTGCTGGTTCTTGCCTTAACCCTATTCCTGCACACTCTCCTTCACCCTAACCCTTCCCAGCACACCAACACCATCCATCCCCTGTTGTCTAAATCCCTTCTCTGCTTCCCTTCTTGCCCCCCTGGGTGTCCATGTCCTTGATTACCTCTGGGAGAATGTGCAAAGTGCCTCAACATTCTCCCAAGGGACCCTTCAGAGATATTTTGGGATCATCATCCCTTTGGCCAGGACCCCTTCCTGGCTTTCCCTTTTCCACCCTGCATGGGTGCCCTGCCATGTTTACTCCCTGAAGATCCCCCTGTCCTCACTGATGAGATTTTCAGTGCTCTGTCCCTGCCGACTCTTCACAGCCCCCCTGATCTGTCACTCGTCTGTCCCCTGGACACTCTCGGGTCCCCAATCAATCCCCGGTGCCGCCGCCACCCAAGGGAGCCGATCACCCAAACTGGGTGAGGCACCTTCAGCTCCACTCACTGCCCAGCATCCCTGGTGGTGGAAGGAATTCTGGATGAGCCCCAAGGTGTGTGGGAAATGTCACATCACCAGAGGTTTGTGTCCAGCAGGGAGACAAAGAAGTCCCGGGAAAGTAATTTCATTTTTAAAAAAAGGGAGAGGCCATGGGACATTTCCCATGGGGTCTCTCCAGTTCTTGGAGGATGCAGCCTCCTTTTCATCCTAATTTTCCTGGCTGCATCTCCCTCTCCCTTTCCCGAGTGTCTGAAGTACTTGAGAGGTACAGACTTCCCAATCCCCCTACTACATACCCCCCTTAATGTACACCCCACTTCTGTACAGGTAACGATATTCACAGCTCTGTTAAGTCTTTGTTGTTCTTCTGGAAGTTCCTGAATTTAGCAGGACCTTGGCTGAGCAGCAGTCTGTGTGGTCAGTGAATAACATTTTCTGGAACTGATGGCTTCTTGTGTCCCTTCCTTATGTCCAAGTGCCTGGCCCTGTCTCCGCGCAGATTGGCAGCATCTGTTTGTAAAGACACTTTCCTCTTCTTCCTTCCATGGGGGTCCCCGGTTTGCGGGACATCCCCCCTGGAGCAGGGTGTCCCCCTTGCTGCAGCCCCGCCCCTCGGGCAGGGCTCAGCCAATGAGAGGTTGCGGCGCTGATGACTCACCAGTTGCCAGGCAGAGCCGCAGCTCCCAGCGCTCCCCACCCGGACCCCACGTGCGCCCCCCCCGGGCCGCAGCGCCCCCCGCTGGGGGAATTTGGGGAGGTGGGAGGGGGGAGCGCCAAGGCCGGGCCCCCCCGCGCTGTGGTGGCGGGAGCGGCTGCAGTGGGGAGCGAGTGCGGGCGGGAGCGGCCGAGAGCCCAGCGCTGCCCCAGGCCGAGCTGGCCCAGCTCCATGGCTGCCCCTGCGGTGGGATGCTGTGGGTTTGGGGGGGAAGAGGGAGGCGGCAGTGGGTGCTGGGCGTGGGGGCAGGAGGAGAAGGGAAGGAGAAGCAGGGCTGAAGAACAAAATGGTCAAAGGATGCAGGTGGGAGGAGAGGGTGGGATTGTGCAGGAGAAGGAGGAATAGTAGGAGGAAGAGGAGTGTGGGGAAGAGTAGGGAGACAAGTCGAGGAGGAGGAGCAGGAAGAGGAGGCCCCACAAGGTTCCAGCCCTCCCTGTATCTGCAGCCTCCCCCCAGCCCCAGGAGCGTTGCCCCCCCCACATGCAGCAGGTGACCGGGGAGGGGGATCCATGATTTTCACGGGGGTGAATCTTGGTGTATCTGAGCTTTATTGGGCTAAATGTTGATGTTTTATTTTTCTGCAAGGGGCTGAATCATTATATTTTAGAAGAGGTTTTGTTTGAGTCTTGATGTTTGGGGGAGTTTTTGATCTGTGTCTTGATGTTTGGAGGACTTTTGGGCTGAATCTTGGTGTTTTGGAGCTTCCTACAGACACAAGGTGTCAATGATTCCTTGAGATGAACTTGGGCAAGGAGGAACCACCAGCCTAAGGCTCTCTCCTCTTGTTTGTTTCCCCAAACCAGGATTTGTCATTCCCAAGGAGTGTCCAGATGGAGGAGGAGGAAAAGCCCCGGAGATCCCGCACGAGGAGGGGCTGCAAACCCAGCCCAGGGAGGTGTGAGGAGGAAAGACCCCCCCAGTGCCAGGAGGGCGGCCGGAGATCCAGGCGGAGCTCAGAGCTGGTGGAGAAGCCTGATGGAGGGGAGAAGCCCCACAAGTGCTTGGAATGTGGGAAGGGTTTCAGCCGGAGCTCCAGCCTGATCCGGCACCAGAGGATCCACACTGGGGAACGGCCCTACGAGTGTGGGGAGTGTGGGATGAGCTTCAGGCAGAGCTCCAACCTGAGGATACACCAGATGATCCACACTGGGGAAAAGCCCTACGAGTGTGGGGAGTGTGGGAAGAGCTTCAGAACAAGCTGGGCCCTGATCCAGCACCAGGTGATCCACACTGGGGAAGGGCTCTGCACCTGCTTGGAATGTGGGAAGAGCTTTGGACGGAGCTGCCACCTGAAATACCACCAGCTCATCCACACTGGGGAGAGGCCCTACGAGTGTCCCGAGTGTGGGAAGAGGTTTCACACCAGCTCCAATCTCCTCGTACATCAGCGGATTCACAGAGAGGAGAGGCCCTTCCGCTGCCCCGACTGCGGGAAGGGCTTCAAGCACAACTCCACCCTCACTGTCCACCGGCGCATCCACACCGGGGAGAGGCCCTACGAGTGTCCTGAGTGTGGGAAGAGCTTCTCCAGGAGCTCTCACTTGACCCGACACCAACGGAGGCAGCACTGAGGGAAGCCCTGCGAGTGCCCCAGAGCGGGAAGAGCTTCGTGCGCTGCTCCAGCTCCATCCCCCATGGGAGGATCGGCGTTGGATGATCCCCAGTGACCCCCGCTGGGCAGAGCCCTGGTAATCTGTGGTCCTGGTGATCCCTGTTGGGCAGACACCTGGCTGGGATGCTCCACATCTTCCTGTCTCCCTGTGGGCACCTGGATGAGTGCAGGGGCAGGAACATCCATGGGGACACAGACCAACATTGGGAATTCCTTGGGGAGAGCAGATTTGTTGACTGTCAACCCCACAAAATATTTATTGTTCAATCCCATTTTCTGGGGCCATCAAGGAAAAATTGGATGGTCTTGGAGGTCTTTGCCAACCTCAGGGATTTCATTATTTTGACTTCCTATTACCCAAGGGTGTCTTCTGCAGCCAAATGGTGATGGACTGGGACGAAGACCAAGATTTTGGAGACAGTGGGGTGGAAACCCCTCCAAAAAAGGTTCTTCCCTCCCACCCAAGCACGTGGATCCTCAGCTGGCATGGACACAGAAATCCTTTTTTTTTGGCTTTGATTTACTTTTAATTTCTCTTCATCCCTTTAAAATATCCAACCCTGAGGTAAAAATAAAGACATTGAACTAAGACATGGGTGAGGACATGGGGGGACATAAACATGATGGGACATGGACATGGAGTGGGACAGTGGGACACACGGAGGGGGACATTGCCATTCATGGGGACATGGAGGGACACAGGCACAGATGGAGACGTGGGGGACAATGACAGGGATGGAAACATGGTGGGGAGACAGCCATGGGTGAGGACATGGTGGGACATGGCCAGTGACATGTGGGGCCATGGCCATGGCCGGTGCCATGGGGGGAACTTGCAGGGGCTGTGGGGGATGCTGGGTTGGAGGGAGTTGAGGGTTCCTGGCAGGGCCTTGGGGCTTGCTGAGGGCTTTGGGGACCCCAGGCCCAGCGGCTGCGGCTGCGCTGGGAGACCCTGGCGGAGGTTCTGGGGCAGCTGCTCAAGGAGCCCCTGAGCTGGAGCCCCAGGTGGGCATTGGGCTCCTGGAAAGGAATGAACGTCCTTGTCCCCAGGAGGGAAATCCCAGCAGCCCCACAGTGTTGGGGTGTATTGGTTTTGTATGAATGGTCAAAAAACCCAATTAATGATCTTAAAACTGACACCCAGATTGGCCAATTGGGTACAACTGTAACCTCTGGGTCACACAGCTTAAACACAGGAGGGCTTTAGGAGGCCGTCCTCTTTCTCTCCCAGCCTGGCAAGACGTAACATCCTTGTGGCAGCCCTGGGGGCTGGGCCAGGCCCTGCTGCCTACTGGGCTTGTGTGGCCAGGCCATGGCCGGCTGGTGGCAGCAGGGGAGGGCAGAAAAAAGCCCCAATTATTAATGAGTGTTAAACTCCCAGTCGCTCTCTGGCCAGGGCCCAGGGGAAGATGTTCCCTCCTGCTTTCCTGGGCCCCTGAAGGCATCTCTGAGTTTGGGCCACCCGAGATGAGACTGAGGGGTGAAGGGGGAAGGCATCCATCAGTCAGTCTGCTTAACTACTGAGATCCTGGCTGCCTGTCTTGGTTTTGAAAGACAGTTGTCTGCCAGGGTAAACGAGAGCCTCCCTTGGAATGGAGAATGTAAACCCCCTCCCCTACAAATTATTATAATTTTGCAATTAGGGGCTTTCAGGCAAAGATATGGGAAATAGGAGTAACAGTTCTTTACTAGGAATATTAAAAGAAGGAATACAAATAGTACAAAAAAACAAGCAAGCAAGCAAAGCAAAGCAAAGTCCTGGTAACAACCCTAACAGGGTCAGGGATATGACCTGACTGATGTGGTTCTGTGGAGCAGAGATGATCCTGTAGAAAGTCCAGTGGTGGCAAAGTGGGTCCAGTCTTCCCTCCAGTGGGGAAAAGCCAGAGGCCTGGCCTGACCTTCCTGAGTTTGTTTTATTTAGGTAGGAACAGTTGTCTCCCCGCACTGGGTGGAGCATCTCACACTGGGATGATGTAATGTGTCATGTCATTGGTGAGCCTTAATGGCCCATTATCAGAAGATATCTCCCAGAGGATGGACAGGTCTTGAAAGAGATAAGAACAAATTGTTTTCAACAGATGAAATAGAATACACATTTTGGTTACATAACCCAAGGCACTGCCCTTTTTGGCTTTCCTCCCCCAGCATGGCTTTGAGATTTTTGCTGCTACCACCCTGGGCAGAGACCAAGTGACCACCACAGGCCTGGGCAAGTTTTAACTCTTTCCTGCCAACAGATGGAACTTCCACAGCACTGGCCCTTCCCAGAGTGAAGACAGACAAAGTGATTGAATTATGAGCAGACACAGCATGGGACTAAAGTCAGTGAAGAGAGAGGAAAAAGACTAGTAAGACAAAGGAGGAGGAGTGGCCTAGGTTGGCTGCACGTCTTTAGTAAGCTATGGAGAATGGACTATTTCTTGTAACATATGAATGCTGTTTAGGGGGGATGCAAAGCTCTAGTTGGAAGTGATAAAAACCCCTCTGCTCCTAAGGAAAAGGAAATCTTTTGTTTTTGAGATGAAGATAATTTTGGAGATAGAAGAAGAGAATCTTTGTTTTATACTAGAAGAGGCATTGTTAAACAGTACCCCTAATAAGCAGATATGGCCCATGTGCAGTGTTGGGAAAGCTGCTGTTGGGAGGGACTTTCACAAAGGGCAGGTTCCTGGGTGGCTGTCTTTGTGAGAGGTGAGACCCACAAGAGAACTGTTCTGTGTTGGCAGTGGGAATTGTCCATGGAAGTTTTCTAAGAGAGACTCCTTTCCTAAAAGAAGTGATGAAAGATTATTTTTAAATGGTGAAACTGACTGAAAAATTACAGGTTTTTTCTCATTATGTTGTATGTGAGAAAATGAACTTGGGAGGGGAGGGAGTGCTTTGAGAGCTTTAATTGTTTTTTATTCTTATTTTTTTCTTTCTTTTGGTGTGTGTTAATAAATCTATCTGTTTTTATCTTTAAGTTAGGCCTGTTTTGCATTCTCTTCTCCTAATAATATTCTACAGTAGGAAAAATATTTAGACCACTGCACCAAATTTAGCAAACAAAATTGGGTGAACGTGAAACCACCAGACCAACCTGTATCCAGGTGGTAGCTGCCACTGCCTTACTCACAGAAGAAAGCAGAGAACTAACATCTGGAGGAAAATTAGAAGTTCATAGCCAAAACTCAGTGAGAGATAGTTTGAATCAGAAAGCTGAGAAAGGCTCACTGATTCTCCAGTGCTAAAGTATGAAGCAATTCTAACAGACAAGGATGACTTAGAACTAATTACAGTTAAACCTCTCAACCCTGCCTGGTTTTTTGTACAGAAAACCAAAAGAAGAACTAGTGCATGATTGCTTAAAAATCATCAACTCTCAGCCCAAAGTGAGAGAAGATGTGACAGACCAACCCCTTCAAGGGGGAAGCGATTATCCATTGATGGATCTTCCAAGGTCCCTTCCAGGTGCTGCTTCCCACTGAATCAGCTGTAGGAACTGCAGAACGGAGATGGACTCATGCCAGCAGAATAAAAGGAGCAGGAAAAGAACTCAGCAACTGGAAAATCGTCACTCCCACAAGAGGACTGAAAATGACTCCAAAGCGAAGCGCGCGTGCTCAGTGTGGTGAGTAGACAACGAGCAACCACACATCAATCCAGGCTGGGAGGGAGTCCCCCGTGGGCTTTATGGGTTCTTTTGTATTCCCAAAGGCCAGAGGCTCTCCAAACTCCAACACAGCCTTTGGGGTGGTCATTTACTTCCTCTCCAATGGAGTGGATCAGGGTTGTATCAATTAAAAAAACACCAGGGCCATTGGTAATCCGAGAGTTTTTGCTTTTGCTTGTGACCTACCAAAAGAAAACCCACCAGCTTTCCCTGCTGAGACATCTCCCGGATTTATTCCCGGTCACATACCCTGCTTAAAGCACCCTAATGTGAGTCCTTCAGGCTGGGTACAATGTCAGTGTGAAAATTGTGGCCAGCTCTGGCGGTGCAGCTCCCCCAAATGGCAAGCGTGTTGCAACATTTGTCAAGAGAAAGGGAAAAGTTCAAACACAAATTGAGGGCAAGTACCAATTTTAACAGTGTGTTGTGGACTTGAACTGAGGCTCCCCAATACTCACGAGCTATTAGAGACTGAGTGGGAGGCTGTGGTATATCAAAAACAGGGACCATATTTTGAGTGCAGGCAACAACTCCATATGATGGGGATGTATTAAGACCCTATTCTGCAAATGGAATTAATAGTGCTGGATATCTAAGGAACAGGAAAGAACCACAATATAAGAAAAGCAAATGACATAAATAATTTTGTGATAAGGAAATAGGAGGCAAGACCAGATTGATCACTATACCCACCACCAAGGAGATCATACATACCTGCTGTGGGCAGCAACCCCAAAGGCGTGGGAGGTGGGGGGACACATTGTACTGGACTTCTACTGCTCCTTGTTCATCTTTTCCCTTTTGGGAGTCTGGATGATCCTTGTCACAAGTGCTACCAACCGCTGTACTCCTGTGCTGGTTTGAAAGCAAAACCAGTGAGAGACTCCAAGTCAGAAATACAATTTAATAAGAGGAAAAGAAAAGAAGTAAAAGAAAGTAAAATAAAATAAATGCAATACAAAAGAAAACCCCCTGACAGAGTCAGAATACAACCTGACACGCTGTTAGTTAGGGTGGTGGTAGCAGTCCAGATGAAATGGTCTTGTCAAAGCAGTGATCCCATAGAAAGGTCTGGTAGCTCTTGTCCTCTGCGAATCCAGTGGGGTAAAGGCTGCCTGTGCTGTCCCAAACCTCGGATTATATCCAGGTGGGAATGCTTGGCTCCTCTCCCTGGGCAGAGCATCTCACAATGGGATGATCTCATTCTATGAGTCCTGCAGTGGGTCCTTGATGGCCCATTAAACAGAGATAGCTCCCACAGGGAGTTATCTATGAGTCATGCAGCAAGGCATTGATGGGCCCATGAACAGAAGATAAGGGAAACACTGCCCCACCTGGTTTCAACAGCTCATGAAGATGGGGATAGAATACATATTTTGGGCACATCTTACATTGTAACCTAGGACACAGGGACACTGGGATCCAGGGCAGCCCCACACATTGCCAGGGACACAGAGCTGGGTGCTGTGCTCACACACTGGAGGGAAGGGATGGGGCATCCAGAGGCACCTGGACAGGCTGGAGAGCTGGGACTGTGCCAGCCTCATGGAGCTCAGCCAGGACCAAGGGCAAGGTCCTGCACCTGGGTCAGGGCAATCCCAGCACAAACACAGGCTGGGGAGAATGGATTGGGAGCAGCCCTGGGGAGAAGGAGCTGGGGATTGGTGGGAGAAGCTCCACAGGCCTTGGCCATGAGCACTGGATCCCTGTGCCCTGGGCTGATCCCACAGTGTGGGCAGCAGGGAAGGGATTGGGATTGTGCCCCTCTGCCCCACTCAGGTGAGAGCAGAGCTGCTGTGGCTGCCCCTGGATCCCTGGCAGTGCCCAAGGCCAGGTTGGACACTGGGGCTTGGAGCAGCCTGGGACAGTGGAAGGTGTCCCTGCCCATGGCAGAGGTGGCACTGGATGGGCTGTGAGGTCCCTCCCAACGCAGACATTCTGTGTTTCCGTGATTTCCCAGAGGGATGAAGCAGCACTGCCCTCAGTGCCAGGTCTCTGTGGAGGTGCCTCCCCCCAGCTGAGCCCTTACCTGCTCCAGCTCCTGCTCCGCGTATTTCTGCCGGCTGAGCTCGTTCTCGGTGCCCTCGCGCAGCTCCCGCAGCCTGTGCGCCTCCTGCCTGGCAATGCTGATCTCGTCCTGCAGCTTCTTCTCCAGGGGCACCTTCTCCACCTCCACGGAGCGATGCTCCTCCTGAGCCTTCTGCAGCCTGGGACACACAGAGAGCCAGAGCCAGTGCTGGGCCGGCTCTCTGGGCACTGCAGGGAGCCAGGGACCAGGGCTGCCCATCACACACAGCCCTGCCCTGCTCTGCTCTGCCCATGGGGATTTCAGGGAGAAAGTTCACCATGGCTGGGAAGAAAGGACATTTTCAACTGCACAGTCTCAGCTTTATTTGTTTCTCAAATACTCAGGATGCATTATCTTCATTTTCCAAAGCACATCCAGATTTCCTCTAAGGAGTCTCAAATTAAGCTCAATTGTCAGTATTTGCACCCAAGTAAAGACTTTGATCGAACAAAGCAGGGGAAGATCTGCCAGAGCACATCAGACCACCCAGATGGGATGGCTCCGTGTTCCTCCCACAAAATCCTGCAAATTCAGACATGTCTTCATCTTGCCTGGACGTTGTCATTCTTCCCCATGACAGAATTGAATCAGTAGGAATATCTGGCAGCAACTGGCAAATGGTGGCAGCAATGAAAGCCTGGATCTCCATGGATCAGTGGGATCTTCCCTGAGGAGCTGGCCTGCGCTGAGGCTCCCAGCAAGGCTGTGAGGTTGGCAGGGCAGTAGCTGGGCAGGGACTCTCAGAGAGGATCCCAGTGTCACCTGTCCCAGGGGAGACTGCACCCACCTGGAGCTGTCACAAGGGGAAGAGGAGAGAGACCAAGCGCTGTCCCGAGGGGAATTCAACAGAGACCAAAAGCTGTCCCAAGGGGAAGACACCGTGGGCCAAGGGCATTACCAAGGGGAATTCAACAGAGACTCGGAGCCGTCCCAAAGTGAAGATGACAGTGACAAAGAGCTGCTGCAGAAGTGAAAACACGTGTGTGACACCAGCTGGGACAGCCCCTGCACAGGCTGGCACAGCCCTGCAGTCAGCAGGACACCAGGACACTCCCCACGCCCCGCTGGCACAGCCCTGCGTCCTGTCGTGCCCCACACTCAATGTCACTCACACAAGTGACACACTGGTGACGTGTCCCCCTCCCGCCCGGCCACGGGAATGAACAGAGGATTTGGGGCACAGTTGAGGGGTCATTATGGTCGTGTTTAGCTGAGCGGGCAGGGCCACCACGCCAGGACGGGGCCACCCACAGGCACCTCCTGCACAAGCGGCACAAGCGGCACCACGAGAGCCTCCTGCGCTTCCACAAGGCCGGGGCCCGGCTGCTGCACCCGGGGCGGGGCAGTGCCCCAGGCCCCGACTCTCGCAGCTCTCCCCCGGCCTCTGCGGCGCCACGGGCACAGAGCCCGGGGCCGGGGCTCGGTCCCTGCTGCCACCAGGGCGCTGCCGAGGGCTCCCCGCCCGCCGGGGCCGGGCCCGGGCGCTGAGGGAGCGGCGCCGCCATCGCTGCCGCCCTCGGGGGCTCTGAGGGGAGCGCGGCTCCCGCCAGCCCCGCTCCGCCCGCACAGGCGACAGAACACGGAGCACAAAGACAGACGGCGCTGGACATCGCGTCCCTGCCCTTCCAAAGGCATCGAGACAGCGGCCCCAAGGGCTGCGCTCGGCTGCGGCAGCACCGCCACACGGCTGCCCCAGGGCCAAATCCCCTGTGCGGATACCGGGGCCGGGGCTGTGCGATGGGCCATGAAACACACGGGGCTGAGTCTCCTTGGGAGAAAGAAATGAGTGCTTTAGTCTGTTTGGGAGAGAAAACTACTTTCGACGGCACTCGTCTGTTGTACGTGGAGTTCAAAAGGCAGAACAAATACTAGAAAGGTCTAATTAGAAGTACATGAGGCTCAAAAGGCATAAAGGGGCAGTTTATGCTTCTACTGACAAAAGATTTAAGAAAAGCAAAACTATGCTAAGGAAAACTTAAACAGTTTTGTCCCTCACTGTTCTTGTCTTTTTGAACTTTTAAATGTGTTTCCCCTGATCTGCTGTATTTTGGAAACATTGAAGCAAAACTGAGCAACATCAGGGAAAAAATCAACAGCTGGGTACAAGGCTTCAGAAGCGATGTGGAAGTCCCGGAGGACTCACAGGCTTCAGACGTGCACAAAAACACCTCTCCTTTCTGAGGCCGCCTGGCAGCACGCAAGGAGTAAAATCAGAGTTCCTCCTGATTCCATAGGCTTGCTGTGCACATTTTATCCAGAACCTCCTGCAAGCCTGGTGAGTGAGAGGAGACAGATCAAGTGTGGTTCTGGATAATCTGTTTTCTCTCAGATTTTCCCACTCCTGGCACAGCTTTGAAGTGCCAAGCTGCAGGTGGGAGCACACCTGACATCCCCCAGGCTTCTCCTCTGGGCAGGAGCCCCTCAGGGCAGCTCCTCCTTGAACAATTCCTTTTGCCATTGCTGGAGTCTCCTTTGGTGTGGAAAAGAAAGGAAGAAAGGAGAATTCCTGCCTTCCCCTCTCTCAGGGCTGCAGAATTCCTCAAAGTTCCCTCCTGCTGCTCCCACATTGAGGATCACTGGCCCTGGGACTCCCTGCTGTTGGATATTGGGCAAGGAAGGAGGGAGACACTTGGTTGTCCCTGTGGACAGAAGAAATGGGTGAACAACCAGTCCCAAACACTCCTGTGGGATTTTTCATCCTTCAGTGATTCTTATTTGGTTTTGGAAAGCAGAGAGGAGGAGGAGAGGGCCTAAGAAAGGAACAATCCTTCTGCACCCCCTGACAGGAGGGTGCAGCCGGGGCTGGGGTCAGGCTCTGCTCCCAGGGAACAGAGACAGGACAAGGGGAACCGGCCTCAAGCTGTGCCAGGGGAGGCTCCGGTTGGACACGAGGAGCAATTTCCTCATGGAAAGGGTGCTCAGGCCTTGGCAGAGGCTGCCCAGGGACGTTTGCAGTGCCCATCCCTGGGGGTGCCCAAGGAAGGCCTGGGGGTGGCACTCAGTGCTCTGGGCAGGGTGACAAGGTGGGCATCAGGAACAGCTTGGCCTCGATGGGCTGGGAGGGCTTTTCCAGCCTCAGGGATTCAGGGGTTCTGTGGAAGTTCTCCCAGAAGAAAGAAAACATCATCCCGGAGAAAGGCCCTGCCCTGGAGCAGCCCAGGAGCAGCCCCGAGGCTGGAGGTGCCAACTCCGGGCTGCAGGCACGGCTGCTCAGCACTGAGCCCTGCGGGGCTGCCCAGCAGCACCAGCACAGCCCCAGCGCTGCGGTGCTGCTCCAGTGCTGCGTGTGCGCTGCTCTGGGGGCTTGGGCTGCACAGCCCCGTGCAGCTGCTCCCACAGGGATGTGTCAGGAGCAGCGCAGAGCTGCTGCTGCTGCTGCTGCTGCCTCGGCTGGGGCTGCAGCCGGGGAAGCCCTCCCGCCTCGCACAAGGCTGCTGACGGCAGGCAGCGCTGCTGAGGAGCACAGCCAGCCCGGCTCCCTGGCCACGGGCAGCGGCAGAGCGGGGCTGTGCTGCCTTCGCTGTCCCGGCTGCACAGCCCTGCTGCCAAGGCCTTCCCAGCACGCTTCTCTCTCCGCCGCCCTCAACGGGCACCTGCAGTTTGCCCCGAGAGAGCGGCGACAGCCCTGCCCTGCCGGCCCGGCCGGGAACTCTCCCGCTGCCGCTGGGGGCTGAGCACTCACTGCTCACAGGGCACTCCCTGGCACTGAGGGTGAAAACACTTCGGTACCTCTGCGAGAGAGGAAATGAAATCTGGACACTCTTTCCTTGTGCCTTACAAACCTTGTTAGAAAATACACAAATTCTTCAGTAACAAATAGTTCATTGGTAATTTCTTGGGAATAATATCTCATAATTACAACATATGGTATAGTCATGTTTTTATATCATAGACTGTAATGTAAATATACAATATATACAAAATATTTGGTAATTTTATTTATTCATTAGAGCTCTTCTTCATTTATGGATTCTTAACTACTCTTCTTCTATACTCCTTCTTACTCCTCTTTCTTTTCTTCTTTGTATTTGAAAATTCTAATTCTTATTAATCTTATTCTTCTATGCATTTTAAAATTCAAATTTGTATTCCTATTACTCTTCTACTTCTATATTTAAAAATTCTTACTCCTATTCTTATTCTACTTCTATTTTTAAAATTCTTATTCTTATTACTATTCTTCTTCTATGCATTTTTAAAGTCTTCTTCTTCTTCTTATGCTTCATCTTCTGTCATCTTCCTCTTCTTTGTCTTGTCTTTGTTGTCTTCTTCATCTTCTTCGTCTTCTTCATCATCTTCCTTTTCTTCGTTGTCTTTATCTTCTTCGTGCTCATTTTCCTCTTCCTGTATGTGACCCAACTCCCACTGGTGTTGGCAGCCCTGTGTGAGCCGCAGTCCTGCAGGGAGGGAGGCTCTGGGAGCAATCCCTGCTGTCGGTGCCCTTTTACTCCTCCGGCTGTGGCCTCAGGCAGGGACAGCGGAACAGCCCCCGCAGCGCCCGCAGCGCCCGCCTGAAGCGGGAGGGACGTTTCCTGGGGGCAGCCGGCTGCCCGCGCAGGGCCTGGGCTCCCAGCTGGGCAGGCCAGGGGCTGGGGGGGCTGTGCCAGGCAGAGAAGGGGCTCCCTTCCCCTTTTGCAATAACTGCTGCTTCCCCTTCTGCAGCAATCCATTGTTCCAGGGCCTCCTGTTCCTCCTGCTGCTGCCTCCGTGCCTGGATCTCCAGCGGAGCCTTGCTCAGGGTCCCACTGGTCACGTTCAGGTTGATGCACAGCTGAGCCTGGCTGCTGGCCGGAGCATTGAACAGGACAGCGAGTGGGCTTGGTGTCCCCAGTGATGTCCTCTCCTCATGCCTGGAACAGCTGGGTCCCTCCAGGGGCTCCTCGTCATCCACCAAGCCCAAGGGTTTATTCCAGATGTTGTCCTGGACGGCAACTTCCCCTTGGGACACCTCTTGGGTTCCGTAGTGCTGCCCTTTGGAAAGCACATTGTCATTGTCATTGGAACCATGAGATGACATGGCCTCCAACACCTCTTGCCATTGGGCCTCCACCTTGTCCAGTCTTTGGTGTCTGCCAGCTTCTTCCTCCTCAGCACCATAATTGTTGGAGAAATGGGCTTCCAGACATTCCAGCACCTTCTGATGCCTTGACACTATTTCCTGTTTTGGCAGTTCAAGGGACGAGCTTGAATCGCTGTCCATGCCACCGAGCAGGGCCCTCCTTGTCAGCTCTTCATCCTCATCTTCTTCCCAAAGGGAGAGCTCTTCATCCTTGTGTTCTTCCCATTGGGAGAGCTCTTCGTTCTCCTGTTCTTCCCAATGGGAGAGCTGCTTGTTGTCATCTTCCCGCTGGGACATCTTTTCAACATCACAGTCTTCCCCAAAGCACAGATCTGTGTCATGTCTGATGTCTTCTGGAGAAAGCTTCTCATCCTTGTTTTTATCCTCTTGGGCCAGCTCTTTGTCACTGTCACTCTCCCCTTGGGACAGCTCTTTTCCATGATTCTCTTCATCTGGGGGCAGCTCCTTGTAATCTTTGCTGGCCTCTCTGGAGAGCTGATTGTCATCTTCCATTGGGGACAGCTCCCAGTCACTCGTGTTGTCCTCTGGACCGACCTCAAGGGCCTCTTCTACTTGGGACAGCTCTTGGTCACTGAGGCTGTCCCCTGCAATGACCTCAAGGGCTTCTTCTACTGAGGACAGCTCCTGGTCATTTCTGCTGCCCCCTGCAATGACCTCAAGGGCCTCTTGCACTGGGGACAGCTCCTGGTCACTCGTGCTGTCCCCTGAAACAACCTTGATGTCCTCTTCCACTGAGGACAGCTCCTCGTCACTTCTGCTGTCTCCTGGAATGACCTCGAGGTCCTCTTCTACTGAGGACAGCTCATCATGACTCAGACTGTCCCCTGCAATGACCTCGATGTCTTCTTCCACTGAGGACAGCTCCTGGTCACTTGTGCTGCCCCCTGCAACGACCTCATTGGCCTCTTGCACTGCAGACAGATCCTCGTCAATCATGCTGTCCCCTGAAATGTCCTCGAGATCTTCTTCTACTGAGGACAGCTCCTGTTCACTCAGGCTGTCCCCTGGAATGTCCTCGAGGGCCTCTTCTACTGAGGACAGCTCCTGGTCACTTCTGCTGCCCCCTGCAATGACTTCAAGAGCATCTTGCACTGGGGACAGCTCCTGGTCACTTGTGCTGTCCCCTGAAAAAACTTCGATGTCCTCTTCTATTGAGGACAGCTCCTCATCAGTGGGGCTGTCCCCTGAAACAATCTTGATGTCCTCTTCTACTGAGGATAGCTCATTGTGACTCAGGCTGTCCCCTGCAATGACCTCAAGGGCTTCTTCTCCTGAGGACAGCTCCTCGTCACTGGGGTTGTCCCCTGAAATGACCTCAAGGGCCTCCTCTACTGAGGACAGCTCCTGGTCACTTCTGCTGTCCCCCGCAATGACATCAAGGGCCTCTTGCACTGGGGACAGCTCCTGGTCAATCGTGTTGTCCCCTGGAATGTCCTCGAGATCTTCTTCTACTGAGGACAACTCTTCATCACTGGGGCTGTCCCCTGAAACAACCTTGATGTCCTCTTCCACTGAGGACAGCTCATTGTGACTCAGGCTGTCCCCTGCAATGACATCAAGGGCCTCTGGCACTGGGGACAGATCCTCGTCAATCATGCTGTCCCCTGGAATGTCCTCAAGATCTTCTTCCACTGGGGACAGCTCCTGGTCACTTCTGATGTCCCCTGAAACAACCTTGATGTCCTCTTCTACTGAGGACAGCTCATTGTGACTCAGGCTGTCCCCTGCAATTACCTCAAGGGCCTCCTCTACTGAGGACAGCTCTTGGTCACTGGCGCTGTCCCCTGCAATGACCTCAAGGGCTTCTTCTACTGAGGACAGCTCTTCATCACTGGGGCTGTGCCCTGCAATGACCTCAAGGGCCTCTTGCACTGGGGACAGCTCCTGGTGAATCATGCTGTCCCCTGGAATGTCCTCGAGATCTTCTACTGAGGACAGCTCCTCGTCACTTCTGCTGTCTCCTGGAATGACCTCGATGTCCTCTTCTAGTGTGGACAGCTCCTGGTCACTTGGGCTGTCCCCTGAAACAACCTCAATGTCCTCTTCTAGTGTGGACAGCTCCTGGTCATTTCTGCTCTCCCCTGGAATGTCCTCGAGATCTTCTTCTACTGGGGACAGCTCCTGGTCACTTGGGCTGTCCCCTGGAATGTCCTCTATGGCCTCTTCCTCTTCGGACAGCACTGGCTCAGTGTTGCTGTCCCCTGGAGAGAGCTCAATGGCCTCTTCTGCTTGGGACAACTCTTCACCACTTGTGCTGTCCAGTGGAAAGAGCTTGCTGTCATCTCCCACTGGGGACAGCTCCTGGTCACTCCTGCTGTCCCCTCGCAAGAGCTCGGTGTCATTATCTTTTTTCTCCAGTGCCATATCCTTAATGCTGCTCTGCATAGCACGAGCCCCCGAGGAGATGGATGGCACAGGCAGCAGCTGCCAGCTCGGGGACACACGGGCTGTGCCCTCCTGGGCCACCCTGAGCGGGGGCAGGAACACCCTGGGCACGGGGCGGTATGGCTGCCCAGGACAGGGGCTGCAGGGCTGCGGCCCCTTCTCCCCTGCACTCCCCAGCTCTGTGCCCCGGCTCTGAGTGTCCCTGGGGCTCACCAGGCAGGGCAGCGGTGGAAGTGGTGGCAGTGGTGGCAGCGGTGGCAGCGGTGGCAGCGGTGGCAGTGGTGGCAGCCTGTCCCCACGGAGGGACAGGGCCTGGCTCTGGCTGCCCTGTGGCCCTGCCTGCGGCTGCCCGAGCTGCACCTGTGGGACCTTGAGGTTTTCAACATTTTTGGGTCCCACCCTTGGCTGCCCGAGGAGCACTGGCGGCAGCTTGATGGGCATCAGCGAGGGGCAGGGGCAGGAGGAGGAGGAAGAGGTGTGGGATGGAGATGGCTCCGTTGGCAGGGCAAAGATCCTGGCCCTGTCCGTCCACTGGCCTCTCCCTCCTGCCTCATCACTCACTCTTGGCCTCCTCCGCAGGCTCAGAAGCTGCCCTTGGGCAGGCTGGGAGTTGGGCTTCCCCTTCTTGTCCATCTTGTGAACAATTTCTGTCGTCCTGGAGCTCAGACAGACGCAGGGAGCTGCTTCCTCCTCAGAGAGCGGCTCTCCTGGGACTGGGCACCCCAGGGCTCTGCGCCCCTCAGATACCCTCAGCCAGGGCGGGGCTCCCTGATGTCACAAGGCTCTCTGGCCACCACCATGTCCCACATCACAAAGGGCCCCGACACAAAGAGCCCGTGTCACAAAGGGCCACCCCCAGCACCCCAACAACAGTGGAGCAGGCAGAACTGGCACGGAGCAGCCCCGGGCTTGTGGCCTTGTGGCCCCTGCTGTGCCCTGAGCCCTGAGGGGCTTTGGCCACACTCCCACAGGGCAGCTGAAGACCCCGGCTGAACCCCACTGGGCAAAGATGAGGAAGTGAAGGAATATTTCCCCTCAAGAGGCCTCCCAAGGTCCCCCAGTCCCTGAGCTCCTCTCGCTGCCCTCTGTGGAGGACGAGCCCTCCCGAGCTGCTCTGCCTTAAGGCTGTGCCGAGTAGCAGCAGGTTTGTGTTTCTTCCTGAGGGGCTTTAGAGCATTTGTTGAACTTCCCAGGAACATCCACTTGTTTACCTGGCTCTGCCCTCGGCAGCAGGGCCCAAGGTCGTTCCCCACAGGCACATTCCCAGTTTGGAGCTCGGAGGTGACACCCAGCCGAGCCCTCCTGCCCCGGACACTACTGCTCCAGGGATGGACACGGAGAAGGGATTCCTGTCTCCTTCCAGATGCAGAAAAAATAAATCAAACTTTCTTTGGGAGTATTTCCAAGCTGTAAGATAAAACTCCAGGAGGCTGTGTGGAACCAGCTGTGGATTGGAGCCACAGAGGGGAGTGGACTTTGTGCCAGGGGAACGTGCCCAGTGTGGCTCCATCAGCTGGGAGCTCCCCCAGGGGCTCGCTCTCCTCACGGACACCTGGCCCCATCTCACTGCAGAGCCTTTCCAGCAACACTCACGGGCAGGATGAACCCCTGAAGGCTGTAATGGGCTCGTAGGTGAGAAATGGGGCTGCACACCTGGAGATACACTGCACAGATTGCCAAAACCTGGCTGGCTGCACGTCTCCAGGGCAGCCTGACATCCTCGGGATCCTGGTGCTGCCACAGGGCCCTCACCACGCCCCGTGACTGGCCAGGACAAGACCTGGGATCAAACTCCGGGCTCAGAGCAGTCACTGCAAATGCAGCCATCAGCTCACAGGGCAGCCTAGCTAAGGTTTATCCTCCCAAACTCCACTGAAACATCACAGAAAATCATTCCAGCCCCAGACTATCCTGCTCTGTTATTTGCTGAATCTGCCCTCAAAATATTCCACTGCCAGAGTACCCCACGGGTTTGTCATTGCCAGGGCTGAAGGCCCTTCCCTGTCCCAGAAGATCCCTATGTCCAGAGGGTCTCTTGGAGCACGTTCTCCCATCAGTAGCTTTACTGGAACCACTGCAGTGATTCCTGGGAGTAGGGACCCCATTCCTGAGGCTGCAGGATTTGATCCATATGCCAACAGCCCAGGTAGTCCTATTTAATACTTCAAAATTATGTATTTTTTTCACTTTCCAAGCAACATCCTTCCATTCAGGTATTGCTTCCCCACACAGCTCCAAGAATTCAAGAGAGGATGTGTAAATCCTCTGACTGCTCCCACTGCTCCAACACGCTTTTTCCCCATCAAAAGCCAAAGGTGAAACAACCCTGCATGACAAATTCCACATCAGCTGGACTGCATGGCAGGAGGTGGTACCAGACCAACTCTAAGGTCCCTTTGAACCAAAAGCATTCCCTGGTTCTGTGACTGTGACAGAACACACAGATCTTTACACACAGCCTGGTCCATGGGTCCCTGCAGGAGGAGCCAGGCCTCCATCCAAGCTCCAGAGGCTGCTGGCAGCTTTGCCAGGTCCCTGAGGAAGGGGCTGACTCTGGTGTGAGGCACCAGACAGCTAAAAACAAGCATTTCCTGAAATCTAGAGGAGTAAGGACATTGCAGGAAGAACTGAGGGCTCCAGCTGGATGGACAAGGGGAACCTACCTCTCCTGTAGGTGATGGAGAGACTGCTCAGCCCTGTGGAGACCCTCCAGGTCCTTCATCATCCTCTCCATGTGCTCCTTGGAGTAGCAGTTCTGGATGTAGGCGAACCAGCAGCCGCCCACACCAGTGATGATGGACACCACCAGCATGAAGTCCTTGAGGTGGTTGTGACGAGTCACTGCAAGAGACCAGAGACACTGCTGGAGTCAAAGGATCACGGGGATAAACTCCAAAGGGCTTGGCCTGCACCAGAGTGGGACAGGAGAACTCAGGGGAGTCTTACAAGGAATTGTGGCACAGCATTCACCAAGGGAAAAGTTGAGCTGTGTCAATATTTAGGGGAAAACCAGAAGCTTGGCAACATTTGTTCAATTTGGACACACAACAACAACAACAAGAAAAGATGAAATTCCAAATCTTCCAGCTCCTATTTGCCTGGCAATAAGTGGTACAGGGGAAACTGCACATAGGAACCCATTCAGAATGGCTGTGATCTCACAGGGCAGCACAGGTAACTAAGAACAAAATAATTCCTTGAAAAAACACAGCGGAGATCACAGAGCTGGGGCAGCTCAAGTGTCCAACTGTCAAGTTGCCAAACTGTCCATCAGAATCACAAGTCAGTGTGGAAACTTCCTTTTTCAACAGTTAATTCAAAACAAGGTGTTGATGGATGTGAGAGGATGAAAGTGATTAAGTGGGGGCTCAAGTGCTAAACAAAGCCCCAAAAGATGAGTCAAGCAGAATTTTTTCCTGTAACTCAACCAAGCCTGTGCTGGAGAAGCCACAAATGAAAGAGCAGCTCAGTTCAGTGAGCTGGGACTTAATGATCAGTATCCACTGGTTTTGAACCAAACAACAGGCAATTCACACCAGATACAGGGAAAAAATATCTGTACTGAGGGGGGCAGGCCCTGGCACAGGGTGCCCAGAGCAGCTGTGGCTGCCCCTGGATCCCTGGCAGTGCCCAAGGCCAGGTTGGACATTGGGCCTTGGAGCAGCCTGGGACAGTGGAAGGTGTCCCTGCCATGGCAGGGTGGATTGGACAGGAGTTGAAGCCTCTCCCAAGCCAAGCTGTTCTCTGATCACAGCTAAGCCACACCTGTCACACTGGCAGAGCTGGGGGGACACAGGAGGGGACGTGGGAGGTGGAAACCCGAACTGGAAAGGCAGAGCCCAGCAGGGACTGACCTGGCTCGAGGGCTGCCCAGCAGCCTCACACCAGGCGGACACGTGGGGGACAGGGCTGCTGCTCCCCTGCCCACGGTGCAGAGGGACAGGGACAGGACCCCTCCCCAAAGGCCCGGGAGAGACCCAAGCAGCATCTCCCCCACCACATGTGATCCATCACTCCCTGAAGCACCCAGAGTAAATTCAGCACTCAGAATTAAACAAGGTGAGCGCTGGCCCCGCTCCCCCTCCGGATGGATGATCACAACATCCTCTTCCGAGGGAGCAGATCCTGGCAAGTGGCTGCATTTCCCTCAGTCTGAATCCTTTCAGTTCCCACCTGGAGAGCAGCGGGGCTGACGTGTTCAGCTGCTTTGTTTTATTGAACTAATCACTGCCAAACTTTATATTGTATTTTATCTCAATTATTACATTTCAATTAAAATTGCTGCTAAAATTAAACTTTGTGGCTGTTGAATTAGACATACAGACCTCCATTGATAACACTGGTGATAACGGGGGGTCCCGGCTGATAACGGGGGGGGGGGGACAGGACCGAGCCCCAAGGGACCCCCCCGGTGCTGGGGACCCCCCTGTGCCCCCCCAGTCCCGCTCCGGCCCCCCAGTCCCGGCGCTGTTCCCGGGGGTGAAAGGGGAAGGGCCGAACCCCCCGGGATGGGTGGGGGGCCCCACCTCACTTGGGTTTGGTTTGTTCTTTCCCTTTTCGGGGGAAATCAAAGCCAGGCACTGATGCTCCCAATCAGGGCTAGCAGAACTGCCGGCTTTCCTCGGAGCCGGTGCCAGCGAAGACGCAGCGCTGGGAAAGGCGGGCCGGGAGCTGCGGAGAACTTTGTTTGTGTTTGCAGCTCGATCCCGCCTCGGGCCCGGGCCCGTCCCGGGGCTGTTCCTCATCTCCGGCTTTCCCCTCACACAGCCCGGGGGGCCCTGAGAGCGCGGGGCGAGGCTGGGCCGTGTGCAGAGCCCGGGCCTGGCTGGCTGCCATTGGCTGCTGGTGGCGTCACTCGTGGTTGTCGGTGCGCGCTGATTGGGCGGAGCGGGGAGAAGCCCGGCCCCGGGGCCGCCCCCCGGGCGCTGGTGGCAGAGGCGCCATTGTGGGAGCGTCTGTGCGGGCCCGGGAGCGGCGGCAGCGGCCGGAGCCCGGGGAGGCGGCGGCGGAGCTCGGAGGCGGCGCCAGCGCAGGTGGGAGCCGCGCTGGGTTGTGCCGGGGCTCGGGGCTGTGTGCGGGCGGAGGGGGCGGCAGGGGGCTCTGCTCTGGCGGGTTCCTTGTGCCGTGTGGGCGCCGTGTTGGCCGTGGGCTGAGGGCGCTGCGGGAGCGGCTGCCCGCGGTCTCCTTCCCGCTGGGGCCTGGGCAGGAGCCGGGGCCGGAGCAGCGCTGGCTCGTCCCGGTTGCTGTGGGTAGGACGGAGGTGGCTGCCCTGTGGCCGGGCGTGGTCGGGAAAATTGGCGTCGCCAGAGGTTTGTGTCCCCAGCGGAGAGCGAGGAGTCCTGTCAAAGTGACTTTATTGATGAGCAAAGGGAGAGGCCATGCGGCATTTGCCGTGCGGTCTCTCCAATGGTTGTAGTTCGCAGCCTCCTTTTTCTCCTGATTTTCCCTTCTGCATCTCCCTGTCCCTTTGCCCAGTGGCGAAGGTCCTTGGAAAGTTCAGACTTCCCGATCCTCCTGCTGCATGTCCTCGTTAATATGCACCCCCCTTTTGTGTAACATCCGATATTCATGGCTCTGTTCAGTCTTTGTTCTTCTTCTCCATGTTCATGAATTTAGCAGGACCTTGGCTGAGCAGCAGTCCGTGTCAATAACATTTTCTGAAACTCATGTTTTTTCTTGTTACTTCTTTATCTCCAAGTCCCTGGCCCTATCTCCGGGGAGTTTCACTCCTTGACTGTTTTTTCTTACTGGTTCTTCTTGGCTTCGGGATTATTGTCAGTGTCCTCAATTCTGAGATAAACGAAAATTCCGTCTTAGAATTTTTTTCAAAATTCAATAAGAGAAAAAACAGGACAATGTCCAGCGCTGAAGTGTTCCTGGCTATCAGCCAACAAACATGCTGGTACATTAAGACACTGTTATCTATATACTGTTATTTTACTAAGGTACGTACATAATTATGAGTTTCCTGCATTATTCAAACATTCTTGGTAGCTTTTGATGTTATAGAAACTTTTCCTTATTTTGGTTTTCTGCTCTGGTGTATCTACAAACCATCCTACAGATCAGGTCAATATATTTTATTCCTCCTTGTGGCTTCATCCTGTTGTTTCACACTTCCCCGATACCGAACAGTTAACAAATTCTTCTCTAATTCATCTCTGGTGCTCTGGTTTGTGTCACCCTTATCACTTGGAGAGGTCAGTCAGCAGATGTGGGAACCAACCTCATTGCTTTATACAGTTCTCTGGGTTACACAGAAGTATTTTAACATTTTCTATTTTCCTACGCCTTACAGTACAATACATTCATCACATTATTAGTTCTATAAGCTCTAAGGTGTATACATCAACATAATATACTCATCACACTACTGTTTCCATGGGCCATACGGTGCATACTGAAAATGAGAAATTAGGTTACATTAGCAAGCAGCTAAATGGGATTATAAATTGTGCTGTACTTACAATCAATAACCACATATAAAGACTAATACACAAACATGAAAGCCAATGTTACAGGGTCATTTTTAACAATTCCCTGTCCTTTTGTAGCCGTTTGTGGATCAGGAGGCCTGGCTGCCACCTGCATCCCCTTGCTCAGCTGCTGAATGAGCTGCACTCAGCAAGGTGTCGTGCATGGTCCAAAGATGAGAGTTGCTGTAGCACATCAGAGGAGAAAGAGCATTCGTTTAACCCATGGTGTGCCAGGGAACCACCAAACCGTGTCCCATTCCCATCCTTTCCACGTTTGGACTGGAACATGAGCTGCTTTCTTATTTCCTTTGTTATCTGTTTCACCACTTTTCGGTTGTCATCTATTTGCCAACAGCAGGATCTTGAGTCATTTAATTTTCCCCACTGTCCTCCTCCTTCTGCTCATAGATAATCTGATCCCATCCCATGGTGAAATGTTGTGTTCTTCATTTGAGTGGATTGTTTGTCCAGACTCAGGAGCTGGATCTGTCTGGTTGGTTATTATTTCGAGGACATCTTGTAATCTAATTCTGCCATTGAAATGATCACTGGGTTCTCTGGCTCCTGCTATGAATTCGTTTGGGTTCCCAGGGGCTGGTCCATGGTGTTGCAGGATTTGTTCTGGTGGCCGTTCATCTTTTCCCCATTTTTGGGCGCTCCCTCCAGCCAGGGCTGCATCAATTGATCTCTTTTCTCTGATTCAATCATCACATCCTTGGATTCCCCACTGATTGCTCTGAACTTGTGGTAGCAAAACCCCCCCAGTGTTCCAATGCTCCGTGTGTGACACAGACAGTGACAGCACATGTTGGAGTGGGGAGAGGGATGATTCCCCCCCAGTTCTTTTAGTGAAGTTTTCCCAACCTTCTCCATTTGCTGTTTCCCTTTGCAGCTGAACCAATTTCTGTTGCACAGTCAGATATCCTCAGTGTGGGCTCTGCCTTTGGCTGTGCCAATTCCATCAGTGCCAGCAGGCAGAGCTTGGGGTGAGGGGCAGAGGGAATCAGCCCAATTCCTCCCCCAGGCAAGAAGCCCCTGGTGCATTGTCCCCCCTTTTCCCCAGGGGTGTTAATTTGCATTTCTAAAGCTCCTCTCCTGGGTGCCTGGAATGAAGCTTCTCTTCCAGGGCAGCCATTGAATGACTCACATGTGGCCCCCCCACAATCTGCCTTTTTTTTTTACTTTGTTTTTAGCAATATTCTATTAACTGTCTCTGCCTTTAAGAGTTCCTTTGTAAGCTCTTCTAGGTTTTGCAAAATGCAGCCTGAAAGTGAACATCGAAAAACTCATGCCAAAATTATGCTGTCATTAAGAGCCAGGCACGCACAAACACACACAAAAACATTCCAAAGCAATCAAGTTTTTTGTGTTTGTTCTTTTAAGACTAAAAATTGATTCACACTCCTGTAGTCCAAACCGAACTGATGATATAAAAGTAGCAGTATTACGAAAAATTATTATAATGGTGTAATCTTGTCACTGAAACTGCCAGAAAAACAAAAATTCTATAAAATCTTGAGTGTTAGAGTCAAAGCATTACTTGATTACAGCCAGGCTTTGCAACAGAAATCATTTCATCCACACGTAGCCTGGGTGTGCAGAGAAAATCATTCGATGACACTTGAATTTTATTAGGTTTTTCCTAAACATTATACAGTCTGACCCCATAGAAATCCATTGGTTTAACGTTCATTGCTTCCAAGTTGCGAAGTTCTTAGTATTTGGTTTCCTATTGGAGCCGGATTTCTTTGCCTCTGATGTTAATTAGGTCGGCACTCCTGGATTTCCTTCTCAGCCTTTTCCAGACCAGGTGTCTCCAGCTCTTCCAGGGGCAGTGTCTGGGGTAGGTGTTGGTTGCTGTTTGCTGATGGGCGTTGATGTTTTGTTGATGGTCGTTATCTTTGTGGGGATCTTTTGGGCTATTCCCAGTCTGTTGAGATGTTAAACTCATCTCTGTTGAGTGGTGGAACATCCCTTAAAAAAACCCATTTAAAATTCCTTTCTCCAGGGCAAAGGCAAACCAAGCCTTAGTAGGGAAATAAAATAAAAAATACTTTTAAAGTTGGTATGTTTTCCAGCCATCTCATCCCATCCAGCCCAGTGTGTGAGTGTGATTGAGCCCCAGAGTGGAATTGTCACGGTGCCTTCCCCAGCCCGTGTGGCAGTGCAGGCACAGAAACCACTGAAGCTCCAAGAGTGGCAGCAAGGATTGGCCCGCAGTGCCTGGAGCTGCCAAAGGAGGGTGCCCAGGCAGACAATTCCAGCCGAGGATGTGTGGGCAGGCACAGGGGCTTCCCCCGCTGTGGAGCCCTGGCTGCTGCTCCCTTGCCTTCAGGGCGGGCTCAGTCGCTGCCTCCCATCCTCCTCCTGCAGGTGGGAAGTCCAAATCTCCGGGGCTTCAGAGCCCTGGAGCCGAGGGTGAGGGGTCCCCCCGTGTTCAGCTGTGCTGGGGCTGTTTCTGTGCTCAGGGACACTTGGAATGGGCCACGCCACTTGGCCACCAGTGCTGCTTCTTCCCACTGCTTAGGCAGGACCCGATGTCCTGGTTGGATGTTGTGAACAGCAAAGTCCCAAGGCAGGGGCTGTGCCAGCCGAGCTTCCTGTGGGAGAGATTTCACAGCAGACAGGATTCTGGCCACAGACTGCTTTAAATACACATCCCTTATCTGCACCCTGCACCAGGTGGAGAATTTCCAGGGTAAGGAATTGCAAAGATCAATTCTGGGGGGAGACAATTGAATATCTGCCCTGGGTCTGGCTCTTATTCTTGCCAAAGCCAATGGCAAAAGCCGTGCCTGAGGCATCTTGGTTTCTATCAGCAGCTTCCAAAGGTGTTTCTTGATTTCCCATTCATTCTTTCTACCTGACCTGAGCTCTGGGTGTGCCCGGGGTTGTGGAGGTCCCCTTGTATTCCTAAAGCTGCCATAACCCCCTGAAGGATCTTTCCTGTAAAATGAGTTCCCCATCTGAGTCTATTGCTTCCACAGTCCCTTCTCTTGGAATTATTTATTTTAGAAATACCTCAATAAGTGCTCCAGTGATGACTGAAGAAGTCAGAATTGCATTTGCCACCCCGTTATGTGACATGGTGTCAGCAGAAGATATTGAAGCCTTCCTGCTCAGGGCATTTCAGTGCCAGGCTCTCCCAAGCACACACAGCTCTGCCGGTTGAGCTGACCATGGGGGCGGTGCCCTGAGCTTTGTCTAATTCCCTTTCCTTAATAACAGCGTGTCTTGTAACTCTTTTCCCTTCTGCTGCCCTTGAAGACCCATCCATAAACAGATTTTCTCCCTCAGGCCAGGGAATGTCTCCTCAATGTCCCCTAGCCTGGGTCTGGAGCTCTGTCACTTGACTGCAGCCATGGGTTTCTCCCCAGCCCCTGTCCAGGCTGTTCCAACAGGAGGCTGGGTTAAACCTTCCCCTGTCCTCAATTCTAAATCCTCCTGTGCCACTGAACAAGTTCCATGCTGTAATAACTGAGCACTGCTCTTTTGGTTATCAAAGCTTGGACTTGAACGTGAACACCAGGAGATCCTTGTGCTGTCAGTTTTGAGGCCTCAGGTCCCATTAAAGCTGTGGCTGCACAATTCTGCAGACAATGGGGCCACTCTGGCCACTGGGTTAAACATCTTAGCCCAAGAATTCCTTTGGCATGGCCCTGTTTACATCCACAGACAATTCAAATTCTTTTTCCCTTTCTGGGAGGGCCAGAGCAGGAGCCTCAAAGAATCTGGTTTTTAACACTTGAAAATTCTGCTTTCCTTCTGGTCCCCATCCATCCAGTTTCTTGACTGGCAGGATGGGAGTGTTGTAGGGAGAGATCCCTGGCTGCAAAAGCCCTGCCTTGACCAGGGGCTCAATCACAGGCTGTAAGGCCTTCCTTCCCTCCCTTGGAATAGGGCATTGCTTTTAGACCCCACTTGTGCTGGTTGCTTCAGAGGAATTTGGAGAGGCTGGGAATCTGATTTTCCCCATTTCCCTGGGGCTGCCCACACTTGTGGGTTCACTTCAGCACAGGCCTTGCCAGACATTTGACACAAAGGTCCCACAGAACTGGCCTCTGTATCACCTTTTCCAATATTAATTTGCATTCCCAATTGAGCCATCAAATCCCTTCCCAGTAAATTACAATCACAATTAGGTGCAAATGAAAATTCCTGCATTTCAAACCTATCCCTCAGATCTGCTAAGAGTGGTTGAATAAAACACAGCTGCTCATCTTTCCCACTTATCCCCTGAATAATCCAAGACATTTTTGGCATTTTCCCTGCTTAGGTGTAAGATTGAGAGTGGCTGGAGAGGCCCCTGTGTCTGTGAGGAAAGGGCTCCTGTCGATGCAGAGCCACCCTGAATGTTCTCCAGGGCTGCAGTGTGGTGGGTCCCTGGTGTCATGGGAGCTGTGGCAGCCCTAAGAATCCCTGTCCATGCAGGGCTGGCCTTGCTGGTGCTGAGGGTGCTGCTGTGTGTGCTTGCAGTGTCCTTGTGCCCTGCAGATGGAAGCCTGATTCCTTGCCCGGGGCTGTTTGGGTGGGCTCTCCCCTGCCGAGGAGGGCAATGCCTGTGCCAGGTGCTTGTGGCCGAGGGCGTCCCCTGGGTGCTGGGGCCCCCTTGGGCGCTGGGGTTGATCCCTGAGGGGCTGTAGAAACTGTGCCATGGCCTTTGCCTTCAGCTTGGCCTTTTCCTCCTCCCTTCTTGCATTCCCCTGCTGTGCCTTTGTGCCCAAGTGCTGCAGGGGCTTCTTGTGCCACTGCTGCAGCCGCCCTGAGTGCCTGTGGGTGCTCATCCTGTGACAGCTGCTGAGCTTTCTGCAAAATCATTCGTTTAACCAGTGACCCAAAGAAAATCCTTGAAAGAACATCTGGATCCTTGCACGAACAATCCCCATTTCCCAGGTGTTCCTTCGTGCTCGTGGTGCTTGTGCTCCCGGTGCCCTGCCCAGCCCGTATCCCAGAGGCGGTGCCTGTCCTGCCGCAGTGTCCAAAGGCGGCTCCCCCGGCGGGCAGGGCCGGCAGCTCGGCGGGGCCGGGCAGCGGCCGGGGCGTCCCGCAGGCTCCTGGGGGCCGGGGGCCAGTGCCGGCCGTGCCCGGGGGGTGGTGGGGTCAGGCAGCGCCCGGCGCTGAGCCCCGGCTGCCCCACAGCCCCGGCCCGGCCCCGCAGCTCCCCACAGGCCCCCAGCCCGTGCTCCCGGTGCCGCAGCTCTGCGCCCGCTGCTGCCGCTGCCCAGCCCAGAGAAACCCCCTGAAATCCTGACCTCCTTGTTCCTAGCAATGCATCTGTAGAACAGGCTATTCCCATGCACCAGCCAAACTGTTTAGAGATAACAAGCCACCTGCAGTTTTGTTTTCAGAGTTGTCAGGGAGTCATCAAGGCCACTAAGACAACAACAGGATGAAAGTGGGAACAAAAACCTGGGAGAATGCCTTGGAAAAATGCAAAACCTAGATAGGAAACACACAGTGTGATAATGGATGCGTGGGCAGAAGTGCTAGAAACTGTAATTGTAGTTTAATGTAAACCATATAGTGGCTTCTGCTGAAATCACATTGATTCTATTATTCAGATGCACATTTTCAACCTGCACTTGTTTTCCTGGAAACTGGGAGATACAAAGGATCTGCATCATCTGGCAGGTTTTGAGCATTAAAGTGTCTCAGGCCTCAGTATTTTTCTCTTCTTCCTCTTTTCCATCATCTTTTCTTACCACAGAGATTCCTCCTGCTGCTTCTTGCCTTAACCCTATTCCTGCACACTCTCCTTCACCCCAACCCTTCCCAGCACTCCAACACCATCCATCCCCTGTTGTCTAAATCCCTCCTGGACTTCCCTTATTGCCCCCCTGGGTGTCCATGTCCTTAATTACCTCTGGGAGAATGTGCAAAGTGCCTCAACATTCTCCCAAGGGACCCTTCAGAGATATTTTGGGATCATCATCCCTTTGGCCAGGACCCCTTCCTGGCTTTCCCTTTTCCACCCTGCATGGGTGCCCTGCCATGTTTACTCCCTGGAGATCCCCCTGTCCTCACGGATGAGATTTTCAGTGCTCTGTCCCTGCCGACTCTTCACAGCCCCCCTGATCTGTCACTCGTCTGTCCCCTGGACACTCTCGGGTCCCCAATCAATCCCCGGTGCCGCCGCCACCCAAGGGAGCCGATCACCCAAACTGGGTGAGGCACCTTCAGCTCCACTCACTGCCCACCATTCCTGGTGGTGGAAGGAATTCTGGATGAGCCCCAAGGTGTGTGGGAACTGTCACATCACCAGAGGTTTGTGTCCAGCAGGGAGACAAAGAAGTCCCGTGAAAGTAATTTCATTGTTTAAAAAAAAGAGAGACCCTAACCCTAACCCCTTCCCCGCCATGCAGCAGGTGACCGGGGAGGAAGATCCAGGATTTTCACAGGGGAGAATCTTGGTGTGTCTGAGCTTTGTTGGGCTAAATGTTGTTTTTTGGCAAGGGGATGAATCTTGATATTTTTGAAGAGGTTTTGGCTGAGTATGGATATTTGGGGGAGTTTTTGATCAGTGTCTTGATGTTCAGAGGAGTTTTGAGCTGAATCTCGGTGTTTTGGATGTTCTTACAGACACAAGGTGCCAATGATTTCCTGAGATGAATTTGGGCAAGGAGGAGCCCCCAGCCTAAGGCGCTCTCCTCTTGTTTTTTCCCCAAACCAGGATTTGTCATTCCCAAGGAGTGTCCAGATGGAGGAGGAGGAAAAGCCCCGGAGATCCCACACGAGGAGGGGCTGCAAACCCAGCCCAGGGAGGTGTGAGGAGGAAAGACCCCCCCAGTGCCAGGAGGGCAGCCGGAGATCCAGGCGGAGCTCAGAGCTGGTGGAGAATCCTGATGGAGGGGAGAAGCCCCACAAGTGCTTGGAATGTGGGAAGGGTTTCAGCTGGAGCTCCAGCCTGATCCGGCACCAGGTGATCCACACTGGGGAAAAGCCCTACGAGTGTGGGGAGTGTGGGAAAAGCTTCAACTGGAGCTCCAGCCTGGTGCTGCACCAGAGGATCCACACTGGGGAACGGCCCTACAAGTGTGGGGAGTGTGGGATGAGCTTCAGCCAGAGCTCCAGCCTGAGGAAACACCAGAGGATCCACACTGGGGAAAAGCCCTATGAGTGTGGGGAGTGTGGGAAGAGCTTCAGAACAAGCTCCCGCCTGATCCAGCACCAGGTGATCCACACTGGGGAAGGGCTCTACACCTGCTTGGAATGTGGGAAGAGCTTTGGACAGAGCTTCAACCTGCGAATACACCAGCGCATCCACACTGGGGAGAGGCCCTACGAGTGTCCCGAGTGTGAGAAGAGGTTTAAGACCAGCTCTGATCTCCTCGTACATCAGCGGATTCACAGAGAGGAGAGGCCCTTCCGCTGCCCCGACTGCGGGAAGGGCTTCAAGCACAGCTCCACCCTCACTATCCACCGGCGCATCCACACCGGGGAGAGGCCCTACGAGTGTCCTGAGTGTGGGAAGAGCTTCTCCAGTAGCTCTCACTTGACCCAACACCAACAGAGGCAGCACTGAGGGAAGCCCTGCGAGTGCCCCAGAGCGGGAAGAGCTTCGTGCGCTGCTCCAGCTCCATCCCCCATGGGAGGATCGGCGTTGGATGATCCCCAGTGACCCCCGCTGGGCAGAGCCCTGGTGATCCGTGGTCCTGGTGATCCCTGTTGGGCAGACACCTGGCTGGGATGCTCCACATCTTCCTGTCTCCCTGTGGGCACTTGGATGAATGCAGGGGCAGAAACATCCATGGGGACACAGACAGACATTGGGAATTCCTTGGGGAGAGCAGATTTGTTGACTTTCCACCCCAAAAAATCTTTTGTGTTCAATCCTGTCTTCTGGAGGCATCAAGGAATACTGGATGGTCTTGGAGGTCTTTTCCAACCTCAGGGATTCAATGATTTTGATTTCCTTTTCCCCGATGGCATCTTCCGCTGCCAAATGGTGATGTACTGGGATAAAGACCAAGATTTTGGAGACAGTGGGGTGGAAACTCCTCAAAATAAAGGTTGTTCCCTCTCACCCAAGCACACTGACCTGCAGGTGGCATGGACACAGAAATCCTTTTCTTTTGGCCTTGATTTGCTTTTCATTTCTCTTCATCTCTTTAAAATATCCAACCCTGAGGTAAAAATAAAGACATTGAACTAAGACATGGGTGGGGACATGGCAGGGACATTGCCGTGGTGGGACATAGACATGGAGAGTGACATGGGAACACATGGACATGGAGGAGGACGTGGCCATTCATGGGGACATGGAGGGACATGGGCACAGATGGAGACGTGGGGGACAATGACAGGGATGGAAACATGGTGGGGAGACAGCCATGGGTGAGGACATGGTGGGACATGGCCAGTGACATGTGGGGCCATGGCCCTGGGCGGTGCCATGGGGGGAACTTGCAGGGGCTGTGGGGGATGCTGGGTTGGAGGGAGTTGAGGGTTCCTGGCAGGGCCTTGGGGCTTGCTGAGGGCTTTGGGGACCCCAGGCCCAGCGGCTGCGGCTGCGCTGGGAGACCCTGGCGGAGGTTCTGGGGCAGCTGCTCAAGGAGCCCCTGAGCTGGAGCCCCAGGTGGGCATTGGGCTCCTGGAAAGGAATGAACATCCTTGTCCCCAGGAGGGAAATCCCAGCAGCCCCAGGGTGTTGGGGGCAGCTGAGAGGCCACAACAGGGAGGGGCAAGCCAGACAGAGCTGTCCCTCTCCAAAACTGCACCCCTAAAATCCCCAAACTCAGGGATTCTCCCAGGAAAAAGCTGCCAGGAGGTGCCCAAATTGAGAGAAAGGAGGGAGGGGACCTTCAGAGTGAGCAGGATGGGCATGGAACCCCCAAACCCAAGTCCAGGGGAGAGGGGTGGGGATTGGTAGGACGATGAGTAAGGCGCAGAAGAGAGGGGGAGAAGAGAAGTCTGGGATCCCCAAAGACAGTGGGAGAGGGATGGGACCCCCTGACTGAGTTGGGAGGGGTCTTTAGGTTGGGGGAACAGTGGGAGAGGGAGGGAAAGGTGAGCCTGGGACATAAAAAGCGTTCCATGGGGGTCCTTTCTTGTCCCTGTAACTCGATCCCTGGAGCGATTCTCTGGGTCTCGGGGTGGGGGGCAGGATGGATTTGCACTGGAGGGGTCCCCAAGCCCCTTTCCCATCCCTGGGGGGCTCCTAGGGGGGTTCCCTCACACAGCATCCAGTGCTGCAGTGGCTGTAGGGGAAAGGGGGTGGGAAAGGGGGGATCTGGAGTTGGTGGTGAGGAGTTCTGGGAGGAAGAGGGAAGAGGAATGGGGAAAAGGAGGAGCAGGAACAGGAGCACAAAGAGGAGGAGCAGCAGTAGAACCACGTGGTTCCCCCGCCCTCCTGCTGAGTCTGCAGCTCCCCCGGCCCGGCAGGTGAACAGGGAGGGGGAGCTCGCCCCACATCTCTCAGGGAGTGTCCAGGAGGGCCTTTGGCAACGGATGGGATGTTTGGATCTCTCTGGACCTGAAAACTGAGCCACAAATGTCCCTTGGGGGAGTCATGGAGGATGCACGTGGTGATCGCCCAGTACCAGAGGGCACGGCGGGGTGACATCGATTTTAGGGCTCACAGGGAGTGGGGAGAGCAGCAAGGAGCGATCCCAAAGCCAGGGTCCCTCGGCAGCCTGGAGGGGTGGGGGAGAAGTCACTGCCCCTTTCCCCCTCTCCTCTGCTCCATCTCCCAGCCCAGCATCGCCCCGGCTGCAGGACAACCCCGCTGCCGATGCTGTCCTGCCAGGGATGGACTGGGGGGAGCTCCTTCCCCTTCCCTCTGGCACGGAGGCAAATCCCATCCTCTCCTTGTCCGCCCTCCTTCCTCTCCTCATTCTGTCCTTCATCCATCCACGTTCCTTTCCCTTCTCCTTCCTTCTTTGTTCCTTCTTGTTCGTTCCTCTCCTTCTGCCTTTTCCTTTTCCCCTTCTCCCTGTCTCTGCCTCTCCTTGTCCTTCCTCCCCCAGGCACTGAGCTGTGGACAGAGCCAGGGAGAGCAAATCCCTGCCACAGAACCCCGTGGAAGAGGCTGTTTTAGGTGGCTCCACACTGCAGGAATCCAACGGGGAGGAAAAGCCCCAGAGATCCCACACGAGGAGGGGCTGCAAACCCAGCCCAGGGAGCTGCGAGGAGGAAAGACCCCCCCAGTGCCAGGAGGGCGGCCGGAGATCCAGGCAGAGCTCAGAGCTGGTGGAGAAGCCTGATGGAGGGGAGAAGCCCCACAAGTGCTTGGAATGTGGGAAGGGCTTCAGGTGGAGCTTCAAGCTGAGGAAAAATCAGAACATCCACTGGGGATTGGCCCTACGAGTGTGGGGAATGTGGGAAGAGCTTCAGGCGGAGCTCAGCCTATTCCTGGCACCTCCAAAGACTGCTGGATGCAGAGATTCCCCCACAGCCCCTGGAGATCCATGGGGATACAGAGATCCCCCCACAGCCCCTGGAGATCCATGGGGATGCAGAGATCCCCCTGCAGCCCCTGGAGATCCATGGGGATGCACAGATCCCCCTGCAGCCCCTGGAGATCCATGGGGATGCACAGATCCCCCTGCAGCCCCTGGAGATCCATGGGGATGCAGAGATCCCCCTGCAGCCCCTGGAGATCCATGGGGATGCAGAGATCCCCCTGCAGCCCCTGGAGGAGCCACGCTGGAGAACGGGGATGCCTGAGAGGAGGCTGTGACCCCATGGACACAGGGGCCCCCTGGAGCAGCCTGTCCCTAAAGGACTGACCCCGTGGCAGAGTGACCCACACTGCAGCAGTGTGAGGGGGGCTGTTCCCCATGGGATGGACTCAGGCTGGAGAAGTTCCTGGAGAAGTCTCCTGTGAGAAACACCCCAGGGTGCAGCAGGAGAACGACGCCTGTCCCTGAGCAGAGGGAGAAGGCACGGGGGATGAACTGACCATGGCCCCATTCCCTGTCTCCCTGCACTGCCGGGGTAGGAAGGAGGGTGGGATGGGGGAAGGTGTTTTGAAGGGTTTTCTTTTTCTTCTCATTATCCTGCTCTGAGTTTATTAGCAATAAATTCAATTCATATCTCCAGTTTCGAGCCTGTTTTGCCCGTGATGGTGTTTGATGAGGGATCTCTCCTGGTCCTTAACTCATGAACCCTTGGTTAACTTTCCTGTCCCCTGTGCAGGGGTGGAGGTCAGAGGGAGAGCGGCTTTGGGGGGTGCCTGGCCTCGGGCCAGCGTCACCCCACTGCGATGGCACATGTCCTTGTGTGGCCCTGTGCTGTGGTGCCACAGTTGCTGTTGGTTTTGTCTTGCACATGGTTTTATCTTTTGCATGAAACGCTTGTGAAGCGTCCCCGGTGTCCCTCGTGTTCCCTTGGCGCCGGCAGGGCACAGGGCAGAGGCAGCGTGTGCAGGCACGGCCCCGGCCCAGAGCAGCAGCCGGGGCAGAGCTCTCTGCCCTCCCACGGGCGGAGCGGGGATTCTCCCGCTCTCAGCCCCCTCAGTTTCCATGGCAACCCCGAACGCCGGGGCGGTGACGTCACCAAGGCCCGCACGGACACAGCGCGGCTCCCCCGGCGGGGTCAGGCTGGCTCGGCGCTCTCTGGGCTTGGCATTGCCGGGAGCAGAGCTGATATTCCAGCAGAGGCAGCGGGGCCGGACAGCTCCTGCTCGAGGGGCTGCGAGGAGGAGGAGGAGGAGATTGATGAGATCGGCGCTGCCCGGGGTGCAGCCCTGGCCGGGCTCTGGTGCTGCCCCAGGTGAATCCTTTGAACCCTTTCCATAAATCCCTGGTTTGTTCATTTCACTCTGTCCAGCCTCTGTTCCAGGAGCCTCTCCAGGCACCAGCTCCACTCAAGGGGGTGCGGGTGTGGATTTTGGGGGGTCCCGGTGCCCCCCGGGGCGGGGTCAGTGCTCAGCAGCGGGGCCGTGATCGGGGGTGGCGGGGGCTGCCCGGGACCCCCCCGGCCCCCAAATCACACCCGGGTGTGAAAAACAAAGCTCACCCTTTGAAATGGTTACAAGTTTAATCAGGGATAAAAAAGGGACAATCTCCAGCGCTGGGGTGTTTAAAACAATGTTCTCTGTGCACCGCTCCATTGCTGGGGCACATCCATATCCATGAGTTTGGGCATCATTCAAACATTCCTGGGAGTTTTGGATGTTCCAGGAACTCTCTTGTTTGGTTCCAACCTCTGACTTGCCTGCAGCACATCCTGTACATCAGGTCCCTGTATTTTATTTCTTCTGTTGGTCCCACCCTGTTGTTCCACCCTCCCTGGTAAATTAATAAATTCTTCTCTGGTGCTCTGGTTTCTGTCACTGTTTTCACACTGCCCGCAGATGTGGGAAACAACAGAATTGTTTTACACCATTCCCTGAGTCGGTTATAATGTAAAAGTTAGTTATATAGTTATAATATAAAAATTAGTTATAATAAAAAAGTTAATTATAATAATTACAATATAAAAGTTAGTTGTAAGAGTTATAATTAAAAAGTTAGTTATAATAGTTATAATATAAAAGTATAATAGTTAAATAATAGAAAAGTTTATAATAGTTGTAAAAGCATTTTTGCATTGCACAGTCTCTATTTTAATATTTTTCTAAGGCCTACAATATAACATCGATTATAACATAATATAATTTTATATAAATAATTATAAGAATTATTATAAATAATTTATATTATTAGATTATAATATTATTATAATCGAATATAATTAGATTATTATATTATCAGCTTAAGGATTTGTAAATATATAACCTACTATAATATCAATTTATTATGCTGCCATTTATAGTATACAGTGCACACATAACTGATAGATTATGTTATACCAAAAAGCAGCTGAAAGGAATTATAAATCGCACTGTATCAAAATCGTTGTGATCAATAACAACGTGCAAAAGCCAATACATGAATGTGAAAGCCAATATTGTATTGTCACTTATGTTGTCACTTGGATTGCCATTTATATTGTCATTTATAAGCTGGGTCTGCTGCCTCTCCTGCAAGGCACTGAGGGGGCTCATTCACCCACTGCCCCCACGTGTCCCTGCGTGTCCTCAGAGTGTCCCCAGTGACGTCAGCCCAGGAATTCCTACCAGGATTTGGGACAGATTCAATGAAAACTCCCAGAAAATTCCCCAAATTCGTGTCTCAAATCCCACGCGGTGAGGGGGAGGGGACAAGTGTCACCAACAATGTTCTTGATGATGTCACTGCCCCGATGATGTCACAGTGGTGACATCACTGTCCTCCAGCAGCCTCGGGATGTCCTCGATGGCTTTTTGGCACCGCTCGGCCACCGTGGGGCCACTGGGGCAAACAGGGCCACCGGGGAGGCGGCTGAGGAGGAGCCTGCGGATGTCCCCAAGTGCCCCCAGCAGGTGACACGTGGTCAGGGGGGTGCTGGCCTCCCACACCCGCTTGGCCTTGGCCACTGCAGCCACCAAGGCCTCAAGGACATCGGCGGATGCCTCCTTTGTGCCCTCCAGGGCAGCCTCGATGTCCCTGAGCGGGCGCTGCAGCTCCCAGGGGAGCGTCCTGGCTTTGTCACACGCGTCCATCAAGCGCCCCAGCAGCTCTTGGGCCTCCTCCATCTGCTGTCTCCTTGTGGCCACCCCCACCTGCCTGGTGGCCACCACGGCCTCTTCTGTGGCATTGGTGGCCGCTGCCACCTGGGCATCGTGTGTGGCCACCACCGCGGGCACCTCGTCCTTGGCCAGGGCCACCAGCGGCTGCCGGGCTGCGGCCACCAGGTTGTCCCCAGCTGTCCCCCAGCCGGTGGCCGGGTCCCGCAGCTTCCTGGCCTGGGCAGCAGCAGCTGCCTCAGCAATGGCCTCGTCCTCACAGACCTCGAGGAGATTGCTGCCCTCCTCAAACAGCCAGGACCACCTGCTCTCGAGCACATCCGCCGACTCCCGCCAGGCTCTGACCCCTGTGGAGAGTTTAGCAGATGAATGGCTGCATAGCAAATGCCATGTTAATATCAAGATGGGTAAAGTGTAGCTATGGGCTACGTGACTCACAGCAAGCAGACACTGCCCTTGAGCACAGATGTTTCATAGCAACAGGGGATGTCAAGAATACATTGTATATATCGAGAATGCATTGTATGTGGGAAAAGTACACAAAGCAGAGAAAGTTGCAACTGCAAGGCTAACTGCAAAAAAATATGTGCATTATAAAAGACATAACCAATTATGAGCTATACTTTTGCAATATGTATGAGCTGATTACTGCCTGTATAAATGTGATAACATTGAACACAGTAAACGAGGCTTTTTGATCATGATAGCTTGAGACTTGTCTCCCGCGGCTTCTTCCAACAAATGGTGACCCCGACGACGTCGCCCTGTCGTTTCTGCTGGCCAGAAGAAAACGGGGGAGGACAGGACACGCTACCACGATTGAAGGAGGCTGCGTTGGGTTCGGGTCCTGCAGCTAGAAGGACGACTACAGAGCACTAGAAGGGGCTCCGAGTCCCGAGTGACCACAGCGGTGAGCTCGGCCGATACGTGCTGCCGAGACCTGGAGGGGCTGCAACAGCGCTGACGTGAGTATGGACAGGCAAGCGGCATATGATTTATTCACAGCATTTCTAAGGAAAAGGCAGATTGAGGGGATAGACTTAGACAAGGAGCTCCCCTCTCTCCTGAAGTTTGCTACCTCTTACGGTTTCTTTGTTAATCCTCATACTGTTCATGATTTGGGGGAATGGAAAAACTTTGGGGATAAGATCGTGGAGTTAGTAGTAGACAATGATAAAACCGCTAAAAAGATGAGTAAATTGTGGAGAGTAGTGCAGAATGAATTGTTATTGAGTCAGGCAGAAAAGAGGGCAGCTGAGGAGGTGAAAGTTGCACAAGAAAGAAATAAGGATTATGGATTGCAGTGGAATGCTAACACTCCAAACCCCCCTGCCTTTACAACCGTTAATCTGCCAGCTTCGGCACCTCCCTTGAAGGAGGCAGACGACTCGGATAATGAACCTGAAAGGTCGGCTCTTTGTTGTCCTCCCCAGGCGGCCAACCCCCCTGAAAACCCTAAGTCTGTTCCGGGGGCTGAATCTGATCGTGTGGAGGCTATGGCTAGAGAAAGGCATGAGTTGTGGACTAGGTTAGCCCTGGACAATGATTTAGTAACAGCTGCTAAGGACAGTTTAGCATTCCCAGTTGTTTATACGCCTAATCCACAAGGAGGATTGCAAGCAGCTATTACAACATTGGATTGGAAAATGCTATCCCAATTGCGTGCTACGGTGGGAAGTTATGGAGTTACTAGCGAACCAGTTAAGCAAATGCTTGATTATCTTTTTAACGCCCATGTGATGCTCCCTTCTGATATTAGAGGCATAGCACGATTGATTTATACCCCTCATCAGATGTTGCTGTTTAATGCACATTGGCAACAAGAGGCTTTGCTATCAGTTAACGTTCAGAGAGCTCAGGGAGATCCTTTGCATGGCATAACCCTTGATGAATTAATGGGTTTGGGTGCATACTCACGAGTAGAAGCACAGGCACTGTCTGGACCGGACAAAAGCAGGGAAATAATGGCTGTAGCTAAGAGGGCCATGGAGAAAATTAAAACGCCAGGGGGTACACCCATTTACATGGGGATAAAACAGGGGAGGGAGGAGTTACTAGGCACCTTCATAGATAAAGTAATGGATGCTATAACGAAAGCTGGTGTGCCTGAATATATGCAAGGGGCTTTACTAAAACAACGTGTATTACAGAATTGTAATTCCTCAACTAGAACCCTCATTAATACTATGCCGGGGGACTGGACAATCCCAGACTTATTAGAGAAGGCAGCCTCCCTTCCATCGGGTTCTCAGGCTTTTTTAGTGGATGCTTTGCAAAAGATAGGGGAGGTGTTACAAGAACAGGCAAAGTCATTACAGGAGCAGTCAAAAGCCACGCAAACTCAGGTCCTGGCAGCTCTTGTGCCCCTCCAAGTGGCAGCTGCAGCGAACTCCCGCCCTCGCTCAACCAACGGTGACCGTGTGAAATGTTTCCGCTGCGGAGGCTTTGGACATATTCGCCACGAGTGTGGAGCGACAGGAGTCTGGTGTGGAAAATGCCAATCCAATACGCACAACACTAGCGCCTGCCGCAGGAAATCGGGAAACTCGAAAAGCAGCGCCAGCAGCGGCCGCGCGGGGACACAAATTGCAGCTGCAATGCCATCAGGACTCAACAGCAATTACAACCAGCCACCAGGGGGAGCCTCGGCCTGGACGTGGCAGCCTCAATAGACGTTACAATTATGACCAGTCAACCACAAAAGATCCCCACAGGACTAATTGGACCTATCCTGATAAATGGACAACCAGTTGGGGGACTACTCTTAGGCCGATCGTCTGCAAGCATGTTGGGACTATTTGTATTACCAGGAATAATAGATTTGGACTATGAGGGGGAAATTATGATCATGGTCCACACCCCCTACCCCCCAGTAAAAGTCTCAAAAGGACAACGGCTAGCTCAATTAATACCACTTCCACAGATGACAAAGGGATTGACACCCTTAAAAAAGGATCCCAGACGGCAGGGAGCCTTTGGCTCAACTGGAGGGTTAACCTTGCTCACTATTGATTTGACAACTCGTCCAAAAAGGCCATGTCGACTTTCTTTTCAGAATCGGAGCATTACATTGATTGGATTGTTGGATACGGGGGCCGACACCTGCATCATCGCCCCTGGAGAGTGGCCCTCGGACTGGCCAGTGCAGCCCTCTGCTATCACGGTGACAGGGGTCGGTGGAATGACACTGGCAAACCGCACACCTGTACTCAAGGTGGAAATAGATGGCAAGCAGGCTGCAGCATCATTTTCTATTGCTCCACTTCCTCCTACAGTGGCATGTTTGATTGGCCGGGATGTTTTATCTCAGCTGGGGCTTGTCCTTACCAATGAGCACCCTCTGGGGTAACGGCCATTGCTTGGACTTTCCCGCTACCACTTACTTGGACTACTGAGGAACCTGTAGTGGTTAAGCAATGGCCGCTAAAACGGGAAAGTCTTGAGCAAGCTCATCAGTTAGTCCAGGAGCAATATGCACAAGGACACTTGAAACTGTCTACCAGCCCTTGGAACACTCCAATATTTGTGATAAAAAAGAAATCTAGAAAATATCAGCTATTACATGACTTGAGAGCTGTCAATCGCCAAATAGAACCCATAGGGGCACTGCAACCGGGACTTCCTAATCCCTCTATGCTTCCGGAGAATTGGCCCATCCTTATCATTGATTTAAAGGATTGCTTTTTTACCATTGCCTTGCACCCACAAGACACTAAACGGTTTGCTTTTACCTTGCCTGCAATCAACAGAGGAGAACCTCATAAAAGGTTCGAATGGACTGTTCTGCCACAAGGAATGCGTAATTCACCCACTCTATGTCAGCTTTATGTTGACACTGCACTACAACCGCTACGACAAAAGATGCCCAGAACTATCATTTATCATTACATGGATGATATTCTGTTTTCTCAGGAGGTACCATTCACAGATGAGCAAATAGAGGACATTGTAGCAACATTAGCAGAATTCTCCCTCATCGTTGCTCCTGAAAAAGTACAAAGGACTGCACCTTGGAAATATCTGGGTTGGACAATTACTGAACAAATGATTAAACCACAGAAGCTATTAATCAGTACTACAATCACCACATTACATAAAGCTCAGAAACTCTTAGGTAACTTGCAGTGATTAAAGCCTGTCACAAGCATTCCCAACAACCTGTTGGAGGACCTGCAGCCCTTGCTAAGGGGCACTGATCCCTGTGCTCCTGTGACACTTACCGAAAAACAACAGGAAACCTTGCAGCACATTATGGACTGTGTTTTAAAAGGCTTTGTGTCACGGATGGATCCTGAATTGCCTTTACATCTCACTATCTGGCACACTGACATGCATCTCTTAGGAGCAGTTACCCAACCTCAAAAGAAAATGGGGGAGAGAGTACTGGAATGGATCTCACCGCCTTTACAGAAACGGAAAACAATAACCACAAAAATTGAAAACCTGGCAGCAGTAATTAAGAAGGGGCGTCTGCGTGTAATGGAGATCAACGGTCTAGAACCAGCGACAATTAACTTGCCCATGGAAAAAGCCACACTGGACTGGTATCTCTTAAATTCTGTCGACCTGGCCGAAGCATTGCTGGCCTCAGGAGCGCAAATAGAGACAGGGTCTCTTGCGCCCAGGATGTTACAGTGGATTGGTGAATGGAGCTGGATCAGCAAACCATTGAGGAAAGACAAGCCTATTCCCAATGCCATAACAGCCTTCACCGATGCGGGAAAGAAGACACGCAGAGCGGCTATAGTCTGGAAGAAAGGAAAGGAATGGCATCAGCAAATTTTGGAAGCAGCGCCTGAGGATAGTTTACAAACCTTGGAGCTTTTAGCTGTAGTATGGGCAGTGACCCACATAGATGAACCCTTAAATGTGGTATCTGACTCACTTTACGTAGTAGGGGTTGTGTCAAGAATCGAGGATGCCACCATTAAGGAAGTTCAGAATAAGAGGTTGTATGGGTTGTTTTTACAGCTGAGGTGTGCCTTGAGAAATAGGACTGAGCCATATTCTATTATGCACATCAGAAGTCACAAATAGGATATTGGCCTGGGAGAAGGAAACCAAAAAGTAGATAGATTGGTGTCCACTGCAGTTACGGTGCCTTTGTCACAGTTTGCCTTAGCCAGAGAAGCTCACTCAATGTTCCATCAGAACGCCAAAGGCTTACAAAAACAATTTCAGATTTCACAGGTGGACGCTGTATCTATTGTCAGGAGTTGCCCTATTTGTGCAAATCATAATAATGGTGTGGGTTTAGGTATAGGGGTCAACCCTCGAGTGTGGAGAGTTTAGCAGATGAATGGCTGCATAGCAAAGGCCATGTTAATATCAAGATGGGTAAAGAAAAGCTATAGCTACGTGACTCACAGCAAGCAGACACTGCCCTTGAGCACAGATGTTTCACAGCAACAGGGGATGTCAAGAATACTTTGTATATATATCGAGAATGCATTGTATGTGGGAAAAGTACATAAAGCAGAGAAAGTTGCAACTGCAAGGCTAACTGCAGAAAATACGTGCATTATAAGAGACATAACCAATCATGAGCTATACTTTTGCAATATGTATGAGCTAATTACTGCTTGTATAAATGTGATAACATGGAACACAATAAACAGAAGCTAGTTGATCAAGATAGCTTGAGACTTGTCTCCCGCGGCCTTTTCTTCCAACAAATGGTGACCCCGACGACGACGTCGCGCTGTCGTTTTCTGCTGGCCAGAAGAAAACGGGGGAGAACACGCTACCACGATTGAAGGAGGCTGCGTTGGGTTCGGGTCCTGCAGCTAGAGGGACGACTACAGGGCACTAGAAAGGGGCTCCGCGTCCCGAGTGCCACAGCGGTGGGCTCGGCCGATACGTGCTGCCGAGACCTGGAGGGGCTGCAACAGCGCTGACGTGAGTAAAAATGGACAGGCAAGCGGCATATGATTTATTCACAGCCTTTCTAAGGAAAAGGCAGATTAAAGGGATAGACTTAGACAAGGAGCTCCCCTCTCTCCTGAAATTTGCTACTTCTTATGGTTTCTTTGTTAATCCTCATACTGTTCATGATTTGGGGGAATGGAGAAACTTTGGGGATAAGATCGTGGAGTTAGTAGTAGACAATGACAAAACCGCTAAAAAGATGAGTAAATTGTGGAGAGTGGTGCAGAATGAATTGTTATTGAGTCAGGCAGAAAAGAGGGCAGCTGAGGAGGTGAAAGTTGCACAAGAAAGAAATAAGGATTATGGATTGCAGTGGAATGCTAACACTCCAAACCCCCCTGCCTTTACAACCGTTAATCTGCCAGCTTCGGTACCATCTGCACCTCCTTTGAAGGAGGCAGACGACACTGATAATGAGCCCGAAAGGTCAGCTCCTTGTCATCCTCCCCAGGTGGCCAACCCCCCCAGAAATCCTGAGCCTGTCCCAGAAGCTGAATCTGGTCTCGCGGAGGCTATGGCTAGGGAAAGGCATGAGCTGTAGACTATGCTAGCCCGACGGGGGATAGAAGAGAGAGATAATGACCTAGTAACGGCCGCGAATGAGAGCTTAGCATTCCCAGTCGTCTATACGCCTAATCCACAAAGAAAGTTGCAAGCAGCTATTACAACATTAGATTAGAAAATGCTAGCCCAATTGTGTGCTAGGTTAGAAGTTACAGAGTTACTAGTGAACCAGTTAAACAAATGCTTGATTATCTTTTTAACGCCCACGTGATGTTCCCTTCTGATATTAGAGGCATAGCACAATTGATCTATACCCCTCATCAGATGTTGTTGTTTAATGCACATTGGCAACAAGAGGCTACGTTATCAGCTAACGTTCAGAGAGCTCAGGGAGATCCTTTGCATGGCATAACCCTTGATGAATTATTGGGTTTAGGCGCATACTCACGAGTAGAAGCACAGGCACTGTCTGGACCGGACAAAAGCAGGGAAATAATGGCTGTAGCTAAGAGGGCCATGGAGAAAATTAAAATGCCAGGGGGTACACCCATTTACATGGGGATAAAACAGGGGAGGGAGGAGTTACTAGGCACCTTCGTAGATAAAGTAATGGATGCTATAACGAAAGCTGGTGTGCCTGAATATATGCAAGGGGCTTTACTAAAACAATGTGTATTACAGAATTGTAATTCCTCAACTAGAACCCTTATTAACACTATGCCAGGGGACTGGGCAATCCCAGATTTGTTAGAGAAGGCAGCTTCCCTTCCATCGGGTTCTCAGGCTTTTTTGGTGGATGCTTTGCAAAAGATAGGGGAGGGGTTACAAGAACAGGCAAAGTCATTACAGGAAGGGCTACAAGAACAGGCAAAGTCATTACAGGAGGGGTTACAAGAACAAGCAAAGGCATTACAGGAGCAGTCACAAGCCGCACAAACTCAGGTCTTAGCAGCTCTTGCGCCCCTCCAAGCAGCAGCTGCAGTAAACTCCCACCCTCGCTCAACCAACGGTGACCGTGTGAAATGTTTCCGCTGCGGAGGCCTTGGACATATTCGCCGCGAGTGTGGAGCGACAGGAGTCTGGTGTGGGAAATGCCAATCCAATACGCACAACACTAGCGCCTGCCGCAGGAAATCGGGAAACTCGAGAAGCAGCGCGAGCAGCGGCCGCGCGGGGACACAAATAGCAGCTGCAATGCCATCAGGACTCAACAGCAATTACAACCAGCCACCAGAGGGAGCCTCGGCCTGGACGTGGCAGCCTCAATAGACATTACAATTATGACCAATCAACCACAAAAGATCCCCACAGGACTAATTGGACCTATCCTGATAAATAGACAACCAGTTGGGGGACTACTCTTAGGCCGATCGTCTGCAAGCGTGTTGGGACTATTTGTATTACCGGGAATAATAGACTTGGACTATGAGGGGGAAATTATGATCATGGTTCACACCCCCTACCCCCCAGTAAAAGTCTCAAAAGGACAACGGCTAGCTCAATTAATACCGCTTCCACAGATGACAAAAGGATTGGTACCCATAAAAAAGGATCCCAGACGGCAGGGAGCCTTTGGTTCAACTGGAGGGTTAACCTTGCTCACTATTGATTTGACAACTCGTCCAAAAAAGCCATGTCAACTTTCTTTTCAGAATCGGAGCATTACATTGATTGGATTGTTAAATACAGGGGCTGACACCTGCATCATCACCCCTGGAGAGTGGCCCTCGGACTGGCCAGTGCAGCCCTCTGCTATCACGGTGACAGGGGTCGGTGGAATGACACTGGCAAACCGCACACCTGTACTCAAGGTGGAAATAGATGGTAAGCAGGCTGCAGCATCATTTTCTATTGCTCCACTTCCTCCTACAGTGGCATGTTTGATTGGCCGGGATGTTTTATCTCAGCTGGGGCTTGTCCTTACCAATGAGCACCCTTTGGGGTAATAGCCATTGCTTGGACTTTCCCACTACCACTTACTTGGACTACTGAGGAACATGTAGTGGTTAAGCAATGGCCTCTAAAACGGGAAAGTCTTGAGCAAGCTCACCAGTTAGTCCAGGAGCAATATGCACAAGGACACTTGAAACTGTCTACTAGCCCTTGGAACACTCCAATATTTGTGATAAAAAAGAAATCTGGAAAATATCGGCTATTACATGACTTGAGAGCTGTCAATTGCCAAATGGAACCCATGGGGGCACTGCAACCGGGACTTCCTAATCCCTCTATGCTTCCAGAGAATTGGCCCATCCTTATCATTGATTTAAAGGATTGCTTTTTTACCATTGCCTTGCACCCACAAGACACTAAACGGTTTGCTTTTACCTTGCCTGCAATCAACAGAGGAGAACCTGATAAAAGGTTCGAATAGACTGTTCTGCCACAAAGAATGCGTAATTCACCCACTCTATGTCAGCTTTATGTTGACACTGCACTACAACCGCTACGACAGAAGATGCCCGGAACTATCATTTATCACTACATGGATGATATTCTGTTTTCTCAGGAGGTACCATTCACAGATGAGCAAATAGGGGACATTGTAACAACATTAGCAGAATTCTCCCTCATCGTTGCTCCTGAAAAAGTACAAAGGACTGCACCTTGGAAATATCTGGGTTGGACGATTACTGAACAAAGGATTAAACCACAGAAGCTATCAATCAGTACTACAATCACCACATTACATGAGGCTCAGAAACTCTTGGGTGACTTGCAGTGGTTAAAGCCTGTCACAGGCATTCCCAACAACCTGTTGGAGGACCTGCAGCCCTTGCTAAGGGGCACTGATCCCTGTGCTCCTGTGACACTTACCAAAAAACAACAGGAAACCTTGCAGCACATTATGGACTGTGTTTTAAAAGGCTTTGTGTCACGGATGGATCCTGAATTGCCTTTACATCTCACTATCTGGCACGCTGACATGCATCTCTTAGGAGCAGTTACCCAACCTCAAAAGGAAACGGGGGAGAGAGTACTGGAATGGATCTCACCGCCTTTACAGAAACGGAAGACAATAACCACAAAAATCGAAAATCTGGCAGCAGTAATTAAGAAGGGACGTATGTGTGTAATGGAGATCAACGGTCTAGAACCAGCGACAATTAACTTGCCCATGGAAAAAGCCACACTGGACTGGTATCTCTTAAATTCTGTCGACCTGGCTGAAGCATTGCTGGCCTCAGGAGCACAAATAGAGACAGGGTCTCTTGCGCCCAGGATGTTACGGTGGATTGGTGAATGGAGCTGGATCAGCAAACCATTGAGGAAAGACAAGCCTATTCCCAATGCCATAACAGCCTTCACCGATGCGGGAAAGAAGACACGCAGAGCGGCTATAGTCTGGAAGAAAGGAAAGGAATGGCATCAGCAAATTTTGGAAGCAACACCTGAGGATAGTTTACAAACCTTGGAACTTTTAGCTGTAATATGGGCAGTGACCCACATAGATGAACCCTTAAATGTAGTATCTGACTCACTTTACGTAGTAGGGGTTGTGTCAAGAATCGAGGATGCCATCATTAAGGAAGTTCAGAATAAGAGGTTGTATGGGTTGTTTTTACAGCTGAGGCGTGCCTTGAGAAATAGGACTGAGCCATATTCTATTATGCACATCAGAAGTCACAAATGGGATATTGGTCTGGGAGAAGGAAACCAAAAAGTAGATAGATTGGTGTCCACTGCAGTTACGGTGCCTTTGTCACAGTTTGCCCTAGCCAGAGAAGCTCACTCAATGTTCCATCAGAACGCCAAAGGCTTACAAAAACAATTTCAGATTTCACAGGCGGACGCTGTATCTATTGTCAGGAGTTGCCCTATTTGTGCAAATCATAATAATGGTGTGGGTTTAGGTATAGGGGTCAACCCTCGAGGAACAGCAGTCAATGACATTTGGCAGATGGATGTCACTCATGTTACTAACTTTGGTCGTCTGAAATACTTACATGTCACTATTGACACATACAGTAACTTTGTTTGGGCTACTGCCCAACCAGGGGAAAAGGGATCTCATGTAATCAGACATTTAACTAGCTGTTTTGCTGTAATGGGGGTTTGTAATCAGGTAAAAACGGATAATGGGCCCTCCTATACTAGTCAGAAAGTCCGGAGATTTTTGGAACAATGGGGAATTAAACATGTGACAGGGATACCTCACAACCCTCGAGGACAGGCAATAGTGGAAAGGGCAAATGGTACACTCAAGAGGTATTTGGAGAAGTTTAAGGATATTTCGGATGTACAGGAAAGGCTGTCTAAAACATTGTTTGTGTTAAATTACCTTTGTATTTTTGGGTCATCAGAAGTTCCAGCAGCCGTGTCTCATCGCATCGACAGGCCCATTACAGAAAAGGATGAACAGCCTGAGATGTGGGTTAATTATAAATGCCTTAAGACAGGAATGTGGAAAGGCCCAGCTAAGGTGCTTTACTGGGGTAGGGGTTACCTTGGTATCTCTACCTCCACAGGTACCGAGTGGATCCCTGCACGCTGGGTTAAACCAGCAAGCCCGCCTCAAGGTGGAGACTGTCAGGAACATACGACTGCAACTGAAGCTGTTGATCCAGCCACATCGTGCCTTTCTACAGACCATCTTTAGCCCATCAGTGGTGGACTTACGAACACCGGAACAGCTAGCCTACTTGCTTGCTTGCTTAGCTTCATATCGTGACAGGGACTTAAAACTTCGTGCATGCTTAAACTTTTGGGATAGAAATCATTGTGCTTGGTTGTTAATACATTGTGGAGGCTGTACTTGGGAGATTTGGGTACACCAGATAAGTGCCGTTGGGAAACTTTGATGCCCCGGGTGTAGGGAAAAGTGGAGAAATGAGACTGTTCAACAAGCTCTTGAATTGAGTACCGAGTTACCGTTCACCTTGGCAATACAGCTGTTTGAGAGTCCAGAACAACAAGCCTTAGCATACACCCGCTGGGAATTCCACCACTTTACCTGGAGGGCTAAGGCTCTTAGCAACTCTCAGATATTGAGGAGACAGTGTGACAGGACCTGTAAAATCCCACGACAGTGGGTGGTGCGCCCACAAGACTGGGAAAAGTTTTGCCTCAGGTTTAGACAATTGGTGGTCAGGAGGCGTAAACAAAAAGACAAAAAGAAAATGCAACAATGAAGGCCACAATGTTTAGCCTAATATGGTTTTTTGTAGCATTGCAATGTCCTGGTGTTATTAGCACTTATTGGATACCCCCGCAGCCCAAGGAAAACATCTGGGTAACCTTAGCAAACAAAACAGGACAGGAATCAATATGTTTGGCATTATCCTCACCCGGTAATCCCTTTTCTACGTGTTTAGTAGGAGTGCCCTTGGATGAGCTGCCCTGTCCACAGTCAGCACATAATTGTAAATCGAATGACACAAATCTTTATGCTGATCAGTGGGATCAGGTGATGCCCTATTTCCCTATAGCCTCTTTGGAGCCTCAGGAACTTGAGATTTTGGGTTCTTTAAAAGCAGATTAGTGCATATATTTCAATTAGACAAGTGTATATCGTGCCGGACCTGGACGAAAAGGTGTCAATCTGTCATACCCGACAAATGTTAACGCCACATTGGCCATTTATAGAAATGACACTCAATGGTGCAACTATACAAGTCCCAACATATCTCTGTCATCCCATAATCCCATAGCATTGCCTTATGGAGTATTTTTAATTTGTGGTGATCGAGCTTGGGCCGGAATTCCCTCAAAGTTAGAAGGAGGACCATGCACATTGGGTCGATTAACATTGCTTACGCCAAACACTTCTGTGATTCTCCAGATGCATAAGCAACATCACAGAATAAGGAGAATGACACATGCTTTTAAGCCAGAATGTTGGGACGAAGTAACATTTTGGTCAACAGAAGAAAGAGTATTAGCATCCTTTTTTGCTCCAGGTGTCGCTGCAGCCCAAGCTTTGACTACGCTAAACAAGTTAGGTTGTTGGCTGGCGAAACAGACAAATGCCACCTCAGTAGCACTATCTCAATTATTGATAGATGTAGACTCAGTAAGACATGCCACGCTAAAAAATAGGGCTGCAATTGATTTCCTATTATTAGCACAAGGGTAGAGTTGTGAAATGTTTGAAGGGATGTGTTATATGAACCTATCAGACCACTCCAGCTCTATACATGCACAATTGCACACTTTGCACACATTGACCACACATTTGAAGCAAGACACTGGCTTTGAGCTTGATAAATGGCTAAAAGGGTTGGGTTTAGGACCCTGGCTAACTTCTTTGTTACAGCATTTAATTACAGTAGGAATTGTGATTTTTGTGTTAGTATTATTCTTACCTTGTCTTTTTAAATGCTTGCAAAACGCTTTGATGAAATTGGTAAACGACAAATGGAACACCTCTTTGCTAGTGCAAAAAGAAAACGGGGGAAGTGTGGAGAGTTTAGCAAATGAATGGCTGCATAGCAAAGGCCATGATAATATCAAGTCGGGTAAAGTGTAGCCCATAGCTACGTGATTCACAGCAAGAAAACACAGCCCTTGAGCACAGATGTTTCATAGCAACGGGGATGTTGAGAATACATTGTATATGGAAAAGTACACAAAGCTGAGAAAGCTGCAACTGCAAGGCTAACTGCAAAAAATACGTGCATTATAAAAGACATAACCAATCATGAGCTATACTTTTGCAATATGTATGAGCTGATTACTGCCTGTATAAATGCGATAACACTGAACACAATAAACGAGACTTGTTGATCATGATAGCTTGAGACTTGTCTCCCGCGGCTTTCTTCCAACACTCCTGGAACAGAGGCTGGACAGAGTGAAATGAACAAACCAGGGATTTATGGAAAGGGTTCAAAGGATTCACCTGGGGCAGCACCAGAGCCCGGCCAGGGCTGCACCCCGGGCAGCGCCGATCTCATCAATCTCCTCCTCCTCCTCCTCGCAGCCCCTCGAGCAGGAGCTGTCCGGCCCCGCTGCCTCTGCTGGAATATCAGCTCTGCTCCCGGCAATGCCAAGCCCAGAGAGCGCCGAGCCAGCCTGACCCCGCCGGGGGAGCCGCGCTGTGTCCGTGCGGGCCTTGGTGACGTCACCGCCCCGGCGTTCGGGGTTGCCATGGAAACTGAGGGGGCTGAGAGCGGGAGAATCCCCGCTCCGCCCGTGGGAGGGCAGAGAGCTCTGCCCCGGCTGCTGCTCTGGGCCGGGGCCGTGCCTGCACACGCTGCCTCTGCCCTGTGCCCTGCCGGCGCCAAGGGAACACGAGGGACACCGGGGACGCTTCACAAGCGTTTCATGCAAAAGATAAAACCATGTGCAAGACAAAACCAACAGCAACTGTGGCACCATAGCACAGGGCCACACAAGGACATGTGCCATTGCAGTGGGGTGACGCTGGCCCGAGGCCAGGCACCCCCCAAAGCCGCTCTCCCTCTGACCTCCACCCCTGCACAGGGGACAGGAAAGTTAACCAAGGGTTCATGAGTTAAGGACCAGGAGAGATCCCTCATCAAACACCATCATGGGCAAAACAGGCTCGAAACTGGAGATATGAATTGAATTTATTGCTAACAAACTCAGAGCAGGATAATGAGAAGAAAAAGAAAACCCTTCAAAACACCTTCCCCCATCCCACCCTCCCTCCTGCTCTACCTCCTACCCCGGCAGTGCAGGGAGACAGGGAATGGGGCCATGGTCAGTTCATCCCCCGTGCCTTCTCCCTCTGCTCAGGGACAGGCGTCGTTCTCCTGCTGCACCCTGGGGTGTTTCTCACAGGAGACTTCTCCAGGAACTTCTCCAGCCTGAGTCCATCCCATGGGGAACAGCCCCCCTCACACTGCTGCAGTGTGGCTCACTCTGCCACGGGGTCAGTCCTTTAGGGACAGGCTGCTCCAGCGGGGCCCCTCTGTCCATGGGGTCACAGCCTCCTCTCAGGCATCCCCGTTCTGCAGCGTGGCTCCTCCAGGGGCTGCAGGGGGATCTCTGCATCCCCATGGATCTCCAGGGGCTGCAGGGGGATCTCTGCATCCCCATGGATCTCCAGGGGCTGCAGGGGGATCTCTGCATCCCCATGGATCTCCAGGGGCTGTGGGGGGATCTCTGCATCCAGCACTGCCGTCTTTGGAGGCGCCAGGAATAGGCTGAGCTCCGCCTGAAGCTCTTCCCACATTCCCCACACTCGTAGGGCCAATCCCCAGTGGATGTTCTGATTTTTCCTCAGCTTGAAGCTCCACCTGAAGCCCTTCCCACATTCCAAGCACTTGTGGGGCTTCTCCCCTCCATCAGGCTTCTCCACCAGCTCTGAGCTCTGCCTGGATCTCCGGCCGCCCTCCTGGCACTGGGGGGGTCTTTCCTCCTCGCACCTCCCTGGGCTGGGTTTGCAGCCCCTCCTCGTGTGGGATCTCTGGGGCTTTTCCTCCCCGTTGGATTCCTGCAGTGTGGAGCCACCTAAAACAGCCTCTTCCACGGGGTTCTGTGGCAGGGATTTGCTCTCCCTGGCTCTGTCCACAGCTCAGTGCCTGGGGGAGGAAGGACAAGGAGAGGCAGAGACAGGGAGAAGGGGAAAAGGAAAAGGCAGAAGGAGGGGAACGAACAAGAAGGAACAAAGAAGGAAGGAGAAGGGAAAGGAACGTGGATGGATGAAGGACAGAATGAGGAGAGGAAGGAGGGCGGACAAGGAGAGGATGGGATTTGCCTCCGTGCCAGAGGGAAGGGGAAGGAGCTCCCCCCAGTCCATCCCTGGCAGGACAGCATCGGCAGCGGGGTTGTCCTGCAGCCGGGGCGATGCTGGGCTGGGAGATGGAGCAGAGGAGAGGGGGAAAGGGGCAGTGACTTCTCCCCCACCCCTCCAGGCTGCCGAGGGACCCTGGCTTTGGGATCGCTCCTTGCTGCTCTCCCCACTCCCTGTGAGCCCTAAAATCGATGTCACCCCGCCGTGCCCTCTGGTACTGGGCGATCACCACGTGGATCCTCCATGACTCCCCCAAGGGACATTTGTGGCTCAGCTTTCAGGTCCAGAGAGATCCAAACATCCCATCCGTTGCCAAAGGCCCTCCTGGACACTCCCTGAGAGATGTGGGGCGAGCTCCCCCTCCCTGTTCACCTGCCGGGCCGGGGGAGCTGCAGACTCAGCAGGAGGGCGGGGGAACCACGTGGTTCTACTGCTGCTCCTCCTCTTTGTGCTCCTGTTCCTGCTCCTCCTTTTCCCCATTCCTCTTCCCTCTTCCTCCCAGAACTCCTCACCACCAACTCCAGATCCCCCCTTTCCCACCCCCTTTGCCCTACAGCCACTGCAGCACTGGATGCTGTGTGGGGGAACCCCCCTAGGAGCCCCCCAGGGATGGGAAAGGGGCTTGGGGACCCCTCCAGTGCAAATCCATCCTGCCCCCCACCCCGAGACCCAGGGAATCGCTCCAGGGATTGAGTGACAGGGACAAGAAAGGACCCCCATGGAACGCTTTTTATGTCCCAGGCTCACCTTTCCCTCCCTCTCCCACTGTTCCCCCAACCTAAAGACCCCTCCCAACTCAGTCAGGGGGTCCCATCCCTCTCCCACTGTCTTTGGGGATCCCAGACTTCTCTTCTCCCCCTCTCTTCTGCGCCTTACTCATCGTCCTACCAATCCCCACCCCTCTCCCCTGTACTTGGGTTTGGGGGTTCCATGCCCATCCTGCTCACTCTGAAGGTCTCCTCCCTCCTTTCTCTCAATTTGGGCACCTCCTGGCAGCTTTTTCCTGGGAGAATCCCTGAGTTTGGGGATTTTTGGGGTGCAGTTTTGGAGAGGGACAGCTCTGTCTGGCTTGCCCCTCCCTGTTGTGGCCTCTCAGCTGCCCCCAACACCCTGGGGCTGCTGGGATTTCCCTCCTGGGGACAAGGACGTTCATTCCTTTCCAGGAGCCCAATGCCCACCTGGGGCTCCAGCTCAGGGGCTCCTTGAGCAGCTGCCCCAGAACCTCCGCCAGGGTCTCCCAGCGCAGCCGCAGCCGCTGGGCCTGGGGTCCCCAAAGCCCTCAGCAAGCCCCAAGGCCCTGCCAGGAACCCTCAACTCCCTCCAACCCAGCATCCCCCACAGCCCCTGCAAGTTCCCCCCATGGCACCGGCCATGGCCATGGCCCCACATGTCACTGGCCATGTCCCACCATGTCCTCACCCATGGCTGTCTCCCCACCATGTTTCCATCCCTGTCATTGTCCCCCACGTCTCCATCTGTGCCTGTGTCCCTCCATGTCCCCATGAATGGCCACAACGCCCTCCATGTCCATGTGTCCCCATGTCTCCATGTCTATGTCCCACCATGGCAATGTCCCCGCCATGTCCCCACCCATGTCTTAGTTCAATGTCTTTATTTTTACCTCAGGGTTGGATATTTAAAAGAGATGAAGAGAAATGAAAAGCAAATCAAGGCCAAAAGAAAAGGATTTCTGTGTCCATGCCAGCTGAAGATCCATGTTCTTGGATGGAAGGGAAGAACCTTTTTTGGAGGGGTTTCCACCCCACTGTCTCCAAAATCTTGGTCTTGGCCTCAGCCAATCACCATTTGGCTGCAGAAGACACCCTCAAGTAATAGGAAATGAAAATCAAGGAATCTCTGAGGTTGGAAAAGACCTCCAAGACCATCCAGTATGCCGTGATGCCCTCAGAAGATAGGACTGAATGCAAAACATTTTCTGGGGTTGAAAGTCAACAAATCAGCTCTCTCCTGATGTTGGTCTGGGTCCCGATGGATGTTCCTGCCCCTGCACTCATCCAGGTGCCCACAGGGAGACAGGAAGATGTGGAGCATCCCAGCCAGGTGTCTGCCCAACAGGGATCACCAGGACCACGGATCACCAGGGCTCTGCCCAGCGGGGGTCACTGGGGATCATCCAACGCCGATCCTCCCATGGGGGATGGAGCTGGAGCAGCGCACGAAGCTCTTCCCGCTCTGGGGCACTCGCAGGGCTTCCCTCAGTGCTGCCTCCGTTGGTGTTGGGTCAAGTGAGAGCTCCTGGAGAAGCTCTTCCCACACTCAGGACACTCGTAGGGCCTCTCCCCGGTGTGGATGCGCCGGTGGTCAGTGAGGTGTGAGTTGCGTTTGAAGCCCTTCCCGCAGTCGGGGCAGCGGAAGGGCCTCTCCTCTCTGTGAATCCGCTGATGTACGAGGAGATGGGAGCTGGTGTGAAACCTCTTCCCACACTCGGGACACTCGTAGGGCCTCTCCCCAGTGTGGATGCGCTGGTGGTATTTCAGGTGGGAGCTCGATCCAAAGCTCTTCCCACATTCCAAGCAGGTGCAGAGCCCTTCCCCAGTGTGGATCACCTGGTGCTGGATCAGGCGGGAGCTTGTTCTGAAGCTCTTCCCACACTCCCCACACTCGTAGGGCTTTTCCCCAGTGTGGATCATCTGGTGTATCCTCAGGGTGGAGCTCTGGCTGAAGCTCATCCCACACTCCCCACACTCGTAGGGCCTTTCCCCAGTGTGGATCCTCTGGTGCCGGATCAGGTTGGAGCTCCAGCTGAAACCCTTCCCACATTCCAAGCACTTGTGGGGCTTCTCCCCTCCATCAGGCTTCTCCACCAGCTCTGAGCTCCGCCTGGATCTCCGGCCGCCCTCCTGGCACTGGGGGGGTCTTTCCTCCTCACAGCTCCCTGGGCTGGGTTTGCAGCCCCTCCTCGTGTGGGATCTCCGGGGCTTTTCCTCCTCCTCCATCTGGACACTCCTTGGGAATGACAAATCCTGGTTTGGGGAAACAAACAACAGGAGCAGCCTTAGGCTGGGGGTTCCTCTTTGCCCAAGTTCATCTCAAGAAATCATTGGCACCTTGTGTCTGTAGGAACCTCCAAAACACCAAGATTCAGCCCAAAAGTCCTCCAAACATCAAGACACAGATAAAAAACTCCCCCAAACATCAAGACTCAAACAAAACCTCTTCTAAAATATAATGATTCAGCCCCTTGCAGAAAAATAAAACATCAACATTTAGCCCAATAATGCTTGGAAACACCAAGATTCACCCCCGTGAAAATCATGGATCCCCCTCCCCGGTCACCTGCTGCATGTGGGGGGGGCAACGCTCCTGGGGCTGGGGGGAGGCTGCAGATACAGGGAGGGCTGGAACCTTGTGGGGCCTCCTCTTCCTGCTCCTCCTCCTCCTGTGTCCCTACTCTTCCCCACACTCCTCTTCCTCCTACTATTCCTCCTTCTCCTGCACAATCCCACCCTCTCCTCCCACCTGCATCCTTTGACCATTTTGTTCTTCAGCCCTGCTTCTCCTTCCCTTCTCCTCCTGCCCCCACGCCCAGCACCCACTGCCGCCTCCCTCTTCCCCCCCAAACCCACAGCATCCCACCGCAGGGGCAGCCATGGAGCTGGGCCAGCTCGGCCTGGGGCAGCGCTGGGCTCTCGGCCGCTCCCGCCCGCACTCGCTCCCCACTGCAGCCGCTCCCGCCACCACAGCGCGGGGGGGCCCGGCCTTGGCGCTCCCCCCTCCCACCTCCCCAAATTCCCCCAGCGGGGGGCGCTGCGGCCCGGGGGGGGCGCACGTGGGGTCCGGGTGGGGAGCGCTGGGAGCTGCGGCTCTGCCTGGCAACTGGTGAGTCATCAGCGCCGCAACCTCTCATTGGCTCAGCCCTGCCCGAGGGGCGGGGCTGCAGCAAGGGGGACACCCTGCTCCAGGGGGGATGTCCCGCAAACCGGGGACCCCCATGGAAGGAAGAAGAGGAAAGTGTCTTTACAAACAGATGCTGCCAATCTGCGCGGAGACAGGGCCAGGCACTTGGACATAAGGAAGGGACACAAGAAGCCATCAGTTCCAGAAAATGTTATTCACTGACCACACAGACTGCTGCTCAGCCAAGGTCCTGCTAAATTCAGGAACTTCCAGAAGAACAACAAAGACTTAACAGGGCTGTGAATATCGTTACCTATACAGAAGTGGGGTGTACATTAAGGGGGGTATGTAGTAGGGGGATTGGGAAGTCTGTACCTCTCAAGTACTTCAGCCACTCGGGAAAGGGAGAGGGAGATGCAGCCAGGAAAATTAGGATGAAAAGGAGGCTGCATTCTCCAAGAACTGGAGAGACCCCATGGGAAATGTCCCATGGCCTCTCCCTTTTTTTAAAAATGAAATTACTTTCACGGGACTTCTTTGTCTCCCTGGTGGACACAAACCTCTGGTGATGTGACATTTCCCACACACCTTGGGGCTCATCCAGAATTCCTTCCACCACCAGGGATGCTGGGCAGTGAGTGGAGCTGAAGGTGCCTCACCCAGTTTGGGTGATCGGCTCCCTTGGGTGGCGGCGGCACCGGGGATTGATTGGGGACCCGAGAGTGTCCAGGGGACAGACGAGTGACAGATCAGGGGGGCTGTGAAGAGTCGGCAGGGACAGAGCACTGAAAATCTCATCCGTGAGGACAGGGGGATCTTCAGGGAGTAAACATGGCAGGGCACCCATGCAGGGTGGAAAAGGGAAAGCCAGGAAGGGGTCCTGGCCAAAGGGATGATGATCCCAAAATATCTCTGAAGGGTCCCTTGGGAGAATGTTGAGGCACTTTGCACATTCTCCCAGAGGTAATTAAGGACATGGACACCCAGGGGGGCAATAAGGGAAGTCCAGGAGGGATTTAGACAACAGGGGATGGATGGTGTTGGAGTGCTGGGAAGGGTTGGGGTGAAGGAGAGTGTGCAGGAATAGGGTTAAGGCAAGAAGCAGCAGGAGGAATCTCTGTGGTAAGAAAAGATGATGGAAAAGAGGAAGAAGAGAAAAATACTGAGGCCTGAGACAGTTTAATGCTCAAAACCTGCCAGATGATGCAGATCCTTTGTATCTCCCGGTTTCCAGGAAAACAAGTGCAGGTTGAAAATGTGCATCTGAATAATAGAATCAATATGATTTCAGCAGAAGCCACTTTATGGTTTACATTAAACTACAGTTACAGTTTCTAGCACTTCTGCCCACGCATCCATTATCACACTGTGTGTTTCCTATCTAGGTTTTGCATTTTTCCTAGGCATTCTCCCAGGTTTTTGTTCCCACTTTCATCCTGTTGTTGACTTAGTGGCCTTGATGACTCCCTGACAACTCTGAAAACAAAACTGCAGGTGGCTTGTTATCTCTAAACAGTTTGGCTGGTGCATGGGAATAGCCTGTTCTACAGATGCATTGCTAGGAACAAGGAGGTCAGGATTTCAGGGGGTTTCTCTGGGCTGGGCAGCGGCAGCAGCGGGCGCAGAGCTGCGGCACCGGGAGCACGGGCTGGGGGCCTGTGGGGAGCTGCGGGGCCGGGCCGGGGCTGTGGGGCAGCCGGGGCTCAGCGCCGGGCGCTGCCTGACCCCACCACCCCCCGGGCACGGCCGGCACTGGCCCCCGGCCCCCAGGAGCCTGCGGGACGCCCCGGCCGCTGCCCGGCCCCGCCGAGCTGCCGGCCCTGCCCGCCGGGGGAGCCGCCTTTGGACACTGCGGCAGGACAGGCACCGCCTCTGGGATACGGGCTGGGCAGGGCACCGGGAGCACAAGCACCACGAGCACGAAGGAACACCTGGGAAATGGGGATTGTTCGTGCAAGGATCCAGATGTTCTTTCAAGGATTTTCTTTGGGTCACTGGTTAAACGAATGATTTTGCAGAAAGCTCAGCAGCTGTCACAGGATGAGCACCCACAGGCACTCAGGGCGGCTGCAGCAGTGGCACAAGAAGCCCCTGCAGCACTTGGGCACAAAGGCACAGCAGGGGAATGCAAGAAGGGAGGAGGAAAAGGCCAAGCTGAAGGCAAAGGCCATGGCACAGTTTCTACAGCCCCTCAGGGATCAACCCCAGCGCCCAAGGGGGCCCCAGCACCCAGGGGACGCCCTCGGCCACAAGCACCTGGCACAGGCATTGCCCTCCTCGGCAGGGGAGAGCCCACCCAAACAGCCCCGGGCAAGGAATCAGGCTTCCATCTGCAGGGCACAAGGACACTGCAAGCACACACAGCAGCACCCTCAGCACCAGCAAGGCCAGCCCTGCATGGACACGGATTCTTAGGGCTGCCACAGCTCCCATGACACCAGGGACCCACCACACTGCAGCCCTGGAGAACATTCAGGGTGGCTCTGCACCGACAGGAGCCCTTTCCTCACAGACACAGGGGCCTCTCCAGCCACTCTCAATCTTACACCTAAGCAGGGAAAATGCCAAAAACATCTCTGATTATTCAGGGGATAAGTGGGAAAGATGAGCAGCTGTGTTTTATTCAACCACTCTTAGCAGATGTGGGGAATGGCTTTGAAATGCAGGAATTTTCATTTGCTCCTAATTGTGATTGTAATTTACTGGGAAGGGATTTGATGGCTCAATTGGGAATGCAAATTAATATTGGAAAAGGTGATACAGAGGCCAGTTCTGAGGTACCTTTGTGTCAAATGTCTGGCAAGGCCTGTGCTGAAGTGAACCCACAAGTGTGGGCAGCCCCAGGGAAATGGGGAAAATCAGATTCCCAGCCTCTCCAAATCACTCTGAAGCAACCAGCACAAGTGGGGTCTAAAAGCAATGCCCTATTCCAAGGGAGGGAAGGAAGGCCTTACAGCCTGTGATTGAGCCCCTGGTCAAGGCAGGGCTTTTGCAGCCAGGGATCTCTCCCTACAACACTCCCATCCTGCCAGTCAAGAAACTGGATGGATGGGGACCAGAAGGAAAGCAGAATTTTCAAGTGTTAAAAACCAGATTCTTTGAGGCTCCTGCTCTGGCCCTCCCAGAAAGGGAAAAAGAATTTGAATTGTCTGTGGATGTAAACAGGGCCATGCCAAAGGAATTCTTGGGCTAAGATGTTTAACCCAGTGGCCAGAGTGGCCCCATTGTCTGCAGAATTGTGCAGCCACAGCTTTAATGGGACCTGAGGCCTCAAAACTGACAGCACAAGGATCTCCTGGTGTTCACGTTCAAGTCCAAGCTTTGATAACCAAAAGAGCAGTGCTCAGTTATTACAGCATGGAACTTGTTCAGTGGCACAGGAGGATTTAGAATTGAGGACAGGGGAAGGTTTAACCCAGCCTCCTGTTGGAACAGCCTGGACAGGGGCTGGGGAGAAACCCATGGCTGCAGTCAAGTGACAGAGCTCCAGACCCAGGCTAGGGGAGATTGAGGAGACATTCCCTGGCCTGAGGGAGAAAATCTGTTTATGGATGGGTCTTCAAGGGCAGCAGAAGGGAAAAGAGTTACAAGACACGCTGTTATTAAGGAAAGGGAATTAGACAAAGCTCAGGGCACCGCCCCCATGGTCAGCTCAACCGGCAGAGCTGTGTGTGCTTGGGAGAGCCTGGCACTGAAATGCCCTGAGCAGGAAGGCTTCAATATCTTCTGCTGACACCATGTCACATAACGGGGTGGCAAATGCAATTCTGATTTATTCAGTCATCACTGGAGCACTTATTGAGGTATTTCTAAAATAAATAATTCCAAGAGAAGGGACTGTGGAAGCAATAGACTCAGATGGGGAACTCATTTTACAGGAAAGATCCTTCAGGGGGTTATGGCAGCTTTAGGAATACAAGGGGACCTCCACAACCCCTGGCACACCCAGAGCTCAGGTCAGGTAGAAAGAATGAATGGGAAATAAAGAAACACCTTTGGAAGCTGCTGATAGAAACCAAGATGCCTCAGGCACGGCTTTTGCCATTGGCTTTGGCAAGAATAAGAGCCAGACCCAGGGCAGATATTCAATTGTCTCCCCCAGAATTGATCTTTGCAATTCCTTACCCTGGAAATTCTCCACCTGGTGCAGGGTGCAGATAAGGGATGTGTATTTAAAGCAGTCTGTGGCCAGAATCCTGTCTGCTGTGAAATCTCTCCCACAGGAAGCTCGGCTGGCACAGCCCCTGCCTTGGGACTTTGCTGTTCACAACATCCAACCAGGACATCGGGTCCTGCCTAAGCAGTGGGAAGAAGCAGCACTGGTGGCCAAGTGGCGTGGCCCATTCCAAGTGTCCCTGAGCACAGAAACAGCCCCAGCACAGCTGAACACGGGGGGACCCCTCACCCTCGGCTCGAGGGCTCTGAAGCCCCGGAGATTTGGACTTCCCACCTGCAGGAGGAGGATGGGAGGCAGCGACTGAGCCCGCCCTGAAGGCAAGGGAGCAGCAGCCAGGGCTCCACAGCGGGGGAAGCCCCTGTGCCTGCCCACACATCCTCGGCTGGAATTGTCTGCCTGGGCACCCTCCTTTGGCAGCTCCAGGCACTGCGGGCCAATCCTTGCTGCCACTCTTGGAGCTTCAGTGGTTTCTGTGCCTGCACTGCCACACGGGCTGGGGAAGGCACCGTGACAATTCCACTCTGGGGCTCAATCACACTCACACACTGGGCTGGATGGGATTAGATTGCTGGAAAATATACCAAATTTACATTTTAAAAGAATCCTATTTCTCTTGTCAGGCTTGGTTTGCCTTTGCCCTGGAGAAAGGAATTTTAAAGGTTTTTTTTTTAAGGGATGTTCCACCACTCAACAGAGATGAGTTTAACATCTCAACAGACTGGGAATAGCCCAAAAGATCCCCACAAAGATAACGACCATCAACAAAACATCAACGCCCATCAGCAAACAGCAACCAACACCTACCCCAGACACTGCCCCTGGAAGAGCTGGAGACACCTGGTCTGGAAAAGGCTGAGAAGGAAATCCAGGAGTGCCGACCTAATTAACATCAGAGGCAAAGAAATCCGACCTAATTAACATCAGAGGCAAAGAAATTCAGCTCCAATAGGAAATCAAATACTGAGAACTCAGCAACTTGGAAGCAATGAACATCAATCCAATGGATTTCTATGGGTTCAGACTGTATAAAATTTAGGAAAAATCGAGTAAAACTCACGTGTCATGGAATGATTTTCTCTGCACACCCGGGCTACCTGTCGATGAAATGATTTCTGTTGCACAGCCTGGCCAAAATCAAGTAATGCCTTGACTCTAACTCTAAAGATATTCTTGGAGAGCTTTTGGTTTTTTCCCGCAGTTTCAGTGACAAGATTACACCATTATAATAATTTTTCGTAATACTCCTACTTTTATATCATCAGTTCGGTTTGGACTACAGGAGTGTGAATCAAGTTTTAGTCTTAAAAGAACAAGCACAAAAAACTTGATTGCTTTGGAATGTTTTTGTGTGTGTTTGTGCGTGCCTGGCTCTTAATTACAGCATAATTTTGGCATGAGTTTTTCGATGTTCACTTTTAGGCTGCATTTTGCAAAACCAGAAGAGCTTCAAAGCTTTAAAGCACAAACAGTTGTTAGCATATTGTAAGAAAAAAAAAAAACAAACAGATTGTGGGGGAGCCACATGTGAGTCATTCAATGGCTGCCCTGCAAGAGAAGCTTCATTCCAGGCACCCAGGAGAGGAGCTTTAGAAATGCAAATTAACACTAATGGGGAAAAGGGGGGACAATGCACCAGGGGCTTCTTGCCTGGGGAGGAATTGGGCTGATTCCCTCTGCCCCTCACCCCAAGCTCTGCCTGCTGGCACTGATGGAATTGGCACAGCCAAAGGCAGAGCCCACACTGAGGATATCTGACTGTGCAACAGAAATTGGTTCAGCTGCAAAGGGAAACAGCAAATGGAGAATGTTGGGAAAACTTCACTAAAAGAACTGGGGGGGAATCATCCCTCTCCCCACTCCAACATGTGCTGTCACTGTCTGTGTCACACACGGAGCATTGGAACACTGGGGGGGTTTTGCTACCACAAGTTCAGAGCAATCAGTGGGGAATCCAAGGATGTGATGATTGAATCAGAGAAAAGAGATCAATTGATGCAGCCCTGGCTGGAGGGAGCGCCCAAAAATGGGGAAAAGATGAACGGCCACCAGAACAAATCCTGCAACACCATGGACCAGCCCCTGGGAACCCAAACGAATTCATAGCAGGAGCCAGAGAACCCAGTGATCATTTCAATGGCAGAATTAGATTACAAGGTGTCCTCGAAATAATAACCAACCAGACAGATCCAGCTCCTGAGTCTGGACAAACAATCCACTCAAATGAAGAACACAACATTTCACCATGGAATGGGATCAGATTATCTATGAGCAGAAGGAGGAGGACAGTGGGGAAAATTAAATGACTCAAGATCCTGCTGTTGGCAAATAGATGACAACCAAAAAGTGGTGAAACAGATAACAAAGGAAATAAGAAAGCAGCTCATGTTCCAGTCCAAACGGGGAAAGGATGGGAATGGGACACGGTTTGGTGGTTCCCTGGCACACCATGGGTTAAACGAAGGCTCTTTCTCCTCTGATGTGCTACAGCAACTCTCATCTTTGGACCATGCACGACACCTTGCTGAGTGCAGCTCATTCAGCAGCTGAGCAAGGGGATGCAGGTGGCAGCCAGGCCTCCTGATCCACAAATGGCTACAAAAGGACAGGGAATTGTTAAAAATGACCCTGTAACATTGGCTTTCATGTTTGTGTATTAGTCTTTATATGTGGTTATTGATTGTAAGTACAGCACAATTTATAATCCCATTTTAGCTGCTTGCTAATGTAACCTAATTTCTCATTTTCAGTATGCACCGTATGGCCCATGGAAACAGTAGTGTGATGAGTATATTATGTTGATGTATACACCTTAGAGCTTATAGAACTAATATTGTGATGAATGTATTGTACTGTAGGCCGTAGGAAAATAGAAAATGTTAAAATACTTCTGTGTAACCCAGAGAACTGTATAAAGCAATGAGGTTGGTTCCCACATCTGCTGACTGACCTCTCCAAGTGATAAGGGTGACACAAACCAGAGCTCCAGAGATGAATTAGAGAAGAATTTGTTAACTGTTCGGTATAAGGGAAGTGTGAAACAACAGGATGAAGCCACAAGGAGGAATAAAATATATTGACCTGATCTGCAGGATGGTTTGTAGATACACCAGAGCAGAAAACCAAAATAAGGAAAAGTTTCTATAACATCAAAAGCTACCAAGAATGTTTGAATAATGCAGGAAACTCATAATTATGTACGTACCTTAGTAAAATAACAGTATATAGATAACAGTGTCTTAATGTACCAGCATGTTTGTTGGCTGATAGCCAGGAACACGTCAGCGCTGGATATTGTCCTGTTTTTTTCCATTACTGAACTTTTGAAAAATATTCTAAGATGGAATTTTCGTTTATCTCAGAATTGAGGTCGCTGACAATAATCCCGAACCAAAGAAGACCCAGGAAGAAAAAGCAGAGTCAAGGAGTGAATCTGTTTGGAGATAGGGCCAGGGACTTGGAGATAAGGAAGTAATGGGAGAAACCATCAGTTTTAGAAAATGTTACTGATTGACATGGACTGCTGCTCAGCCAAGGTCCTGCTAAATTCATGAACATGGAGAAGAAGAACAAAGACTGAACAGAGCCATGAATATCGGATGTTACACAAAAGGGGGGTGCATATTAACGAGGACATGCAGCAGGAGGATCGGGAAGTCTGAACTTTCCAAGGACCTTCGCCACTGGGCAAAGGGACAGGGAGATGCAGAAGGGAAAATCAGGAGAAAAAGGAGGCTGCGAACTACAACAGTTGGAGAGACCGCACGGCAAATGCCGCATGGCCTCTCCCTTTGCTCATCAATAAAGTCACTTTGACAGGACTCCTCGCTCTCCTTCGGGGACACAAACCTCTGGCGACGCCAATTTTCCCGACCACGCCCGGCCACAGGGCAGCCACCTCCGTCCTACCCACAGCAACCGGGACGAGCCAGCGCTGCTCCGGCCCCGGCTCCTGCCCAGGCCCCAGCGGGAAGGAGACCGCGGGCAGCCGCTCCCGCAGCGCCCTCAGCCCACGGCCAACACGGCGCCCACACGGCACAAGGAACCCGCCCGAGCAGAGCCCCCTGCCGCCCCCTCCGCCCGCACACAGCCCCGAGCCCCGGCACAACCCAGCGCGGCTCCCACCTGCGCTGCCGCCGCCTCCGAGCTCCGCCGCCGCCTCCCCGGGCTCCGGCCGCTGCCCGCCGCTCCCACAATGGCGCCTCTGCCACCAGCGCCCGGAGGGCGGGACGCCGGCTTCTCCCCGCTCCGCCCAATCAGCGCGCAGCGAGAACGAGGAGTGACGGCAGAATCAGCCAATGGCGGCGAGTGGCGGGCTCTGCACAGGGCACGGCCCCGCCTCCCTTTCCCTGCACTCCGGCATCGCTCGGAAACCTCGGCTGAGGAGCGGCCCCGGCGCTGGGCCCGGCCCGGGCAGGAGGCCAAGGAGCCGCTGCTGCCCTGAACCGCCGGGAGCTCGGGGGGAGCGGGACCTGAGGGCGCTGGGAGCTGCGGCTGAGGCCGGGATGGAGCGGGGAGCCACCTGCAGCCCCGGCAGGAGCCCAGGCAGGGGCAGGGGATGCCTGAGAGAGGCCCCGAGCCCGTGGGAAGCCCCTGCAGAGCCGTGGAAGCGGCTCCGGGCGGGACTTGTGAGGCCGCGGGGATCCCCGCTGGAGCAGCCTGTTCCTGAGGGGCTGTGTCCCGTGAGAGGGGCCCCAGGCTGGAGCAGGACAAGGATTGCTGTCTTCGAGGGGGAAGCAGTGACAGGACCTGACTGTGACCCCCATCCCCTGTGCCTCTGGCTGGGGAGGGGGAAGGGAATGGAGGATAAAGTTAAGCCCGTGAAAGGGAGGAAGATATTTTCATAGGAATTATTTTCCTTCTCATTCTCTTGATGTGATTTGTTTGATAATAAATTCAATTAATTTCCCGCAGTCAATTGTGTTGTGCCCATGACCAGTGATTGAACTCTCCCCATCCTTATCCAGACCCTCGAGCCTTTCCTTGTGTGTTCTGTTCCCTGCCCAGGCTGAGGAGGGAAGTGAAAAAGAGGTTTTGGCCTCTTTCCAGCATCCCCTGGAATCCATGCCGGCCTCAGGCGCAGCTCCCAGCGCCCTCAGGTCCCGCTCCCCCCGAGCTCCCGGCGGTTCAGGGCAGCAGCGGCTCCTTGGCCTCCTGCCCGGGCCGGGCCCAGCGCCGGGGCCGCTCCTCAGCCGAGGTTTCCGAGCGATGCCGGAGTGCAGGGAAAGGGAGGCGGGGCCGTGCCCTGTGCAGAGCCCGTCTAAAGCGCTGCTTCTTTCTTCTCTGCTGTTCTGTCTCCAGGGCAGTGTCAGCCTGCAGAGCACAGCTGGGACAGACTCGGTCCTTCTGAAGTGCCCAAAGGAATGCAAGGAGGGCAGCGGTGTCTGTCAGAGCAGGACACGCTGGCTTGGTCTTCACATCTAAAACCCTGAATGCATCAGCTGGTGGGGACTCAGGCCAAATTTATCTGTTATTAAATACCTGTTATTGGTTACTTATCTGTTATTCAGTACCTATTATTAGTAGATATTCAGAATAGGGACTCGACAAGGTAAAGGCCTTGTCAAGCCTCTAAAGGAGGGAAATGATGCCTTCAGTTTGAGCTTTTATATTTTCCACATTCTGCACTGCATTGGTGTGTGACTCTGAATTTCATACAGAGTGTGAGCAAGTTCTCCTCACAGCTCAGTCAGACAAAACAATTCCTTCCCCAGCCCCAGAACCAAGGGCAGCGCTGCAGCTTTGGGCCCAAAAAGTGCAAACAGCAGCGGATTGAGGAGAGCGACCTGGGAGGGTGGGACTGCATCACCTGAAGTGTAATTGGGCAATTGACCCCAGTATGGAAATGGACCAAACCTTATAAAAGGGTGAAACTCGTGATTGGGATCCATCCTGGGTCCATTTTGGTCCATCCTGGGTCCATTTTGGGTCCATCCTGGGTCCATTTTTATCCATCCTGGGTGTAGCCGTGGCCGGGCTCTGGTGCTGCCCCAGGTGAATCCTTTGAACCTGTTATAAATGCATATTATAAAGTTGGCTTTTCACAAATATTATAATGAATGCTATATGTATAATATGGGAAGTTTTTACTGTATTTTCTTTTATTAACAGAGCTCTAGAAATGTGATTAATGTATATTTTCTTTTTGAGCTGTAACACAGTAAAGACTTTTTTTCTGTAACATCTCAAACCAGTCAAACCAGAAGGTAGGGAGGGGATCCTCCTGCATTTCTGAATTAACCAGATCAAGGTGGTGGCGAACCAAAAGCTACAAGAAGGAATTTATTGATCTCCTGCTATCAGAAGAATAAGACATAGGATGACTAAAAGGCACCAACAAGAACTTTTATCTACAAGGAGTAATAAAATGTTCATTTGGTGAAATGGGAGAAGTTGGAGGGGAAGCAGAACCAAGAGAACATCTGAACTCAAAGGAATGTTTGAATAATGCATTAGGGTCTATTGAATATGTAACACAGAGATCCTTAAAACAAAGGATCTGAAGGGGGTAAGGTTTGCTGGCTGGCTCCCTACCAGGCACCCTCAGCTGAGAAACTTTATTTGCTTTATTTGCTGTCCCCTACTTGTTGTTTTTTATTAAACTTGTAAATTTTTCTAAGAAATTGTACCTCGTTTTTCACATCCTCAAAATTCCCCTAAAATCCTCCTCACATCCCCTCAAAATTCCCTTAAAATTCCACCAAAATCCCCATTAAATTCCCTTAAAATTCCACCAAACCAACCTGCAGATGCAAGAAATGACAGAATTGTTTTACATGAGTCAGTTCTAATATCAAAGTTAGTTATAAAAGTCATAATATAAAAGCATTTTAGCATTGCAGAGTCTCTATTTTATTTTTTGGTAAGGCCTACAATATAAAATTGATTTTTTATTTTGCCTTTTCTGCAGGCTACACAGTGCACACATAAACTGATAGATTATATTGTACCAAAAAGCAGCTGAAAGGAATTATAAATTGCAACATATTAAATTGTTGTGATCTATAACGTGCAAAAGCCGATACATGAACACAAAAGCCAATATTGTATTGTCATTGTTATTGTCATTGATATTGTCATTTGTAACCTGGGTCTGCTGCCTCTCCTGCAAGGCACCGAGGGGGCTCATTCACCCCCTGCCCCCGTGTCCCTGAGTGTCCCCGAGTGTCCCTGAGCATCTCTGCATCTCCCTGAGTGTCCCTAAGTGTACCCAGAGTGTCCCCAATGATGTCACCCTATGAATTCCCATCAGGATTCGGCACAGTTTTAATGAAAATTTCCTGAAAATGCCACAAATTTGTCTCAAACGCCATGTGGTGAGAGGGAGGGAACAAGTGACAACAGAGATGTCCCAAATGATGTCACAGCGGTGACACCAATGTCCTCCAGCAGCCTCGGGATGTCCTCGATGGCTTTTTGGCACCGCTCGGCCACCGCGCGGCCACGGGGGCCACCAGGGCCACCAGAGCCACCCCAGGGACTGGAGAGGAGGAAGTCGATTTCCCCAAGTGCCCCCAGCAGGTGATCCTTGGTCAGGTGGGCACTGGCCTCACACAGCTGCTCAGCCTGGGCTACCTCGGTCACCATGTCCTCGAGGTCATTGGATATGTCCTCCTCTGTCACCTCTTGTCTGCTCTCAATCCACCTGAGCCATCCTTGCAGCTCAAAGGAGAACGAACACTCTATGTCACACGCAGCCAAGGCCCACAGCAGCTCCCGGGCCTCCTTCACTCGCTGTCTCCTGGTGGCCACCACGGCCTCTTCCCTGACCTTGGTGGCCGCTGCCACGGGGGCCTCGTGTGCGGCCACTGCTGAGGCCACTGACGGCTGCTGGGCTGCGGCCACCAGGTTGTCCCCAGATGTCCCCCAGCGGGGAAGGGTCTCATCCTGCAGGTCCCCAGCCAGGCCGGTGGCGGTGGTCTCAGCAGTGTCCTTGTCGGTGTCCTCATCCTCAAAGGTGTTGAAGATCTCCTCAGCCTCCCTCTCCACCTGGCCCCACCTCTCATTGTGCTCTTCCACCAACTCCCGCCAGGCTCTGACCGTGGCTCTCACATCGGCCGGGATGGCCCCCGGGGTGGCCGTGATGGCAGCCAGGATCTGGCTCAGGGAGGTGACACCACGCTGGCGCATGGAGGTGACATCATCGTGGTCCAGGGCATCCCGGAGGATCCAGGTGAATCTCCTCAGGGCTGTGTGCAGGAACTCTGGGTACAGGAGCGGCCACACGTCCCGGCATGGCGCAGTCACGGTGGCCGCCAGCTTGCCCAAGGTGGCCACCTTGGCCACCTGTGCCTTCAGCATCTGGGGAGGGGACAGGGGAGGTGGCAGGGACCTGGTGGCACTTGTGGCCTCCTGGGGTGGCTCCTGTGCCCTCCCCTGAGGGCTCAGCTGTCCCCTCTGTCCCTTTGTCACCCCCTCGTCCCCTCGGCCACCCCGTGTCACCCCCCCGCTGTCCCCCCCGCCCGCCACCCTCGGTCCCCTCCACCCCTCTGTCACCTCCCCCCTTCCTCCCACGCCCCCCTGTCCCCTTTGACACCTCCTGTCCCCTCCCTCACCTCGCGCAGGTATTCTTCCGCCTTGCGGGGCTCCATGGCCGCTGGGGACACGGCGGGGACGCCTTGGGGACACTCCCGGGGAGCGAACACACCCGGAGCGGCGCTCGGCACAACCCGGAAGTGTCGGGGGGCGGGGCGATGTGACGTCACAGCCCGGGCACCCTCCTCCCCCGCCGGTGACGTCATCGGGCACCCCCGAGTGCAGGGACACCGCGGGGACACGGGGACACCGCACAGGTGGCACCAGGGACAGGGCAGCGCCACCAGTTCCAGCCCAGTGTCCCCGGTGTTTTGGGGGTTTGGGGAAGGTCCCAGGTGGGGTTTGGAGGATCCCAGGCGAGGCTTGGGGGGGTCCAGGAGGGATTTTAAGGCGACCTAGGTGGGGTTTGTGGGGTCCTGAGGGTATTTGGGGGGGGGGCCCGAGGGGGCTTGGGGGTCCCAGGTGGGCTTTTGGGGTTTTAGGGGGACTTTAAGGGTACCAAGGTGGGGTTTAGGGGGTCCTGACGGAATTTAGGGGGGGTCCTGGTGGAGACATGTTAGTCCCAGGTGCGGTTTGGGGGCGTCCAGGGGAGATTTTAAGGCGACCCAGGTGGGTTTGGGGGGTCCTGAGGGGATTTGAGGGGGGTCCTGAGGAGCTTTGGTGGTCCCAGGTGGGGTTCGGGATGTCCTAAGGGGATTTAAGGGGGTTCTGAGGGGCTTTGGGGTCCCAGGTGGGGCTTGGGGGGTCCTGAGGGGATTTTGGGGGGTTCTGGGGGAGGCTTGGGAGTCCCAGGTGGGGTTTGGGGGTCCTGAGGGGATTTGGATGGGGTCCTGAGAGGCTTGAGTGTCCCAGTTTGGGTTTGGGGGGGTCCAGGAGGGATTTTAAGGCAACCTAGGTGGGGTTTGGGGGGAAGCTGAGGGGATTTGGGGGGGTCCTGGGGGAGGCTTGGGCGTCCTGAGGGGGTTTGAGGGGAGGGGTCAGGGTAAGGCCCCGATTGGCTGACATTACCGTCACTCCTCATTCTCGGGCGCTGATTGGGCAGAGCGGGGACAAGCCCCGCCCCTCGGCCGCCCCTGGCTGAGCAGAGCCGCCATTACGGGAGCGGCTGTGCGGCCTCGGGAGCGGCGGCAGCGGCCGGAGCCCGGGGTTAGAAATGCACAGTATAGAGTTGGCTTTTCGCAAATATGAAAATGAATACTGCGTGCAGAATGTGGGAAGATTGTACTGTGTTTTCTTTTATTAATAGAAGTTAGAAATGGGATGAATGGATACTCTTTATGATTGTAATTCAGTGTTAGAAGACTGGCGTCTTTTGTTTTCCTGCATGAAGATTGCTGACCAAAAAGCGATTAAACTTCTGTTCTCAAGGATCTTGTCCAAATGAAAGTGACCAAAGCCTCAGGAGAAGAATTTATGGGACCTGTGCGATCGGACGGAACGGAGCCACCCGCAGATGGATCTACCAGATAAAATGGTTGGGGTAGGAGGTCCACGTCGTTCCTGCTGCTGTGCTGCAGGGCCGGGAGTTCGCCCTCACGGGGGTTCCCAGGAACTCGAAAGTCTTAGGCTCGCTCTAGGGGTACTCCTCTGATCAACTTCTTTTTAGGTCGTGGCGACCTTTTTGTGGAGCTGAGCATGCTGGGGGTCTTTTTCTATTGGTCGAGTTCATTTGCATGTGGGGCGGTGTCTCGAGATCTTGATGGACAGGCTGGCAGGGAGCAACAGAGGCCTAACCCGGAAGAGGAAGGGAGGGACTTGGGAAGAAGGGCATATAGCTTGGGTATCAGGGAAAATGGGGTACAGCAAGGGTACAGATAAGAAGGTAAGAGCTTAACATGGGTTTTTAAACAGCACAATAACAATAACAATAACAATAACAATAAATAACAATAACAATAACTATAACAATAACTAAGTGGCTCATACAACCCTGTGTGAGGTAGGTTCTGTTCCTTTCAGGGTGAGTTGGGACTGAACAAAGAAATTCACACTCAAAAGGAATGTTTGAATTATGTATGTGAATTTTTAAATCTGCAACAAGCTGGGACTTTTAAAGAACAAACTCTTCGTTAACGGGGTGTGCTGGCTGGTTCCGTGCCAGGCACCCTCGGCCGAGAAACTGAATTTTGCTTTTGTCTCTCCCAATTGTCTATTTTCTTTTTATTCTTTTATTAAACTTCTAAATCTTTCTAAGAAAGTGAACCTCGTTTTTCACATTCCCCCAAAATCCAGGAGATCCTGTTCCCAAAATCGCCCTTTCCATCTCAAAATTCCCCTTCCCTTCCCAAAAACTCCTTGAATTCCCCCAAAAATCATTCAAGTCCCCCCAAATCCTTTAATTCCTCCAAAAATCCTTTTATTTTTCCCCAAAAATCCTTTATTTCCTCAAAAATCCTTTTCCATTAAAAAAAAAATCGCTTTTCATACCAAAAATTCCAACATGAAACCCCAAATACCCTCATGAGATGCCAAAATCCCTTTTTGATTCCCCAAAAAATCCGTTCAGAATTCCCAAAAATGCTCCCTGGATTTCCCAAAAATTCATTTTTCATTCGCAAAAATCCACTCCTGGATTCCAAAATCTCTGATTTTATTCCCAGAATTTCACTGGAAATAAATCTCACAAAATTCCACCTTTTTTCCCTCGATTTTCCCTGGTTTTCCCTTATCTTTTTATCTTTTTTTTTCCATTTTTTCCCCCTCATTTTTTCCTCGGGGTGTTGTTTTTGGTTTTTTATATTTGTTTTTGTTTTTGTTTAAATTATTATTCCATACGTGGAAAAAGGAGGGAAAATCTGGAAAAAAAAGAGGGAGAAAGCAGAGAAAAAAGGGGGAAAAAAGAGAGAAAACCTGGGGGGAAATGAGGGGAAAACCATGAAAAATGAAGGAAAAAAAGAAGGAAAAAATGAGGGGAAAAACCGGGAAAAAATGAGGGGGAAAATGAGGGAAAACCTGGGAAAACTGAAGGGAAAAAATGAGGGAAAACCTAGGGAAAAAAGAGGGGAAAATCGGAATTTTGGGCCGGGAGGCGAAATTCCGGGAATGAAGGCGGAGTTTTTGGAGGGCGATTTTGGAGTGCGATTTTTAGGGAGAAAATAAGGGAAAAGCTGGGAAAAGTGGGAAAAACACAGAAAAAACACAGAAAAAAATGTGGGAAAATCTGGAAAAAAAGAGGAAAACACCAAGACAAAAAGAGAGAAAAATGGGGGGAAAAGGGGAGAAAAACCAGGGGGAATAAAAGAAGTAAAGCAGGAGAAAATTGTGGGATAAAACTGGAAAAAATGAGGGGGAAAATGGGTAAAGAAAAGAGGGAAAAATGGGAAAAAAAGAGAGAGAAAGCAGGAAAAAAGAGGGGAAAATGGGAAAAAATGAGGGAAACACCAGGGGGGTGGGAAATGAGGAGAAAAAAGAAAGGAAAACCAGCAGAAAAAGAGAGGGGAAAATTGGGGAAAAAATGAGAAGACAAGCAGAAAAAATGAGGGAATAAGTGGGAAAAAATGAGGTGGAAAAAAGGGAAAAAGCAGGAGAAAAATGAGGGAAAATCTGGGGGGAAAAAAGAGGGAAAAACTGGAAAAAATGAGGGGGGAAAACGGGAAAAAATGAGAGAAATAGAATAAAATGAGGGAATAAGCGGGAAAAAATGAGGGGGGAAAAGGGAAAAAGCAGGAGAAAAATGAAGGAGGAAAATGAGAGGAAAAAATAAGGGGAAAACTGAGGGAAATAAAAGAGGGGAAAAACGGGGGGAAAATGAGGGAAGCACTGGAAAAACAATAAAGGAAAAACCGGGGGAAAAAAAGAGGGGAAAAGCAAGAAAAAGAGGGGAAAAATGAGGGGAAAACCGAGGGAAAGAGAGAAAACCTGGGAAAAAAAATGAGGGGAAAACCGGGAAAAAAAAAAAGAGGGAAAACCCAGGAAATAACCAGGGAAAACCCAGGGAAAAAAAATGAGGGAAAAATTGGGAGGAAAACCCGGAATTTTAGGCTTGGTGGTGAAATTCTGGGAATAAAGGTGGAGTTTTTTGGAATGGATTTTTGGGGAAAACCAAGGGAAAAAACAGGGGAAAACTGGGAAAAAATGAGGGAAAAGCCGAGGCGGGGGGGAAGGGGGAAAAAAGGGGGGGAAAAATAGGAGAAAATGAAGGGAAAAGGGGAAAAAATAGGGGTTAAATGAAGGAAAACCCAGGAAAAATAAAGAGGGAAAAATTAGGGGAAAAAGAAAAAAAAGGAAAAAAGAGAAAAAAATGAGGGAAGAAACGGGAAAAAAGAAGGGAAAAAAACAGGAGAAAGAGTGAAAAACTGGGAAAAATGAGAGGAAAAGCAGAAAAAAGGAGGGAAAAAGCAGGAAAAATGAAGGAGAAAGAAAAGGGAAAAAGCAGGAGAGAATTGAGGGGAAAGACTGGAAAAAATGAGGGGAAAACTGGGGAAAAAGAGAGAAAGAGCAATGGAAAAAGGAGGGAAAAACTGGGGAAAAATGAGGGAAAATCGGGAAAAAGGGAAGGGAAAAATGGGGAAAAATGAGGGAAAACTGGGGAAAAATGAAGGAAAAACATGACAAACCAAGGAAAAAAACAGAGAAAAAAAAAGAAAAATTGGAAAAATTGAAGGAGAAACCAGGAAAAAAAGGGAAAAATAGAAAAAAGTGAGGGGGGAAATGAGGGGAAATGCAAGGAAAACGGGATGAAAGTGGAGTTTTTGGGAATGAAATGGATTTTGGATATTGTATTGTCATTGATATTGGCATTGCTATTGGCATTGATATTGGCATTGATATTGGCATTGATATTGGCATTGATATTGGCATTGATATTGGCATTTATAACCCGGCTCTGCTGCGTCTCCTGCAAGGCACCGAGGGGGCTCATTCACCCCCTGCCCCCGTGTCCCTGAGTGTCCGCAGAGTGTCCCTGAGTGTCCGCAGAGTGTCCCCAGTGATGTCAGCCCAGGAATTCCCATCTGGATTTGGAACAGTTTCAATGAAAATTCCCACAAAATTCCCCAAATTTGTCTCAAACATTGTGTGGAGTGGGGGGAGGGGACAAGTGACACCAGTGATGTCCCTGATGGCATCAATGCCCTGATGATGTCACAGCGGTGACATCACTGTCCCCCCAGCAGCCTCGGGATGTCCTCAAAGGCTTTTTGGCACCGCTGGGCCACCACATGGCCACCAGGGCCACTGGGACTGTCATGGGGACTCAGGAGGAGCCTGTGGATGTCCCCAAGTGTCCCCAGCAGGTGACGCGTGGTCAGCCAGGTGCTGGCCTCCCACAGCCTCTCAGCCTCAGCCACCGCAGCCAAGGCCTTGGGGACATTCGGGGTCACCTCCCTTGAATACTCCAGGGCGGCCTCGATGTCCCCGAGCTGGCGCAGCAGCTCCCAGGGGAACAGGGTGGCTTTGTCACACACGGCCACCAAGCGCTCCAGCAGCCTCCAGGCCTCCTCCGGCCACCGTCCGCTCCCGGTGGTCGCGTTCCCCCAGTCCTCGTGGAGCTTGGCGGCCTCCTCGGCCAGCCGGGACCAGCTCTCCGTGAGCGCGGCCACCGAGTCCTGGCAGGCGCTGACCGTGGCTGTCACACGGTCACGGCCTGGGGAGGCCCTCATGATGGCGATGGCCTCGAAGGCAGCCAGGGCCTGGCGCAGGGAGGTGACATTGCGCTGGCCCATGGAGGTGACACTGCAGTGGCGCAGGGTGCAACGGAGGCTCCAGTTGAATCTCCTCAGAGCTGCGCGCAGGGACCGTGGGGACACGGCCCGCAGCACGTCCTGCTCCGGCAGGGTCACAACGGCCGCCAGCTCGCCCAGGGTGGCCACCACGGCCACCAGCGCCTCCAGCAGCTGGGGAAGGGACAGGGAGGTGGCAGGGACCTCCTGGGGTGGCACTTGTGGCCTCCTGGGGTGGCCCCTGTGCCCTCCCGGAGTCCCCTTTGTCCCCTCCCTGGAGGGCTCAGCTGTCACCTCTCTTCCTTTGTCACCCCATTGTCCCCACTGCCACCACCCTGGCACCCCTCGCTGTCCACCGCCCCCGCCACCCTTGGTCCCGTCCACCACTCTGTCACCTCCTCCATTCCTCCCACCCTCTCCTGTCCCCTTTGCGACCCCCTGTCCTCTCCCGCCTCCCGCGCCGGGATTGTCGCACCTCTCGGGGCTCCATGGCCGCTAGGAACACTCTGGGGACACTCCGGGACACTCCGGGGGGCGAACAGGACCCGGTGACAGTCGCGGACACGCGGGAAAGTGGCGCGGGCGGCGGGAAACAGGAGGAGGTGACGTCATCGCCCCGCCCCCTCCGCCCGCGGGGCCTCCGCGAGGTCCCCAATGTCCCCCTGAGTGTCCCCAATGTCCCCCCGAGTGTCCCCAATGTCGCCCTGAGTGTCCCCAATGTCCCTCTGAGTGTCCCCAATGTCCCCCTGAGTGTCCCCAACAAGGCCTGTGAAAAAGGAGGTTTATTTTTTGGTAAAATTTACAAGGTTTAATAGAAAGATAAAAGCAGAGAGATAAAGCAAAGGGTTAAACGGCTGCGTCCTGGGCATTCAGCCAAGAGGCTCTTACTGCTCTCAGACACATTTCCTGAATACACATTACATTAACTTGTTTTAAATTTGGCTGGGTTTGGCATTCAGCCAAGAGCACTCACCGTTTTCAGACACATCGCTTAAATACTTCTATTACATTAGCCTGTTGTATATTTATTGACTATTATGTATATCTATATATTTTTATAAACTCGTTTTTCTATTTTAGAAACAGTTTAGCTTGGCTACTTTTTGGGTTTGCTTTTCTTAGAGCATTGTATGGTTTTGGCTGTTGTTTTAGTTTGTTGTTTTTATTGCTTCTACTTTGGGCTTTGATTTATCTTTTTTTTAGACAGCAGATGCTGATAATTGGCATAGCAGTAGTAGGGTCTTTATTATATATTCATTGGATGTTATTTTAACTAAAGAGTTTAATTACAAGCATAACTATATATTAGCTATTCTATTATTATGTCTAAGCAAAAAACCTAGAAACTACATTTTACAGCAGAGTTATTTTAACATTACATATTAATTAATTACATTAATTTTACTATTTGTGAAAAGCCAACTTTATATTGTGTATTTATAACAAGGCCCAAGAGTCCCCTGATGTCCTGTTGGGGACACTGGGGACACACTGGGGTCCTGCTGGGGACACTGCGGGGATATCAGGGACATCGTGGAGACCCAAAACGCATCAGGGTGTCCCCAAGGGATGGACACAGGGTGTCCCCACGGTCCCCCGGGGTGTCCCCAAGGTACCCCGGGGTGTCCCCGTGCCCCAGCAGTGACAATGCCACCCCCGTGTCCCCACCCTGTCCCTACCCCTGCCCCTCCAGCGCCCCCTGGGCCACCTCCAGCCTCCGCGCCACCTCCTCGTGCCCCTCCCGCGATGTCCCCAAGGCCACCACGATGTCCCCGAGTGCCCGGGCTGCCTTGGGGAACCCCTGTCCCCGCATCCCCCACGGCGTCACCTCCCCATCCCGGGTGACAGCGGCCACCAAGGTCCCCAGGGCCAGCGTCACCTCCTCCAGCCGCCCCAGCACAGCCGCGCTGATTTACCCCCAAGGGGCAGAATTTGCCCTGCCGGGACCTCAGGGACCCTTTTGGGGCCCGGATTGATCCCCCAGGGCTCCATTTCCCCTGCCAGGACCCCACTGACCCCCTCAGGGCCCATTCACCCCACCCAGGGCTCAGTTTTACCCTGCCAGGACCCTGATTTGGAATTGGTTATTTGGGGTTGGTTTTAGGGATACAGCAGGATTTGGGATTTGGGATTTGGGATTGTTCGGGGATCCAGGGGTGGAGATTTTTAAAGATTGGATTTGGGGTATCCAGCAGCATTTGGGATCTGGGGATTTTTTTTGGGATCCAGGACTTGGGATTTGAGAACATTTGTGATCCTTCCTTGGGATCCAGCAGAATTTGTGATCATTCTTGATCCAGGATTTGGGGTATTTTGGGGTTTTTTTTGCGATGCAGGATGCTCCCCATTCGGGCTAGCAGAACTGCCGGCTTTCCTCGGAGCCGGTGCCAGCGAAGACGCAGCGCTGGGAAAGGCGGGCCGGGAGCTGCGGAGAACTTTGTTTGTGTTTGCAGCTCGATCCCGCCTCGGGCCCGGGCCCGTCCCGGGGCTGTTCCTCATCTCCGGCTTTCCCCTCACACAGCCCGGGGGGCCCTGAGAGCGCGGGGCGAGGCTGGGCCGTGTGCAGAGCCCGGGCCTGGCTGGCTGCCATTGGCTGCTGGTGGCGTCACTCGTGGTTGTCGGTGCGCGCTGATTGGGCGGAGCGGGGAGAAGCCCGGCCCCGGGGCCGCCCCCCGGGCGCTGGTGGCAGAGGCGCCATTGTGGGAGCGTCTGTGCGGGCCCGGGAGCGGCGGCAGCGGCCGGAGCCCGGGGAGGCGGCGGCGGAGCTCGGAGACGGCGGCAGCGCAGGTGGGAGCCGCGCTGGGTTGTGCCGGGGCTCGGGGCTGTGTGCGGGCGGAGGGGGCGGCAGGGGGCTCTGCTCTGGCGGGTTCCTTGTGCCGTGTGGGCGCCGTGTTGGCCGTGGGCTGAGGGCGCTGCGGGAGCGGCTGCCCGCGGTCTCCTTCCCGCTGGGGCCTGGGCAGGAGCCGGGGCCGGAGCAGCGCTGGCTCGTCCCGGTTGCTGTGGGTAGGACGGAGGTGGCTGCCCTGTGGCCGGGCCTGGTCGGGAAAATTGGCGTCGCCAGAGGTTTGTGTCCCCAGCGGAGAGCGAGGAGTCCTGTCAAAGTGACTTTATTGATGAGCAAAGGGAGAGGCCATGCGGCATTTGCCGTGCGGTCTCTCCAATGGTTGTAGTTCGCAGCCTCCTTTTTCTCCTGATTTTCCCTTCTGCATCTCCCTGTCCCTTTGCCCAGTGGCGAAGGTCCTTGGAAAGTTCAGACTTCCCGATCCTCCTGCTGCATGTCCTCGTTAATATGCACCCCCCTTTTGTGTAACATCCGATATTCATGGCTCTGTTCAGTCTTTGTTCTTCTTCTCCATGTTCAGGAATTTAGCAGGACCTTGGCTGAGCAGCAGTCCATGTCAATCAGTAACATTTTCTAAAACTGATGTTTTCTCATGTTACTTCCTTATCTCCAAGTCCCTGGCCCTATCTCCAAGCAGATTCCCTCCTTGACTCTGTTTTTTCTTCCTGGGTCTTCTTTGGTTCGGGATTATTGTCTGTGACCTCAATTCTGAGATAAACGAAAATTCCGTCTTAGAATATTTTTCAAAAGTTCAATAATGGAAAAAACAGGACAATGTCCAGCGCTAAGTGTTCCTGGCTATCAGCCAACAAACATGCTGGTACATTAAGACACTGATATCTATATACTGTTACTTTACTAAGGTACGTACATAATTATGAGTTTCCTGCGTTATTCAAACATTCTTGGTAGCTTTTGATGTTATAGAAACTTTTCGTTATTTTGGTTTTCTGCTCTGGTGTATCTACAAACCATCCTGCAGATCAGGTCAATATATTTTATTCCTCCTTGTGGCTTCATCCTGTTGTTTCACACTTCCCCGATACCGAACAGTTAACAAATTCTTCTCTAATTCATCTCTGGTGCTCTGGTTTGTGTCACCCTTATCACTTGGAGAGGTCAGTCAGCAGATGTGGGAACCAACCTCATTGCTTTATACAGTTCTCTGGGTTACACAGAAGTATTTTAACATTTTCTATTTTCCTACGGCTTACAGTACAATACATTCATCACATTATTAGTTCTATAAGCTCTAAGGTGTATACATCAACATAATATACTCATCACACTACTGTTTCCATGGGCCATACGGTGCATACTGAAAATGAGAAATTAGGTTACATTAGCAAGCAGCTAAATGGGATTATAAATTGTGCTGTACTTACAATCAATAACCACATATAAAGACTAATACACAAACATGAAAGCCAATGTTACAGGGTCATTTTTAACAATTCCCTGTCCTTTTGTAGCCGTTTGTGGATCAGGAGGCCTGGCTGCCACCTGCATCCCCTTGCTCAGCTGCTGAATGAGCTGCACTCAGCAAGGTGTCGTGCATGGTCCAAAGATGAGAGTTGCTGTAGCACATCAGAGGAGAAAGAGCATTCGTTTAACCCATGGTGTGCCAGGGAACCACCAAACCGTGTCCCATTCCCATCCTTTCCACGTTTGGACTGGAACATGAGCTGCTTTCTTATTTCCTTTGTTATCTGTTTCACCACTTTTCGGTTGTCATCTATTTGCCTGCAGGATCTTGAGTCATTTAATTTTCCCCACTGTCCTCCTCCTTCTGCTCATAGATAATCTGATCCCATCCCATGGTGAAATGTTGTGTTCTTCATTTGAGTGGATTGTTTGTCCAGACTCAGGAGCTGGATCTGTCTGGTTGGTTATTATTTCGAGGACATCTTGTAATCTCATTCTGCCATTGAAATGATCACTGGGTTCTCTGGCTCCTGCTATGAATTCGTTCGGGTTCCCAGGGGCTGGTCCATGGTGTTGCAGGATTTGTTCTGGTGGCCGTTCATCTTTTCCCCATTTTTGGGCGCTCCCTCCAGCCAGGGCTGCATCAATTGATCTCTTTTCTCTGATTCAATCATCACATCCTTGGATTCCCCACTGATTGCTCTGAACTTGTGGTAGCAAAACCCCCCCAGAGTTCCAATGCTCCGTGTGTGACACAGACAGTGACAGCACATGTTGGAGTGGGGAGAGGGATGATTCCCCCCCAGTTCTTTTAGTGAAGTTTTCCCAACGTTCTCCATTTGCTGTTTCCCTTTGCAGCTGAACCAATTTCTGTTGCACAGTCAGATATCCTCAGTGTGGGCTCTGCCTTTGGCTGTGCCAATTCCATCAGTGCCAGCAGGCAGAGCTTGGGGTGAGGGGCAGAGGGAATCAGCCCAATTCCTCCCCAGGCAAGAAGCCCCTGGTGCATTGTCCACCCTTTTCCCCAGGGGTGTTAATTTGCATTTCTAAAGCTCCTCTCCTGGGTGCCTGGAATGAAGCTTCTCCTCTAGAGCAGCCATTGAATGACTCACATGTGCCCCCCGCCCCCTCCAATCTGCTTTTTTTTACTTTGTTTTTAGCAATATTCTATTAACTGTCTCTGCCTTAAAGAGTTTCCTTTATAGCTCTTCTAGTTTGGCAAAATGCAACTAAAGGTGAACATCAAAAAACCCCTAACAAAATTTTGCCATCATTAAGAGCCACACACAAACATACAAAAAAATTTTCCAAAGCAGTCAAGTTTTTTCTCCTTCTCCTCCTTGGACTAAAAATTGATTCCCACACCCCTGGTGCTTAACGAACTGACAATATAAAAGTAGGAGTATTTCGAAAATATATTCTGATGATGTAATCTTGTTGTTATAAACAGGGCAGGAGATTTTTCTCCTTTTAAAAGCCTTTATTGTGATCAGCTCAGGGTGGGGGCCCGACGGGTCGAACACACGCCGCCGCTGCTCCCAGAAGTATCTCGGAGGCTGAGGTGTTCAGCAACTTCGTCCACTCGGCTGCAGGCTGCTCTCAGAAGCAACTCGGAAGGGAGGTGTGCAGCAGCCTCATTCACTCGGAATGCAGGCAGGTCAGGCTCAGGGTCCTCACGGCCGCCCCGTCCTGTCCCGAAGGCTTGGTTGGCTCTGAAATTCTAGGGGAGTCCCTCTCTGGGCACTGTCTCTGAGAGTCAGGGTGAGGGGTGAAAACCGCTCAGCTTTGGGAGGAGGCAGCCTCACTCTTTGCATGGTCTATGCATGTGTCTTGGTGGTTCGGTCTAATAATGTTTTTCTGGTCCGGAGTAATAATTTCTTCTCCCAGCTGGCACTGCATCTCTTCTATTTGCATGTCTGCTGGATTTCTCCTCCTCCTGGCTTCTTTGGTTGCTATGTGGGTAACCAGGGGTAGCCAGGGGGTTCGGCTCGAAGGTGCAGCAGAAAGGGAACAAAAGAGGCGATTAACAGGGTGGGGGTGACACATTTAACAAGGAGCACTGGGCTAACAATGACTTCATTTGCAACAAAGTTACCTTGTTTATCTCAATCCCCCCTCTAATTCTTTGATCGGGTTTAGACCCGCATCAATTTGCTACCTTGGAATATTGAGCATAGATCTTAACTTTTGGAACTTGATATAAATTTCTTCTCTAGGAATCTATCTGGTTACTGTGTCTTTAATCACTAGGTAACGCTCGCAGGCTATATTCTTTACTGGCGTGTTAAATCTTTTTCTTCTCTACAAGATAATTTCTTTACTTATTACTTTAGTCTTTAAGTTCTATTGCTCTTGCTTTCTCATCCTTATGGATGGAAGTTCTGGCTTACTTTGTCTCTACTTGAATAGCTCTAATGGTCTTAAGCTGCTTCTTTCCCATGGCCAGAGGTCTGTTGTTCGAGTGTTCTCCTATACTTAACAATTAGTTATGTTTAATTCTTTCTACTAAGTCTACAAATTAATTCTTTCTTTTAGTATTTCTAATTTATTACGTCTATGAGGTTATTTGATTTTTTGTTTTGTTTTGTTTTTAGTAGGAAAAGCTTCTACTCAGTGGGTCAAGTGGTCAGCTATGACTAAAAGGTGTTCGTAGCTCTGCAGTGAGAGCATTTCTGTAAAGTCTATTTGTATACTTTGGAATGATCTTTGGGCTAATTCTTTCTCGGTTCAGCTTTCTTCATCACTTTTTGACAAATTAAACACCTCTTAGTGACAGTTTTAGCTAAACTATACACTCTTAAGCATAAGTTCTCTCTTAAGAAATGATCACATAGTCTTTGCACACCCCAGTGTGCTGACCTGTGTAGCTCGGCGGGTATTTTCCTGGCTAATGGTCCATTTAGAAACTGACGCTCATCAAGGGTCAACTACTTTCCTGCCTCCTCTGGGTGTAATCCCAACTCCCCAATTGCTCTCATCTCTCTGGCACCAAAGATGGGCTCTCCCCTCTCCAGATGCTTCTCTTAGCTTGTGGATTTTCACTGTAACGCTTGGTCTAGGCCCTGCTCTGTCGGCTAGCTGATGTCTTCTTACTTCTAGAGTATTGCTCTTCTGATGTCCCTCTACGGACTACAGCCACTCTGGCCAGCTGCTGCAGGGCTTCTAGAGCTGGTCATACTAAATTCTCATGAATTGTACTCTTATTATTCTTACTCCTTCTGCAGAAAACAGTATATTTAGAATCAAATTCAATTCACTCTAAGTATAAATATTTGGCTTTAAAAATTGGTCTACCTGGTTTGATATGCCTACAGGGTCCTTTACTAGATTTCTTAGATCGTTTTTGAACCCCTTCACTTCTGTTGATGTTAGTGGAGTATTCACAAATCTTACCCCTCCGGCTATCCCTCCCATTGGGACTTCCCGAAGAGGATATAACTTCTCTACTCCTGTTATCTTTGACTCTGTGTTGTGGTACAGGTTATTGGATATATCAGGAGTGCAGGTTGTAGGGGTTTGATGGTTGCATGGGGAGGAACTTGAGTTAGACGGGGATAGACTCAACTCGAAGTTGGGAGAAGGTAGAGGGACAGTGGTGGATGAAGGAGTAGGGACTGAGTTGGTTGCAGAGGTCATGGAAGACAGAACTGGGGAGACTAGTGATGGGGTTAAGGGAGCGGTTGGAAGCATAGAAGGTAGGGGACTTGGACAGCTTGGGAGAGGAGTGTTAGGTTCAGGTGGTAGAGGAATGGTAGCTGGAGTCACAGCAATTGCTGCGGAAGTTTGGTTAATTAGGGGAGAGCAGGTTGCTGGGGCAACCGGAGAACATGCTGGATAGAGAGGGGGAGGGGCCTGTGGTATGTGGGCAGTATATGGGGGTGAATTCTCAAGGGGATCCCACTTCTCATAATTGTCATTTTCTCCTTCAATTCTGTGGTTTCTCTTGTAGTTTACAGACCTTTGTCCCCTTGTCTCTTCTAGCGTTCTTTAGCCAGCAAGCAGCATACACCAATTCTTCTAAATCAGGGTCTTCCCTTGCTTTCAAATATTCATTCAACTGTCTACACATCCATCTATCCTGTGTTCCTACCTAAGGCCATTCTACCTGTAAATCTAATTCTGGCCAAACCTCTACACAAAAGTACACCATCTTTTCTTTGTCTAATTCTTTAGTCACTTCCCAAATGTCCCATTTGGCTAGTAACCTTCCTAGGGGACTATTGGGAGGAATATTCTTAACCCTCTTCTCTTCATTTTCACTTGTACTTGCGCTTTTGCTTATGTAATTTCCCATAGCTTAAGCTGTAAATTAAACTACAAAGGTGCTCCTATCCAGATTGAGACTTAACTATTGGCAATACAAATCTTAAGGCAACTGAAACTACCCTGGCTTCCAGTAACGTAGTGATTTCAATATATCTATTATCCTTCTTAACCTTCCCTACACGAACACAAATTGAAAGATGGGCAACTCAAATTCTGAAATTCCTTGGAGTTAAAGATAGTGGCACCTGGAAAGTGTATCCACACTTGGGGACACCCCCGACCAATGCCTGCGCTGGCATCCGGAAAGCGTGTCTACACTTGGGGACACCCCCGACCAATGCCTGCGCTGGCATCCGGAAAGCGTATCCACACTTGGGGACACCCCCGACCAATGCCTGCACTGGCATCCGGAAAGCGTATCCACACTTGGGGACACCCCCGACCAATGCCTGCGCTGGCATCCGGAAAGCGTATCCACACTTGGGGACACCCCCGACCAATGCCTGCGCTGGCATCCGGAAAGCGTATCCACACTTGGGGACACCCCCGACCAATGCCTGCGCTGGCATCCGGAAAGCGTGTCTACACTTGGGGACACCCCCGACCAATGCCTGCGCTTTATTGTTCTGCTACCTTCTAGCAGGGGAGGGGGGTCTGCCTTATACTCTGGGAGACCCCTCACTCACAGTTTTCTTACACTTCTCTTTGTTCCCAGCCAGCCCCCTTATGGGAGTCTAGAACCTTGGTGCAATAAGGGGGGGTCGACACTTGCTCTGGGAATCTGAGCTGCTGGCTTTTTGCCTCAGTCACACCTTACTCTTGCCTCGGGGATCCGAACTGCCGGCCCCCTGTCCCACTCACACCTCTCTCTTGCTCTGGGGATCTGAGCTGCCGGCCCCCTGTCCCACTCACAGTCACTCTTGCTCTGGGGATCTGAGCTGCCAGCCCCCTGTCCCACTCACAGTCACTCTTGCTCTGGGGATCTGAGCTGCCGGCCCCCTGTCCCACTCACACCTCTCTCTTGCTCTGGGGATCTGAGCTGCCGGCCCCCTGTCCCACTCACACCTCTCTCTTGCTCTGGGGATCTGAGCTGCCGGCCCCCTGTCCCACTCACACCTCACTCCCTTTATCTCACCAATCTGTCGCTGCTCTTTTGCTGATCTAGGTCCAGGTCACCAGCGATTCCTGAGGGTCCCTTGAAACAGGCAGCCGTCGTCTCCGGGGGTCCTCTTCAGGCGTGGTGATCCCGGACGAGCCCCCAGCTGTTATAAACAGGGCAGGAGATTTTTCTCCTTTTAAAAGCCTTTATTGTGATCAGCTCAGGGTGGGGGCCCGATGGGTCGAACACACGCCGCCGCTGCTCCCAGAAGTATCTCGGAGGCTGAGGTGTTCAGCAACTTCGTCCACTCGGCTGCAGGCTGCTCTCAGAAGCAACTCGGAAGGGAGGTGTGCAGCAGCCTCATTCACTCGGAATGCAGGCAGGTCAGGCTCAGGGTCCTCACGGCCGCCCCGTCCTGTCCCGAAGGCTTGGTTGGCTCTGAAATTCTAGGGGAGTCCCTCTCTGGGCACTGTCTCTGAGAGTCAGGGTGAGGGGTGAAAACCGCTCAGCTTTGGGAGGAGGCAGCCTCACTCTTTGCATGGTCTATGCATGTGTCTTGGTGGTTCGGTCTAATAATGTTTTTCTGGTCCGGAGTAATAATTTCTTCTCCCAGCTGGCACTGCATCTCTTCTATTTGCATGTCTGCTGGATTTCTCCTCCTCCTGGCTTCTTTGGTTGCTATGTGGGTAGCCAGGGGTAGCCAGGGGGTTCAGCTCGAAGGTGCAGCAGAAAGGGAACAAAAGTGGCGATTAACAGGGTGGGGGTGACACATTTAACAAGGAGCACTGGGCTAACAATGACTTCATTTGCAACAAAGTTACCTTGTTTATCTCATTGTCACTGAAACTGCGGGAAAAACCAAAACTCTCCAGCAATATCTTTAGTGTTAGAGTCAAGGCATTACTTGATTCTGGCCAGGTTGTGCAACAGAAATCATTTCATCCACACATAGCCCGGGTGTGCAGAGAAAATCATTCCATGACACGTGAGTTTTACTCGATTTTTCCTAAATTTTATACAGTCTGAACCCATAGAAATCCATTGGTTTAATTTTCATTGCTCCCAAGTTTCTGAATTCTCAGTATTTGATTTCCTATTGGAGCTGAATTTCTTTGCCTCTGATGTTAATTAGGTCGGATTTCTTTGCCTCTGATGTTAATTAGGTCGGCACTCCCGGATTTCCTTCTCAGCCTTTTCCAGACCAGGTGTCTCCAGCTCTTCCAGGGGCAGTGTCTGGGGTAGGTGTTGGTTGCTGTTTGCTGATGGGCGTTGATGTTTTGTTGATGGTCGTTATCTTTGTGGGGATCTTTTGGGCTCTTCCAGTCTGTTGAGATGTTAAACTCATCTCTGTTGAGTGGTGGAACATCCCTTAAAAAAACCATTTAAAATTCCTGTCCCCAAGGCAAAGGCAAACCAAGGCTGATTAGAGAAATAAAATTAAAAATACTTTTAAAGTTGGTATATTTTCCAGCAATCTAATCCCATGCAGCCCAGTGTGTGAGTGTGATTGAGCCCCAGAGTGGAATTGTCACGGTGCCTTCCCCAGCCCGTGTGGCAGTGCAGGCACAGAAACCACTGAAGCTCCAAGAGTGGCAGCAAGGATTGGCCCGCAGTGCCTGGAGCTGCCAAAGGAGGGTGCCCAGGCAGACAATTCCAGCCGAGGATGTGTGGGCAGGCACAGGGGCTTCCCCCGCTGTGGAGCCCTGGCTGCTGCTCCCTTGCCTTCAGGGCGGGCTCAGTCGCTGCCTCCCATCCTCCTCCTGCAGGTGGGAAGTCCAAATCTCCGGGGCTTCAGAGCCCTGGAGCCGAGGGTGAGGGGTCCCCCCGTGTTCAGCTGTGCTGGGGCTGTTTCTGTGCTCAGGGACACTTGGAATGGGCCACGCCACTTGGCCACCAGTGCTGCTTCTTCCCACTGCTTAGGCAGGACCCGATGTCCTGGTTGGATGTTGTGAACAGCAAAGTCCCAAGGCAGGGGCTGTGCCAGCCGAGCTTCCTGTGGGAGAGATTTCACAGCAGACAGGATTCTGGCCACAGACTGCTTTAAATGCACATCCCTTATCTGCACCCTGCACTAGGTGGAGAATTTCCAGGGTAAGGAATTGCAAAGATCAATTCTGGGGGAGACAATTGAATATCTGCCCTGGGTCTGGCTCTTATTCTTGCCAAAGCCAATGGCAAAAGCCGTGCCTGAGGCATCTTGGTTTCTATCAGCAGCTTCCAAAGGTGTTTCTTGATTTCCCATTCATTCTTTCTACCTGACCTGAGCTCTGGGTGTGCCAGGGGTTGTGGAGGTCCCCTTGTATTCCTAAAGCTGCCATAACCCCCTGAAGGATCTTTCCTGTAAAATGAGTTCCCCATCTGAGTCTATTGCTTCCACAGTCCCTTCTCTTGGAATTATTTATTTTAGAAATACCTCAATAAGTGATCCAGTGATGACTGAATAAATCAGAATTGCATTTGCCACCCCGTTATGTGACATGGTGTCAGCAGAAGATATTGAAGCCTTCCTGCTCAGGGCATTTCAGTGCCAGGCTCTCCCAAGCACACACAGCTCTGCCGGTTGAGCTGACCATGGGGGCGGTGCCCTGAGCTTTGTCTAATTCCCTTTCCTTAATAACAGCGTGTCTTGTAACTCTTTTCCCTTCTGCTGCCCTTGAAGACCCATCCATAAACAGATTTTCTCCCTCAGGCCAGGGAATGTCTCCTCAATGTCCCCTAGCCTGGGTCTGGAGCTCTGTCACTTGACTGCAGCCATGGGTTTCTCCCCAGCCCCTGTCCAGGCTGTTCCAACAGGAGGCTGGGTTAAACCTTCCCCTGTCCTCAATTCTAAATCCTCCTGTGCCACTGAACAAGTTCCATGCTGTAATAACTGAGCACTGCTCTTTTGGTTATCAAAGCTTGGACTTGAACGTGAACACCAGGAGATCCTTGTGCTGTCAGTTTTGAGGCCTCAGGTCCCATTAAAGCTGTGGCTGCACAATTCTGCAGACAATGGGGCCACTCTGGCCACTGGGTTAAACATCTTAGCCCAAGAATTCCTTTGGCATGGCCCTGTTTACATCCACAGACAATTCAAATTCTTTTTCCCTTTCTGGGAGGGCCAGAGCAGGAGCCTCAAAGAATCTGGTTTTTAACACTTGAAAATTCTGCTTTCCTTCTGGTCCCCATCCATCCAGTTTCTTGACTGGCAGGATGGGAGTGTTGTAGGGAGAGATCCCTGGCTGCAAAAGCCCTGCCTTGAGCAGGGGCTCAATCACAGGCTGTAAGGCCTTCCTTCCCTCCCTTGGAATAGGGCATTGCTTTTAGACCCCACTTGTGCTGGTTGCTTCAGAGTGATTTGGAGAGGCTGGGTGTTTGATTTTCCCCATTTCCCTGGGGCTGCCCACACTTGTGGGTTCACTTCAGCACAGGCCTTGCCAGACATTTGACACAAAGGTACCTCAGAACTGGCCTCTGTATCACCTTTTCCAATATTAATTTGCATTCCCAATTGAGCCATCAAATCCCTTCCCAGTAAATTACAATCACAATTAGGAGCAAATGAAAATTCCTGCATTTCAAAGCCATCCCCCAGATCTGCTAAGAGTGGTTGAATAAAACACAGCTGCTCATCTTTCCCACTTATCCCCTGAATAATCAGAGATGTTTTTGGCATTTTCCCTGCTTAGGTGTAAGATTGAGAGTGGCTGGAGAGGCCCCTGTGTCTGTGAGGAAAGGGCTCCTGTCGATGCAGAGCCACCCTGAATGTTCTCCAGGGCTGCAGTGTGGTGGGTCCCTGGTGTCATGGGAGCTGTGGCAGCCCTAAGAATCCCTGTCCATGCAGGGCTGGCCTTGCTGGTGCTGAGGGTGCTGCTGTGTGTGCTTGCAGTGTCCTTGTGCCCTGCAGATGGAAGCCTGATTCCTTGCCCGGGGCTGTTTGGGTGGGCTCTCCCCTGCCGAGGAGGGCAATGCCTGTGCCAGGTGCTTGTGGCCGAGGGCGTCCCCTGGGTGCTGGGGCCCCCTTGGGCGCTGGGGTTGATCCCTGAGGGGCTGTAGAAACTGTGCCATGGCCTTTGCCTTCAGCTTGGCCTTTTCCTCCTCCCTTCTTGCATTCCCCTGCTGTGCCTTTGTGCCCAAGTGCTGCAGGGGCTTCTTGTGCCACTGCTGCAGCCGCCCTGAGTGCCTGTGGGTGCTCATCCTGTGACAGCTGCTGAGCTTTCTGCAAAATCATTCGTTTAACCAGTGACCCAAAGAAAATCCTTGAAAGAACATCTGGATCCTTGCACGAACAATCCCCATTTCCCAGGTGTTCCTTCGTGCTCGTGGTGCTTGTGCTCCCGGTGCCCTGCCCAGCCCGTATCCCAGAGGCGGTGCCTGTCCTGCCGCAGTGTCCAAAGGCGGCTCCCCCGGCGGGCAGGGCCGGCAGCTCGGCGGGGCCGGGCAGCGGCCGGGGCGTCCCGCAGGCTCCTGGGGGCCGGGGGCCAGTGCCGGCCGTGCCCGGGGGGTGGTGGGGTCAGGCAGCGCCCGGCGCTGAGCCCCGGCTGCCCCACAGCCCCGGCCCGGCCCCGCAGCTCCCCACAGGCCCCCAGCCCGTGCTCCCGGTGCCGCAGCTCTGCGCCCGCTGCTGCCGCTGCCCAGCCCAGAGAAACCCCCTGAAATCCTGACCTCCTTGTTCCTAGCAATGCATCTGTAGAACAGGCTATTCCCATGCACCAGCCAAACTGTTTAGAGATAACAAGCCACCTGCAGTTTTGTTTTCAGAGTTGTCAGGGAGTCATCAAGGCCACTAAGACAACAACAGGATGAAAGTGGGAACAAAAACCTGGGAGAATGCCTAGGAAAAATGCAAAACCTAGATAGGAAACACACAGTGTGATAATGGATGCGTGGGCAGAAGTGCTAGAAACTGTAACTGTAGTTTAATGTAAACCATAAAGTGGCTTCTGCTGAAATCATATTGATTCTATTATTCAGATGCACATTTTCAACCTGCACTTGTTTTCCTGGAAACCGGGAGATACAAAGGATCTGCATCAGCTGGCAGGTTTTGAGCATTAAACTGTCTCAGGCCTCAGTATTTTTCTCTTCTTCCTCTTTTCCATCATCTTTTCTTACCACAGAGATTCCTCCTGCTGCTTCTTGCCTTAACCCTATTCCTGCACACTCTCCTTCACCCTAACCCTTCCCAGCACTCCAACACCATCCATCCCCTGTTGTCTAAATCCCTCCTGGACTTCCCTTATTGCCCCCCTGGGTGTCCATGTCCTTAATTACCTCTGGGAGAATGTGCAAAGTGCCTCAACATTCTCCCAAGGGACCCTTCAGAGATATTTTGGGATCATCATCCCTTTGGCCAGGACCCCTTCCTGGCTTTCCCTTTTCCACCCTGCATGGGTGCCCTGCCATGTTTACTCCCTGGAGATCCCCCTGTCCTCACGGATGAGATTTTCAGTGCTCTGTCCCTGCCGACTCTTCACAGCCCCCCTGATCTGTCACTCGTCTGTCCCCTGGACACTCTCGGGTCCCCAATCAATCCCCGGTGCCGCCGCCACCCAAGGGAGCCGATCACCCAAACTGGGTGAGGCACCTTCAGCTCCACTCACTGCCCACCATCCCTGGTGGTGGAAGGAATTCTGGATGAGCCCCAAGGTGTGTGGGAAATGTCACATCACCAGAGGTTTGTGTCCAGCAGGGAGACAAAGAAGTCCCGTGAAAGTAATTTCATTTTTAAAAAAAGGGAGAGGCCATGGGACATTTCCCATGGGGTCTCTCCAGTTCTTGGAGGATGCAGCCTCCTTTTCATCCTAATTTTCCTGGCTGCATCTCCCTCTCCCTTTCCCGAGTGGCTGAAGTACTTGAGAGGTACAGACTTCCCAATCCCCCTACTACATACCCCCCTTAATGTACACCCCACTTCTGTATAGGTAACGATATTCACAGCTCTGTTAAGTCTTTGTTGTTCTTCTGGAAGTTCCTGAATTTAGCAGGACCTTGGCTGAGCAGCAGTCTGTGTGGTCAGTGAATAACATTTTCTGGAACTGATGGCTTCTTGTGTCCCTTCCTTATGTCCAAGTGCCTGGCCCTGTCTCCGCGCAGATTGGCAGCATCTGTTTGTAAAGACACTTTCCTCTTCTTCCTTCCATGGGGGTCCCCGGTTTGCGGGACATCCCCCCTGGAGCAGGGTGTCCCCCTTGCTGCAGCCCCGCCCCTCGGGCAGGGCTGAGCCAATGAGAGCTCGCGGCGCTGATGACTCACCAGTTGCCAGGCAGAGCCGCAGCTCCCAGCGCTCCCCACCCGGACCCCACGTGCGCCCCCCCCGGGCCGCAGCGCCCCCCGCGGGGGGAATTTGGGGAGGTGGGAGGGGGGAGCGCCAAGGCCGGGCCCCCCCGCGCTGTGGTGGCGGGAGCGGCTGCAGTGGGGAGCGAGTGCGGGCGGGAGCGGCCGAGAGCCCAGCGCTGCCCCAGGCCGAGCTGGCCCAGCTCCATGGCTGCCCCTGCGGTGGGATGCTGTGGGTTTGGGGGGGAAGAGGGAGGCGGCAGTGGGTGCTGGGCGTGGGGGCAGGAGGAGAAGGGAAGGAGAAGCAGGGCTGAAGAACAAAATGGTCAAAGGATGCAGGTGGGAGGAGAGGGTGGGATTGTGCAGGAGAAGGAGGAATAGTAGGAGGAAGAGGAGTGTGAGGAAGAGTAGGGACACAGGAGGAGGAGGAAGAGGAGGCCCCACAAGGTTCCAGCCCTCCCTGTATCTGCAGCCTCCCCCCAGCCCCAGGAGCGTTGCTCCCCCTCACATGCAGCAGGTGACCGGGGAGGGGGATCCATGATTTTCACGGGTGTGAATCTTGGTTTTATTGGGCTAAATGTTGATGCTTTGGCTGTTTGCAAGGGGCTGAATCTCTATATTTTAGAAGAGGTTTTGGCTGAGTCTGGATGTTTGGGGAGTTTTTGATCAGTGTCTTGATGTTTGGAGGACTTTTAGGCTGAATCTTGGTGTTTTGGAGGTTCTTACAGACACAAGGTGCCAATGATTTCCTGAGATGAACTTGGCCAAGGAGGAACCCCCAGCCTAAGGCACTCTCCACTTTTTTTTTTCCCCAAACCAGGATTTGTCATGCCCAAGGAGTGTCCAGATGGAGGAGGAGGAAAAGCCCCGGAGATCCCGCACGAGGAGGGGCTGCAAACCCAGCCCAGGGAGGTGCGAGGAGGAAAGACCCCCCCAGTGCCAGGAGGGCGGCCGGAGATCCAGGCGGAGCTCAGAGCTGGTGGAGAAGCCTGATGGAGGGGAGAAGCCCCACAAGTGCTTGGAATGTGGGAAGGGTTTCAGCTGGAGCTCCCACCTGATCCGGCACCAGAGGATCCACACTGGGGAACAGCCCTACGAGTGTGGGGAGTGTGGGATGAGCTTCAGCTGGAGGTCCAGCCTGAGGAAACACCAGAGGATCCACACTGGGGAACGGCCCTACGAGTGTGGGGAGTGTGGGATGAGCTTCAGGCACAGCTCCAGCCTGAGGAAACACCAGAGGATCCACACTGGGGAACGGCCCTATGAGTGTGGGGAGTGTGGGATGAGCTTCAGGTACAGCTTCAGCCTGAGGATACACCAGAGGATCCACACTGGGGAAAAGCCCTATGAGTGTGGGGAGTGTAGGAAGAGCTTCAGAACAAGCTGGGCCCTGATCCAGCACCAGGTGATCCACACTGGGGAAGGGCTCTGCACCTGCTTGGAATGTGGGAAGAGCTTTGGACGGAGCTCCGACCTGAGAAAACACCAGCTCATCCACACTGGGGAGAGGCCCTACGAGTGTCCTGAGTGTGGGAAGAGGTTTCACACCAGCTCCAATCTCCTCGTACATCAGCGGATTCACAGAGAGGAGAGGCCCTTCCGCTGCCCCGACTGCGGGAAGGGCTTCAAGCACAACTCACACCTCACTGTCCACCGGCGCATCCACACCGGGGAGAGGCCCTACGAGTGTCCTGAGTGTGGGAAGAGCTTCTCCAGTAGCTCTGACTTGACCCAACACCAACGGAGGCAGCACTGAGGGAAGCCCTGCGAGTGCCCCAGAGCGGGAAGAGCTTCGTGCGCTGCTCCAGCTCCATCCCCCATGGGAGGATCGGCGTTGGATGATCCCCAGTGACCCCCGCTGGGCAGAGCCCTGGTGATCCGTGGTCCTGGTGATCCCTGTTGGGCAGACACCTGGCTGGGATGCTCCACATCTTCCTGTCTCCCTGTGGGCACCTGGATGAGTGCAGGGGCAGGAACATCCATTGGGACACAGACCAACATTGGGAATTCCTGAGGGAGAGCTGATTTGTCTTTCAACCCCAGAAAATGTTTTGCATTCAATCCCATCTTCTGGAGGCATCAAGGAATACTGGATGGTCTTGGAGGTCTTTTCCAACCTCAGGGATTCTATGATTTTGATTTCTTATTTCCCAAGGGTGTCTTCTGCAGCCAAATGGTGATGGACTGGGATAAAGACCAAGATTTTGGAGACAGTGGGGTGGAAACCCCTCCAGAAAAGGTTCTTCCCTCCCACCCAAGCACATGGATCCTCAGCTGGCATGGACACAGAAATCCTTTTCTTTTGGCCTTGATTTGCTTTTCATTTCTGTTCATATCTTTGAAATATCCAACCCTGAGGTAAAAATAAAGACATTGAACTAAGACATGGGTGGGGACATGGCGGGGACATTGCCATGGTGGGACATAAACATGGAGACATGGGGACACATGGACATGGAGGGGGACATGGCCATTCATGGGGACATGGAGGGACACAGGCACAGATGGAGACGTGGGGGACAATGACAGGGATGGAAACATGGTGGGGAGACAGCCATGGGTGAGGACATGGTGGGACATGGCCAGTGACATGTGGGGCCATGGCCATGGCCGGTGCCATGGGGGGAACTTGCAGGGGCTGTGGGGGATGCTGGGTTGGAGGGAGTTGAGGGTTCCTGGCAGGGCCTTGGGGCTTGCTGAGGGCTTTGGGGACCCCAGGCCCAGCGGCTGCGGCTGCGCTGGGAGACCCTGGCGGAGGTTCTGGGGCAGCTGCTCAAGGAGCCCCTGAGCTGGAGCCCCAGGTGGGCATTGGGCTCCTGGAAAGGAATGAACGTCCTTGTCCCCAGGAGGGAAATCCCAGCAGCCCCAGGGTGTTGGGGGCAGCTGAGAGGCCACAACAGGGAGGGGCAAGCCAGACAGAGCTGTCCCTCTCCAAAACTGCACCACAAACATCCCCAAACTCAGGGATTCCTCCCAGGAAAAAGCTGCCAGGACGTGCCTGAATTAAGGGAAAGGAGGGATGGAACCCCCAGAGTGAGCAGGAGGGGCCTGGAAGCTGGAAAACCAAGCATGTGGGTACAGGGGTGGTTGATTGGGGAGCAGTGGGGAGGGGGTGAAATAGTGGGGGAATAGAGGGGTCTGGGACCCCAAAAGAGTGAGTGGGCAGGCTGGGCCCCCCAAATTGCATTGGGAGGATTCCCAGTCCTCCTGCTTACAATCCCCGGGATGGAGCCAGGTATGATCGTTTTAGTTTGAAACCAGGGGGAAACACCAGTTCATGGAGTGGTTTCACATTTCCCATTTTCTGTTTGCCAAATTTAGTGCAGTGGTTTGAGTGTCTCCTAGAATTATTTACTCTTTTTCCTGCTGTGAGATAGCATTAGGGCAAAAGCAAAGCAGGCTCAGACTTTAAAGTATAAAGATAGGTTTATTAACAATCACTAAAAGAAGAGAATGAGATTCAAAATGAAACCTTCAAAACACTTCTCCTCTCCCCACTGATATTCACTTTCCCACTAACAACATAAAGAGACAAAACCTGGAACTCTTGGTCAGACCCATAAAATAGTCTTTCATCAGTTCATTGAGAGAAGTCTCTTTCAGTCAGCCATAGAATTTCTCCACAGACAACATAGAACAGTTTTCTTGTGTTTTTTACTTCTCACCAAAACCAGCCACCCAGGAACCTATTTTGTGATGTCCCTCCCATCTGGGAGCTTTCCCACCAGCTGCATGTGGGTCATGGACACAACAGGAGTATCATTTTTGAAAGATCAACAGCTCCAAAAGCAAAGGATTTTCTTCATCTCATGGAACAGGGATGTCTTGTCTTTTTTTCTCCCCAGGGGTAGAGGGCTTCATCTTTCATGTTCAGGCTTCTCATAGGATCACAGCTACTTCAATATTTACTTAGTCCATCACAAATACCTTTGCTCCAATCCACAATCTGGACAATCTTATCATCTCCCCAATGCATTTTTCTACGACATTAAGGGATATTCTAACATATGACAGTCTGTTACCACGGCTCACAAAAGACTTTCAGCCCAAAAACCAAGGCATCTTCTTCATCTCCTCTCACTTAGGATCTTTACTCCCTTTCTCTTCACTGGCTTCAGTTTCATGCTGTGTCTCTCCACGTCTCACTCTGACTCTTTTCCTCTCACTTGGGGAAAGGTTTCATGTCCTCAGGTCTCATTTTGTGCAATGAAAGGGTTAACATCTCCCCCGGGAGAGCAAATCATGTTCAGGATCAAGCGAAGGAGAAGGAGGAGGCTCTCAGTATGGGTTCCAGGAGGAATTTATTAGGGCTGATGGTTCCAGGGAGAGAGAGCCAAGACAAGGGTGATCCCCAAGGGGATAATGAAGACTGGGGAATTCCACCCTTTACCGTGAGCCAATTGCTCCTCCACGAGCTCATTGAGCGCCTTTAATTTCTCTTTACTTAGCGGCCACTGGTCTATCCACACCGGTGAATCTGTAGTCCAGTTTAACTTTTGGGTAGGGCGCTGTACAGTGGCCACAATTAAAAATCCCAAGGGGTTTTCGGGATCTCAATACGAACCCCCCATTGTGACATAGCATCCCATCCCCATAAGGGAACCTTGTAGTCAGCAACAAACGGGCGCAATGAAGCAAACTGCCCATCGGGCCCCTTACTTTGTACAGTGTCCTTTGAAATCCCAGTACTTAGAGTTAAGGTCCTGGAGCACCAAATCTCTCCTGATGGATTAAACAGCGGTTAGGGTCCAGTGGCTGGAATTAAAGAAGTGGTTTTTAAGTGTGGTGAGCAGTAACAATTGTCTTGGTCGCCACACTTTGCAGTCATTGTTAGAGTTGGTGTCAGTCCAGTAATTAGAGTCTTGTCCAGCGTCTCCCCTGCTCCTGAGACCTGCTCCATTTGCATCCCCAAGCGGAGCAGGCTCGCGCTGTCCCCTCAGTTTTTTTGATTGGGTGCTCTTTCCCCACCCCGGTTGGCTGCCCCCATTCCAGTGGGACTGGGTGCAGGGCAGAATCTGGCTACGTCTCCTCATCGACCACAGCGGTAACACGTGGGAGTTTCACGGCGCTGGGCAGGTGGCAGCAGTGTTGTAGCTGTTGATGACAGTGCCAGGACTGACCTCTTCAGCGGTGGCTGTGTCCTCCCGTTCCTGGCTCCGGTGGTGAGAGCAACCTTCCTAGTACAGGCCTCAATAACAGTTGGTAAAGTAGGGGCAGGATCTCAGGGCAATCCTAGGATGACCCTATGACAATCCTCATTCCCATTGGCTTTGACCATTTCAAGTAACAATGGGATATGTAGGTTGGTAGCACCTACCTGCTTCTCTAATAGAATCTTTACTCTGTTAACAAAATCTATAAACCTCTCATTTGGGAGTTGTTTTACGTCAGCAAAGCCAGCTTTAGGTTCTGAGGAAGGTAGGGAGTAATATGCTTTTTCTGCAGCATCTTTAGTTAGATCTAAGATTGATTTTGTGAGTGCCTTGATTTGGTCTTTTGGATCAGTCCATGCCCCTTCACCGCTCAGGTGATCCATTGTTCTTACACTGCCAAAGGTCAAGGGCGCCGGGAGGACTTTGCAGGAGCTCAGAGCCAATACCCTTTAAGGATCCCTTCCATGCTCCCTCTCATAACAAATACTCAGGGGCAGAGAGGAGACATGGGACAAGATCCTTGCTATCATAGGGTGTCAGGGTATTGGAGGAGAAAGTAGATTTCAACAGGCTTTGAAAGAATTCGCTTTCCTTACCAAACTCCCTCTGAGCCCTAGCAAGTTCCTTTTTGTTTTGAAAGGAGAAAGGCTCCCATTGTGGAAGGAGACTTCTCTGATCACTATAGCAAACAGGAGCAGCTTGAGCTGGGACCTCCTGTTCCTGGTTCAGGTCCCCCAGGCTGTCACATCCGGTTCCCGCAGCGTGGGCACCGGAAGTGGAGGCGTGGGCACCGGAAGTAGGAAGAGGGTGGGCGGGGCTGCAGGAGGATGAGGCGGGGCCATAGGCAGGGCCATGGCCTGAGGAGGCGGCAGGGTATTCTAGAGGAGTTCCTGGAGGCGGGTCAGGGTGGAGAGAGAAGAGTCAGGGAGGAAAGGAGGGGGAGGAGTTGGGTTAGGAAGGGGTTGGGCAAGGGAAGAAAGGGGTTTTTGGAAGAAGAAGCACAGGAGGGAGGGTTGACAATGCGGCCTCCGCCATCTTGTGTCCTTCGGGGGCCATTTTGTGGGGTTGAGGGTAGGAGAGGGGAATGAGAGAAACAGGGTGAACGAGGTGGAACCTCAAACCTGACAAACTTTGGGGTGTGAACCGGGTTTGAGGGTTTACAGGAAAGGTCTCTAGCAGCATGGCCAGTGCTACTAGAGCTTGGGAGCTGGGGAAGAGCCAGGGAGACTGAGGCTTGCCTGGCTGCCCTGTGCACTGCAGTGTGCTCTGCGCGTCTGCCCCGCTGTGGGACAAGGGGTTTGGGAAGATGGGGTAGGGACAGCTGGGGTAGAACTTGCTGGCTGTTTCGCAATCCCCCCTTTTTCAGTAAGTGCAGTCTGAATAAGAAAACACAAAGGAAGGAACTTACATGCTGGGGTGTCTCCTTGATTGACTAAACAGGTAAGTTTCAATCCCACTTGATCCCAAAAGGGAACAGAAGCCAAATCAGAAGGAGATACCTGGGGGAAATGGAAATGCAACCAGTGAACAAGTCTTTTCAACAATCCCTGACAAAACTTCCCACCCTCAAGGAGTCCCACAACTTGGAGGTAAGTCCCCCTTTGTTGAACAGACAGTTTGGCACCCATGCTGATGTTTAATTTACGACTGTTCAACTACTCCACCCACTGTCACAGCAAAAGGAAAACTTGGGGAAAGAAAAAGAAGGGTCAGGGCAACAATCTGAGAAGGGGTACCCCTCGCCTAACAGGGTCCCTCTCAGACACACAGATACGCACCCCCTGCACTCAGCAGGGTGTGCACACACAGTCTCTGCTCAAGACACACAATCCCCCCCACAGGAGATACTGACGCTTTCCCAGACAAACATGCTGCAGCTGTGGGCTCGATGGGGGAGGCAGTCTCTGGTGCTGCTGAGGTTGTTGTCTCCGTCCCTGGGAGCACAACCCAATAAAACTGGGTCTGCTGTGACCAAGGTAGCTGACGTCCAAAGAGTTGCAGGATCAACTCCATCGTGGGCTCCAGAGATGCAGGGAATCCACGCTGGGTGACAACTGATGCTTTGCTCCTCTGGAAATCCTACTCTGGCTCGCTCTTTGGAGCCAGTGGAAGGGCCAGGAGTGGGGAGCTACCTGAGGAATGTTTCTGCCTCAGGTAGGACCTTCTGGGCAACCAATCCTCAAGATGGAGAGCAAATCACGGATCAAGGGAAGGAGAAGGAGGAGGCTCTCAGTATGGGCTCCAGCAAGGAGTTTATTAGGACTGAAGGTTCCAGGGAGAGAAAGCCAAGGCAAGGGGTGACAGGGCTTTTTGAACAGGGGTGGAACAAGGAGGGGTGGATACATTGCAATGACCAATAGTAACACAGTGGGGGAGGATCACAGGGAGTGGCCCATAAAACCTTGGCCAATGGGGAAGCGTATGGGGTGGTCACAGTTTTGGGGAGCCAATGGGGTGTCGAGTGAGGGAGAACCTTCTGGAATAGAGGGTATGGGCAGTTGCAGATTGACCCTTGGGGAGGTGGAGTGCACTGGGATTGACAGGTAACTTCTTGGAACAATGGGAGGGGACAAGTTTAGGGACAAACTGACTGGGTAAGAACTGGGGGAGATTTGGGAACAAACCATTGGTGGAGCCAAGCACTACAACACTGCACAGGTGCTGTTACCAGTTGGCAAGCTGGAAGGAAGAGAGATTCCCGGAATTCCTCATTTTTAACCTGTGTATCCCAGAGGCGTATCCAACTCTCTAATTGGTCAATCAAGCCTTCAACTGTTTCTGCAACTTCCTGTGCTAAACCAGCACCCCGGGGCAGGCCGGGCTGGGGCAGTGCTGAGCTCTTGGCCTGGCCTGGGTGCCCTCCATGCACCCCCTCCCCAAATTTCCCTGGTGGCTTAGAGGGGTCCCGGTGCCTTTTGGGGTTCGCTGGGTGCCGTGTCAGGGTTCAGGTGCCTCCCAAGGAGTCCCCAGAGAAGGGTGACACGGGAGGACACACGAGGGTCCCCATTCCTGATCCATCCTGGGGCCTGTTCTGCTCTCCCCCCCAGTCATGGTCCCCTCTGCAGGGCCCCCTCAAGTCCCTCCCATAAACGGGACTGGGCCTAACTGGGACGCTTTACTGGGAACACTGGGAGCAGTCAGGTGATGACAGAGTGACAGCGGGGCTGGGGGGACTCACGACCCCCCCAAAATCAGCGTGGGGATCGAGTGGGGTGTCACGGCCGACGGGGAGGGGCTGAGGCCGCCGGCGGCTCAGGAGCTCTGTGGGCAGAGCAAAGGGGGTGACACCGGGCTGGGGGCCCCGGGGGGAGCACACACGCTCCGGCCCTGCGGGGACACCACCCCCGGCACCCCCCCTCACCTTCTTGTGCAGGTAGAAGCCCAGCCCCAGCGCCAGGTACACCGAGCCCAGCACCAAGCCCCCGATCCCCGTCAGCATCTTGCTGCGGGCGGCGTCCAGCAGCATCTCTGGGGGGTCCGCAGGGCTCAGGACCCCCCAAAACCTCTCACCAACACCCCAAGCCCCTCCAAGCTCCCTCCCAGTTTCCCCCAGCCCACCCAGGACCCCCTGAAACTTCCTCCCAATCCCTTCCCAGCCTCCCCAGCACCCACCCAAGCCCCTCCTGTCCCTCTCGGGATCCCACAACCCCCTCCCAGAGTCCCCCCCACTGCCCCAGGAGCCCCAAACCCTCTCCCAGGCCCTTCCCAGCCCCTCCAGGACTCACCCAAACCCCTCCCAGTCTCTTCCCACCACAACCAACCTCATCCCAAGCCCTCCTTCCCAATCCCCCATCTCCTTCCAGCCCCTCCAGCCTCACTCCAATCCCTCCCAGTTACACCCCGCACCCCCAAACTCCCTCCCAGCGCCCACAAGCACCCCTGGAACCCCATCCCATCCTCCCCAGCATCCTCCAAACTCCTGCTCAGCCCTTCCACACCCCCCAGCCCCTCTCCCAGTTCCACCCAGGCTCTCCCCAGGTCCCTCCCACTTGCTCCCAGCACATCCCAGCGCCTCTGCCAGTGCCCCCAGTGGCTCCCCCGTACCCCAGTCCTGTCTCAGCGCCTGCTCCAGGCTGACGTGCTCCACCTGGCACGTGTAGGTGACCCCGCGCCGGGGCGGCGTTTCCAGCAGCACCAGCACCTGGTAGGTCCAGTCCCCGTTGGGGACCACCTCGGTGGCCACCACGTGCTCCGAGAGCTCCTGCTGGCCCTGGAACCACCTCACCTGGATGTGGGCAGGGTAGAAATCCATCACGGAGCAGAGCAGGCCTCTGGGGCCGGCCTGGGAGCTCGAGGGCACCAGCGAGATGGAAACGCGGGGCTGCACTGGGAGAGAGCGGGGACACACTGGGATCAGCTGGGGGCAACTGGGAGAGAGAGGGGAGGGGCGGGGTGGGCTTGGGAGGGACTGGGATGGACTGGGAGGGACTGGGCATGGACTACAAGGGACTGGGTTGGCAGTCTGACACATGGGGAGCAGTGGGCAAGAGGGTGCAGGACTGGAATCAAACAGAATGACCTGGCAATAAACTGGGAATGGACTGGGAGAGCCACAAGGAAACATGGATGATTGTTGTGTCAGTAGAACAGACAGCAGAAGCATCCCTTAGTGAAGGACATGTGTAAAGGCTGTAGGAAATCAAGATGTTGATGTATTTCTATGTATATACATGGCTAGTTTGGCAAAAGACTCAAGGTCCATGGATATTGTAGCTGTATTGTCTTCATAACAATACTAAAAATCACACCTACAGGTTAAAAAAACCCTGCCCAGGTGAAGACCCCTCCCCTACGCATGCAGAGAAGTTAGCTGTGGTTACATAACTTGTATGGAAAACATGAACCAATCACAGTAGATGGGCTGGACTTGGAAAGTTACTAATTCTGAACTTCTATGTCTAAATAATAGCATTGAAAGTCCAGTCGGGTGTGCTTTATTTATGAAATATCATTGAGCACTCAGGCACATGTAACTCTGAAAAACGTAATCAGTGTCTCTCTTGAGTGTGTAATCATTGGCTTGCTGCAGACCAGGTAACAAACACAATTTTGGGGAGAACACACACCCACCCTGACTGGAAGAGCCAGCAAAGCCCAGCATTGTGCCTGGCAGCAGGGCCAGCCCCAGAGCACCAGCCTTATAGGAGCCCTGCCTGAGCTGGAATAGGAGACAGTGAAAGGCCCACTGTGCTCTGGCCTGCCCTGCCCTGTTCTGGAGCCTGGGCCCTGTGCTTGATCTTTTTCTTGTCCCATCCCTGTTTAGCCAAGTGTTCAGGCTGGATTGGGCTCTGAGCAACCTGCTCTAGTGGAGGGTGTCCCTCCCTGCCCATGGCAGGGGTTGAAACTCGATGGTCTTTAAGGTCCCCTCCAACCCAAACCATATGAAGATCTGATGATTCTGTGGAGCTCACTGGGACTTCATTCAGGCAGAGAGAGCTCCTTTACAGGTGCCAGACTGAGTGACTTGGTTTAGCAGGGCATGGATTCACAGAAAGCCAGCCCATCCTTCCCAGTGCTGTCAGAAGTGCCCTCCCATGTATCTTTGGGACAAAACTGGTGCAGGAAGGAACGGGGGGAGGGCGGGAACTCGGGGGCTCACACTGGTTCTGCACTCTCTTTAGATTTACATTGCCTCCATTGCTAAGTAGTGCTTCCTCTAAGTCAAGGGTATTTTCAGTGTCTCATGCTTTGCCAGTGAGACACAAAAAGCTGGAGGGAGCTTAGGCAGGTCAACATTTTGGAATGGCATTTGGCATCAGTCAGTGGGTTGTGGGCAAGTACATCACAGGTTTTTCTTGGGATTTTTTATTTGCTATTATTATCATCATATTTATTTTCTTTCATTTGTTCTATTCATCACTCTTTTATAATTTAATTGTTGTTTCAAGTTTTAATTTTGATTGTCCTCCCTGTTCCACTGGGGTGGGGAGGGAGTGGGAGTGATTGAGTGGCTGCATGGTGCTTAATTGCCATCTGGACTTAAACGAGGACAACTGCATATGTTTAATTTCTAGGACTCCCCTGCATCTTGCTTGCATCAATGGCCATGCAGATGTGGTTCAGTTTCTGGTAGAGAAGAAGTGCAAGCTAAACCCTGGTGACAAATTGAATAAGTCACCACTAATGAAGGTATGCAGAATGGGCATATGTTCTCTAATCTTTGATGACGCTCATACCTTCCAGCGTTGGGAAGGTGCAGGATTTCTTACAGTGAGAAAGATAGATGTTGGAAGGTATTCCTCTTTTGTGTCTTGTCTCCAGGCAGTAGAGCACCAGCACATGGACTGTGCAGCGATTCTGCTGGAACATGGTGCCAACCTCAACCATAGAAGTGTGCACGGTGACACCGCCCTTCACTTGGCCGTCACGGTTTCTAGCAAACCTCTAGTGGAGCTGCTACTTGAGCACGGTGCAGATATTAATGCCAAGAATAAAGTAAGCTTGAACTTTAGGTAAAGCTGTTCTTCCCAAGTCAACTTGCTCAACTTATTCTAAGAGTTGATTTCTCCTTTCAGTTGGGATACACTCCACTTACTCTTGCCATCACTGAAAACCGTGAAGAAATGGCCAAGTTTCTTCTTCAAAAAGGAGCTGACGAGAATGTTCAGGACAATGCTTATAGGTAAAGGGTTTGACAAAAGTGCGGGTGGGACTCCTTGGCACTGTTTGAGACTGTAGCCAGACTGTAGCAGGGGTGAGTTACTCCACAGATAGCACTAGGCATCTGTGCTGCCAGCATGCCTGGAATGAGGATTTCAGTCTCCGTTACTCCAGGACTGCACTACGTTCTGTGGGTGTGGGACTCTTTAGCTGTTGTCTATGAATACGGATAGAATGGAACATGCATGGCTTTTGCTCTTCCTGCAGAAAGTGCATGGAAGTCTGGGGGGATTTTACTTAATGTATTTTCTTCCTTTCTATATTTAGTATTGCTAATGAAGAAATCGGCAGCTCCTGCTATGAGACAACTCCTGTCGTCGCCTTGGACATACCTGCACTGGCAGAGTCAAGTAAGATACTTTGCTATCAAAGAAATGATGAGGAAAATCATCATAGCCTACAGCAGAATGATACCAAATCAATGGGATGCTAGTCTGGAGGGATGGGCCAAAGGACTGGAAAATAAACACTCAAGCAACAACGTGCTTCTTATCTTACTTCTTAGGTGATGAAGAGGAAGCAGGAGAAGAGAGAGACAGTGGTCCAGCTGCAGAGCAAAATAAAGTGTGTGTGACCTCTATTACAGTGCAGCTCAACAGAGGTAATTTCAGATGGACTAGATGGTTAACTTTGCAAGCCTCCCTGGAGCAAAGCACATGAGGAACAGCAGAGTGAAATAAGCACTCACAGAAATGACATGCTTCTTATCTTTGCTAGATGTCTTGCCAGCAGCAGCAGCAGTAGAAGCAGAAGAGGAAGATGATGTTTCCTCCTGGGGTTCTGAGGTAACTTCTGTGAGGGAGGTGGTGGAGTCCCTCTGGCTCTCCTACTTCTGGGCTTGTCCTACTTGGATGCTGCTTCTGCCACACCCTCCTTACTTGGACCTTAACCAGTTGCTGCTTCAGATAATCTTTTCAGTTAGGACTGGGACAAAGTGAGGTCCAACTAATGTTGTGTGTCTCCCTGTGGGTGACCTCCAAGCTGGATTTCTAGGACAGAGAAGTAACTCTTCCTTCTAGTTACAGTCCTCTGAAGTCCTGGAAGGCTGGCACTGTGAGAATTGCTTTTTACACCTCAAGATCTCTTCTGTGGATCCAGCCAATGTCAAATCGTTGTGTATGAGCCACAGTTTAGATCTTTATATCTTCTGCCAAGGTTGTCTCGAGCTTGGGCAGGTGGAATTTGTCCTGTTTGGAAAGAGAGATGCCAAATGCACTGGCTTTGTTTGCCTTTCTGTTCTTCCATCCCTTGATCACTCTCCTTAGGCCTGTTGGCAGAAGAAGTTTTGAGCAGGGAAGCTGGTGTGGAAGCAGTCTGTGCCAGTTCTCACGTGTGTCTTTTCAATTCCACAGCCTAATAGTAAAGATCTAGATGAAGCAGCAGCCACCGTGCTTCGTCCTGCTGATGTCTGCGGAATGTTTCCAGGGCCCTCTGTTGCCGAGGAGCACAGCAAAGGTAATTTCAGAGGGACTAAATGTTTACCTTTGAAAGCCTCTCTGGAGTGAAACAGGTGAAGGACAGCAGAGTGAAATAAGCACTCACAGAAATTACTCACTTCTTCTCTTTGGTTAGGGGCCTGGCAAGCAGCAGGAGCAGCAAAAGAGAAAAAGAATGGCTCCCGCTGGAATCTTAAGGTACCTTCTCTGAGGGTGGCAGTGGAGTCCCTCTGGCTCACTGGCTTTTCTGCCCATTTTTCTTGGATTCTTTTTCCACCACACACTTGTAACTTGGACCTTGACCAGCTTCTTCAAGTAATCTGTTCAGTGAGGGCTGGGACAAAATGAGGTCCAGCTGATGTCCTAGGCCTCCTTGAGGCTGACCTCCAGGCAGGATTTCTAGTAGAGCACAGAACCGTAAAGCTCCCTGTTGGTTACAGACCTCTGAAATCTGGGAAAGGGGACATTGTGAGGATTGCTGTTTGTCCATCACACAGCTCTCTTCCCTAAATGCAGTCAGTGTCAACTAATCCCTGTTGACCTACAGTTTAGAGATTTATTTCTTCTGCCTAGGTTTTTTCTAGTTTGGCTAGGTAGACTTTGTCCCATTTGGAAAGCTCTGCTCACTAACTCATGTTGTGTGTCTCCCTGGGGGTAACCTCCAAGCTGGATATCTAGGACAAAGAAGTAACTCTTCCTTCTAGTTACAGTCCTCTGAAGTCCTACAAGTCTGGTATTGTGAGAACTGATTTTTATCTCCTCACAAATCTCTTCTGTCAATCGTCAGTGTCAAGTGGTTGTGTATGACCCACAGTTTAGATATTTATTGTTCTGCCTCGGTTCTCTCAAGCTTGTGAAGGTGGACTTTAGCGTTTTGAAAAACTGCTCAAGAGAGATGCCAAATGCACTGGCTGTGTTTGCTCTCTTTTGATGATCTTTCCATTACCTGATCCCTTCTTGTTAGGCCTCTTGGCTGAAGCAGAAGCCTTGAGGGTGGAAGTATGTACACAAGGAGCCTGTGCCAGTTCTCACATGTGTCTTTTAAATTACACAGCATCTCAGTCATCTCATAGGAAAAGTGATTCACCCTGTGCAGCGTCTCAGAGAACGCAGTAGAGCGGGCATGCACACTGTTGCTGAGGAGCATGGCAAAGGTAATTTCAGAGGCATTAAATGATTACGTTTGTAAGTTTCTCTGGAGTGAAGCAGGTGGCAAAAAGCAGAGTGAAATAAGCACTCACAGAAATGACATGCTTCTTATCTTTGCTAGATGCCTTGCCAGCAGCAGCAGCAGTAGAAGCAGAAGAGGAAGATGATGTTTCCTCCTGGGGTTCTGAGGTAACTTCTGTGAGGGAGGCGGTGGAGTCCCTCTGGCTCTCCTACTTCTGGGCTTGTCCTACTTGGATGCTGCTTCTGCCACACCTTCCTTACTTGGACCTTAACCAGTTGCTGCATGAGATAATCTTTTCAGTTAGGACTGGGACAAAGTGAGGTCCAACTAATGTTGTGTGTCCCCCTGTGGGTGACCTCCAAGCTGGATTTCTGGGACAGAGAAGTAACTCTTCCTTCTAGTTACAGTCCTCTGAAGTCCTGGAAGGCTGGCATTGTGAGAATTGCTTTGTTCCTCCTTACAAATATCATTTGTGAATTGTCAATTCCAAATGGTTGTGTATGCCCCACAATTAAGGGATTTATTTCTTCCGCCAAGGTTGTCTCTAGCTTGGGCAGGTAGACCTTGTCTTGTTTTGAAAATGGTGCTCAACAACAATGATGTGTGCACTGGCTTTGCTTGCCCTTTTTGTTCTTTTCATCACGTTATCCCTCTCCTTAGGCATATTGGCCGAAGCAGAAGCTTTGAGCATGGATGTGGGTGCAGAAGCCATCTGTGCCGGTTCTTATGTGTGTCTTTTAAATTACACAGACTTTTTCTGAGATCATAGAAGGAGCGTTTGCTGGCAGGCAGCATTGTGCTGCAGAGCACAAAGGAGTGGGTGCGTGCTCTGCTGCAGCAGAGCGCAGTGAAGGTAATTTCAAAAGGACTACATGGTGACCTTTGTATGCCTCAGTGAAGTGAATCAGATTTGGAGAAGGAGAGTGACACGTACTCAGAGCTCTGACAAGCCTCTTCTCTGTTTTCAGGGGTCTTGCAACCAGCAGGAGGAGCAGAAGATGATGATTCTCCTTGGGATTCTGAGGTACATTTTCTGAAGGAGACAGTGAGGTCCCTCTGACTCACTGGCTTCTGGGCTCATTTTCCTTTGATGCCACACACTCATACTTTAGACCTTGACATTCTGCTGCTGCAGACACAATGTTCAGATGGGACTAGGACAAGGTGAGGTCCACCTAATGTCCTGGGCCTCCTTGTGGCTGATGTCCAACCTAGATTTTCAGTAAGGATGATGTAGTAAAACTCTGTGATTGTTAGAGTCCTATGAAAAGTATTCAAGGCTGACATTGTGAGGATTCATTTTTCCATCAAACATCTCTCTTCTGCACATGCAGTTAATGTCAACTGGGTTCCCATATGACCTACAGTCTAAAGATTTAATTCTTTTGCCTACATTCTCTGGGGCATGGGCAGGTGTACTCGGTCCCATTTTGAGAACCCTACTCAATAGAGATGCTGAATGTGCTTGCTGTGTTTGCCCTTTTTGTTCTTTCCTTCACCTGATCCCTCTTGTTAAGCCTCTTGGCTGCAGCACAGCCTATGAATGTGGAAGTGAGTGGAGAAGCAGCCTGTGCCTGTTCTCATGTATGTCTTAAATTACGCAGACTGAGTCTGAAGGAGAATGGAAAGTGTCGACTGCCTTCCAGCTTCCTGCAGCCAACAAGTTGGATGCACGCTCTGCTGCAGTGGAGCACAGCAAAGGTAATTTCAGAGGGACTGAATGGTTACCTTTGTAAGCCTCTCTGGAGTGAAGCAGGTGGCAAAAAGCAGAGTGAAATAAGCACTCACAGAAATGACATGCTTCTTATCTTTGCTAGATGCCTTGCCAGCAGCAGCAGCAGTAGAAGCAGAAGAGGAAGATGATGTTTCCTCCTGGGGTTCTGAGGTAACTTCTGTGAGGGAGGCAGTGGAGTCCCTCTGGCTCTCCTACTTCTGGGCTTGTCCTACTTGGATGCTGCTTCTGCCACACCCTCCTTACTTGGACCTTAACCAGTTGCTGCATGAGATAATCTTTTCAGTTAGGACTGGGACAAAGTGAGGTCCAACTAATGTTGTGTGTCTCCCTGTGGGTGACCTCCAAGCTGGATTTCTAGGACAGAGAAGTAACTCTTCCTTCTAGTCACAGTCCTCTGAAGTCCTGGAAGGCTGGCATTGTGAGAATTGCTTTGTTCCTCCTTACAAATATCTTTTGTGAATTGTCAATTCCAAATGGTTGTGTATGCCCCACAATTAAGGGATTTATTTCTCTTGCCTAGGTTGTCTCTAGCTTGGGCAGGTAGACCTTGTCTTGTTTTGAAAATGGTGCTCAACAACAATGATGTGTGCACTGGCTTTGCTTGCCCTTTTTGTTCTTTTCATCACGTTATCCCTCTCCTTAGGCATATTGGCCGAAGCAGAAGCTTTGAGCATGGATGTGGGTGCAGAAGCCATCTGTGCCGGTTCTTATGTGTGTCTTTTAAATTACACAGACTTTTTCTGAGATCATAGAAGGAGCGTTTGCTGGCAGGCAGCATTGTGCTGCAGAGCACAAAGGAGTGGGTGCGTGCTCTGCTGCAGCAGAGCGCAGTGAAGGTAATTTCAAAAGGACTACATGGTGACCTTTGTATGCCTCAGTGAAGTGAATCAGATTTGGAGAAGGAGAGTGACACGTACTCAGAGCTCTGACAAGCCTCTTCTCTGTTTTCAGGGGTCTTGCAACCAGCAGGAGGAGCAGAAGACGATGATTCTCCTTGGGATTCTGAGGTACATTTCCTGAAGGAGACAGTGAGGTCCCTCTGACTCACTGGCTTCTGGGCTCATTTTCCTTTGCTGCTGCTTCTGCCACATGGTCATAACTTGGACCTTGACATGCTGCTGCTTCAGACAAGCTGTTCAGATGGGACTGGGACAAAGTGAGGTCCACCTAATGTCCTTACAGCTGACATCCATGTGGGATTTCTAGGACAAAGAAGTAAAACTTCCTTCTGGTTACAGTCCTCTGAAGTCCTAGCAGGCTGGCATTGTGAGAATTGTTTTTTCTCACCTCACAGATCTCTTCTGTGCATCCAGTCCATGTCAAATGGTTGTGGATGATTCACAGTTTAGAGACCTATTTCTTCTGCCTAGGTTCTCTCAAGCTTGGACATTAGGACTTTGTCCTGTTTTGAAAGACTTACTCAAGAGAGAAGCCAAACGCACTGTGTTTGCCCTCTTTGTTCTTTCCATCACCTGATCCCTGTCTTGTTAGGCCTCTTGGCTGAAGCAGAAGCTTTGAGGGTGGAAGGTGGTGTGGAAGCAGCCTGTGCCAGTTCTCACATCTGTCTTTTGAATGACGCAGGCTGATTCTGAAGGTCCAAGGAAAGTGCCGGCCGATGTGCAGCTTCCTGCTGCAGCCCCAACCAGCGTGGGTGTGAGCTCTGCTACAGAGGAGCGCGGCAAAGGTACTTTCAGAGGGACTGCATGGTTACCTTTGTAGGCCCCTCTGGAGTGAAGCAGTTTTGGAAAAGCAAAGTGAAAGAAGCGCTCACAGCAGCAACACTCTTACCTTATTTTTTTTTCTCTATTATCAGCTGTAAGACCAAAACTGAAGGAACATGTTATGTCCTCTTCTGAGAATAAGGTACTTAGCTCTCTTCCTAAGCTCTTACACTACCCTTGGCAGAAATCACATTTCTTCATGCTGTCTGCTTGAAGGCAGTTGATGCTGCAGTCCTGCTGAGGATTTGTTTCCCAACTGTTTCTCTCTTTTCTTGCTTGCTTGGCTTCCTACATTACAGGGAGAAGATCTTCAGCTAAAGGTTGATTCTTCAACTCAGACAGATTCTGAGCAGGATGAACAGGTGACTCTTAGAGACAGTAGCAAATATCCCTAAATAGAACCTATCAGTGTAAGCACATGTGTTCTTGCTAGTGAGTTCATTTTGAAACAGTGCTGAGAAGAGGTAATTATTCTGGACCTGAGCTGTATTTTGGACCTAATTTCATATGTATTTGAAGCAGAAGGGCTGCAAGAAGAGGCTACTTGAAGTCCCATTTAGTTTCATTTAGAACACCTTTAGGCAGTATTCTCTTATTTCTCTCTTGAACACTCTTCTTTATGAATATTGTTGCTGTTACGGTTTTCTTATCTCATTGCTGTTTGCAGTAAATTGTTCTTGACTGAAGACATGACCTTTACCTTTTGTGTCCGTTCTCCTTCCTGTCGCAGGGGTGAGGGGGAAGGGAAGGAGGGAGCAAGGGAGCAGCAGTGGGGTTTGGAGAGTCTAAGTGGGAGCATGAATTTGGGGAACACCATTCCTAAACCAGGACACCAGAAGCGGCCACAAAGTGTGTTCAGAATCCTTGAGAGAGGAGAGGAGAGGTGTTGTGCCAGTCTTTAGGACACACTAGGAAATCAGTGTGGGAAAGGGCTCACTCTGAAAGATGAAGAAGTAACACAGGTTTTGAAAGTTAACATCAGAGTCAAAGCACTCTACTTCTTTTAATATATAAAAGCTTTCTCCTGGGGGTTGTTCTTGTGGTTTGACAGCTCAAGGACCTGGAAGAACCTCTTAAGAAGAACGATTATTATGCTGAGTCAGGGAAGAATGCCCTAAAGGAGAAGAGGGTAACCAAAAGTTTGAGGAACATGCGAGGCCACCTGGCTAAAGCTTTGGATTCTTCAGCTGCAGCTATCCTCCAGCTGGAAGAACGCATTCAATGGTAAGACAGTGGAGCAAGGCTTCACTTGATGTGATTCTGTGAAAACAACAGGACTGTTGTCTTGCATCCCAGTGAGATACTAAGGCATGATTTTCAAAGATGCTTTTGTTGAAGATGAGATTCTTTCCTACTGTTCCTTTGGGATTTGTTCTCTTGTGGACTTCTGTGATAAGGCCTGTACTTCTTTTTCAGGCTGGAAATGAAAATGGCATGGCTGGAAGACAGAGTCCAGCAACAAGCCAGGACTATTGAAGTCTTGGAGGCAATCCAGGAAATCTCTTCCCTCAGTAAGCTACTCAGAGCCTTCCCTGTTCATGACCCACAGAGCCTAGTTCCATATTCATGTGGGAAAATTTTAACATTTTCAGGTTTTCCTAGAGAGAGTCTAGGAGAGATCAGACCATCTAAGCAGATAACGTGGAAGACCCAATCATATTCTAGAAGAATGGGTGGGGGGGGTACATGTTGGGAGGAAGACATACAGTAGGTGGTTTGGGAAGTTTGTACATTCCTAGTACCTTAGCCAATGGGGAAAGGAGGAGGGCAACATGCAGTTGGGAGTTTAGGATAAAAGGAGGCTGGATTCTCCAAAAATTTGAGAGATCCCACAGGGGTATGGACCACTAGGCTCACCCTTTATTCAAATAAACTTGATTTTTGCAGGACTCTTCGGTGGACACCGATCTTTGGCACCGTAATTTTCCAAACTCTATCAAAAACCGTTTTGGAGTGAAGTTTGCAAAGTCAGCCAGTTCCTGAGGCTGGGTCACCCTGCAGGTGTTTCTGCCATTTTGGGTGCTTTTTTGTTTCCATGAGATTTTTTTGTGAAATTTAGCAATTTTGTTTCTAGTGATTACTTCCTGTTATTTTTGTTCCTGTTATTACTGTTGCTGTTTCACTTTTCAATAAATTGTTATCTATTCACTTCTATCTACTTTTATTTGTTCCTTATTGATGGAAAGGGACTGGATGGAAGTAAGGGGAGGTAACTCATTTTAGAGTGTCCACCTCTTTAAACGGTCTTAAACCAAGACTTCTTTTTAGAACTACTCTGGGGAGATGGTTCTTGATATTGTTCTTGGTCGATAGCTTTTCTTAATGGCCAGAAGCCTTTGTCTGCTGCACCAACCAAACTCAAGAAGTACTAGAAGTTTTTGTTCAAGGAAGTTCTACTCAGATTTGGGGTACCATTAGGCCTGTCTTCAGACAGAGGATTTCATTCCGTGGCTGAAACAGTTCAAAGTTTAGACAAAGGGCTTGGGAGTTACATGGAATTTCCACACTTCTTAGAGACCACAGTCCAGTGGAAAAGTAGAAAGGATGAGGTGAAACTTGAAATGGCTAATACATAAGATTGGTCAAGAAAGTTCACTAAGATAGCCTCAGGCTTTTCCTTTCACCTTCTTAAGAATTAGAATACGGCCTAGATCTAAAGAAAGATTAAGTCCTTATGAAATTATTTAAGGCAGGCTGTATCAAACTAACTATCTCAGGAGAAAGCCATGTGATAGAATGTTATAGGCTTTTTGATACCTCTATGAGGGTCCAATTCTGGCCGCAAGTCCCGGATAGAATGACACCTTTAGGGATCACCCAACCCGAAGCTCAGACGAGGTATCCAGCCTCAGGCAAGCTTAGCAAGCAATATCAGTGAATTCAGCTCAGCAGTGTAATAGCTCTTAGCAGTGTCAGCTCTTAGCAATGAATATCAGCTCTAGCTTGCTAAGTGCCAGGCAAACGCAGGGAGAGAGAGGAGAAGGCCGTATGCAGTTCCTCAGATGATTTCCTTTATTTCGGCATCCTCTTCGAAGGGTTGCAGTGACAGCTCTTCCAACTTAACAGGGCAATATTCGGGGTTTATATAGGGTAGAGGGGTTTTGAAAAGTGGACCAATGGGAGAGGTGGGTACAATTTGGCCTATAGTCTTACAGAGAGATAAGAGGGGTCTGAAGGCGCCAAGGGGCTTCTTTTTGGTCACTCATCGTGACTTGCATTTCCTTATCTCAGGCCACTGACCGCCAGGGAGGCCTCACAGCCTCCGTGGCTGCAACAAAGGACCACCTGTAGGCTATGTGAGTGTCCCCTGAATACAGGGGATGTTAGGGAGTTTAAGAAGGAGATGGGTAAGTTACTAGAGGACCCTGTTGGGGTAGCAGAAAGGTTAGAACAATTCTTGGGGCTGAATACTTTTACCCGGCCAGAACTGCAGTCCATCTTGGGAATTTTGTTTACAGCAGAGGAGAGAGAGATGATCAGACAGGCAGGAATGTGGATTTGGGATAGAGAACATCAGGGACCAGACCGGGGGGATCAGAAATGGCCTATGCAGGATCCAGGCTGGGATAACCAGAATGCAGGGCATAGGCAGAATATGAATAGGCAGAATATCTATAGGAGTCATCTCTGGTGGATGATTATCCAAAGAATTTGGGAAGCAGTGCCCAGGGGCCACAATGTAGGGAAAGCTCTGAGTATAGATATTGAAACTGCAGCGGGGCAGGTTCTTTTAAATTAAAACACAGTTTGTGGTAAAATCTTGGGGAGATATTAGGAAGAAGATGAGTAGGGAAGTCAGGGGCTCTATTTAATGAAGGGGACTGAAACATCAGAGGAGCCCTTGAAAAAGTTAAAAATAGGTCCCCACAGTGAAGAAATTATCTTTTTAGTGGACACTGGAGCTTCCAGGTCTACAGTAAGAAAATTACCACTGGGATGTAAGATAAGTTGTGAACATGTCCCAGTAGTTGGGGTTAAAGGGGAAGTTTTTCCAGTTTTTGTAATTAAAGGGGTGCAAATTGAATCAGATGACAAATTTAGGGTGAACGACTTATTGTTGTTACCAGAGGCTGAAAACCATTTGTTGGGGAGAGATCTAATAGTAGCCCTGGGAATACAGATAAAACCCTGTGAAGGAAAATTTAGGATTTATTCCTTAACTGAGGATATCTAGGCCATTAGATCAGCAAGGGAAGGAAAAAGCTAGACCCTGAAAGAATTTCAGGAATATTAAATATGGGACCCCCAAAATCAAAAAGAGAACGGCAGAAAGGGGTTGGACACATGCTTCCCTAGTGAAGGGACCTATACCTGATTGGAAAAATGTTTCAACCCCAGGGGACTTAAAGGTAAAATTAAAAAGAACTTGAAATAAGATAGATCTCCCTCATGAAGAATAGAAGTAACAGGAATGAAATGAGAAATAATAAATGATAAAGATTGGTTTAACCTTGATTTATTAAGAACAAACTAGGCATTTTGGAGTGGCTGCCAACTACGACTCTTTTGAGTCCAGAGGCAGAAGAACGCCAGTGGAAAAGAATAAGACACCTTTCAATCAGTGGGGATGGTCTGAATGGATTTAAGATCTTCTCCGCAACCACCCGCCAGCAACATTAGCAGAATTTATTGAGGAACTGCAACATCAAAAACTGAGACTGATAACACCTGTTGTTAAAGATGTGCAAAAACAAGTAAAACATTGGGAATGTAGTGAACATGGTTTAAAGTGTGGTCCATGGATATGTATTATTTGCTCCCCTTGTTTGAACGTGTGGTGGAGAGTGACCAGAGAGGAAAAAAAAGAGAGACAATTGCTTTGCTTATCTTGCTTAGGTCGTAGGTATAGGCAGCTACCTATAGAACTCATTTTTAGTGATTTTTTTGGAATACCTTTGAGAGTGGGAGATGGAACTCTTTTAGATGCTGTTCAATCAATTGAAAATTTAGACCAATTTATTTTTGCTGTATTAGCTATAGAACAAATAAGAGAATGAACAGTGCATTATCTTACAGATCATGTATCATAGTTGATAGGTGTTGTGGGGAAGAAGTCTGTGTCCCACGCCATAGGCATGTTCCAGCAGCATGGTGGCACCGTGAATGTGCCTATTAGAGGTGACGAAGCCTTAATGAACCACCCCGTTTTTATAGCAAAGAGTAATTAGTAGACTTTGTTGTGGTTGGCACGTCCCTGAAGCTTTTGGTAAATAAGTAAAGAGTTGTAGTGTTTAAGCCTGACTTACCTTTCCCCCATTTTTTTGAGAAAAATACCAACCTGAAGAAATAGGCTTTATTTGGAAATGGCATTTAAAAAGGCATATGCAGACTCTGTAAGGCCATAGGTACCAAAGAGACCAGAAGTACCAGTGACTAGATCCCGGGATATGACCTTTGCTACCAAGAAGATGGACATCTCGGCCCTTGGCTGCAACCCAAGGGGCCTTGAGAAAGGTAGAAAGTCAAAATTCCTGAGGATTATTTTCACTGTGATCATCATAGTACCCTTGACAACTGGCCAAAGCCAGGAGGCCACACGGGATAGAGCCCGAGAAATGAGAGAAGTGGCAGAAAAAGAACAAAATATTTGTGACAATTGCAATCACCCTGTGTGGATTGGAGACAAGATGGAACCTGTGTTTGTGACACACCCATACGTTAATGCCGCCTGCTACAATCGCAGCAGCTTTCTGGAAGTTTGTGTTAAGGAGGGAAAAATGTATTGGGTAGGGAAAAATTTGGGATATAATGGACAAGCTCCCTATCCCCATAATGATCAAATTTGCCCCAAATATGAGAGATTTTTTTGTTTTGAGAAGAATGATAATGGAGATGACCCGAGTATAGGCATAGAAGGTTGGGCACTGGAAAAAAAATTAAAAGAGGAGATGAAAGAAGAAAAAGAAATAAGAGGCAATAAAAAAGACAAGAGGAGAGAATTAAAGGAACTGAATGAGTTGTATAAGCAGCTAAGACAACATTGTAATGATTGGGATCTGCCAACCTCAAATAAAAATCTGTTTGTAGGGACTGATGCAGGAAATTGCCACAGAACTAGGATTGTCTAAATGCTGGATTTGTGGGGGTTTGAAGATGGCAGAAAGATGGCCTTGGAAAGGTGAGAGTTTGGCTCCAGAACAATTTTTAAAATGGAATTACACCCAAATTTCTAAAACATTAAAGAGACCTGAGGGGTGGATTTTAAGCCACCAAGTAATTGGAACCATATGTATAACCCAGAAAGGCAGAAAATTTAACAAAGTGGTAGGGGATACCCCTTGTATGTCTACATTAGTAGTAAATGTGGACGATGGTTCTAAGGTTTGGCAACCCGAAATTCCTGCTGGATATTGGGGGCAAACAAGAGAAGTAAATTGTGAATGGGATAATCAAACTGATTTATGTTGGTACAAAAGTCCTGGAGCTAACCCCTACCAATCCATGGACAGCCTGAGATCTTATTGGGAACAGCCAGAGAAAATTGATAAGAGATGGAAAGCCCCTGATGGGATATACTGGATTTGTGGGCAATGAGCATACAGTGAGTTACATCAAAAGTGGGAAGGAACCTGTACTTTGGGAGTAACACGACCCTCCTTCTTTGCCATACCGAGGTCTAGAAGTAGTATGTTAGGAACACCACTTTATGAAGCCTTGCAACGGGAGAAAAGAGATTTGAACTTTGACTTCCCAACAGCAGGAGGGAACCAAAAATGGGGAAAAGATGAATGGCCTGCAGAAAGAATTATAGCATACTATGACCCAGCAACTTGGGCTCAAGATGGGTCGTGGGGATATAGAACCCCAATTTACCTGTTGAATCGATTGATAAGACTTCAGGCAGTAGTCGAAGTGGTGTCAAACCACACTTCTGATGCCTTGAAATTATTAGCTAGACAATATTCACAAACGTGGGCATTTGTGTACCAAAATAAGATTGCCCTGGACTCTCTGTTGGCAGAAGAAGGAGGAGTTTGTGAGAGATTTAATGAATCTGAGTGTTGTGTAGAAATTGATGATCATGGGGAAGCTGTCACAAAGCTTGCTGAGGAAACTAAAAGGGTAGCACATGTACCAGTACAGAAATAGAATTGAATTTTACAGGCTGATTGGTGGGAAAACCTTTTTAGTGGTGTTTGGTGGAAGAAATTAAGATTTATGGTGTTGCATTCAGTTTTAGGATTTTGTTTTTACCTTGTATGATTCCATGCTTTATTAGATTAATTCACTCAGTGATTCAAGGAATGCAAATTACAACAATGCCTATAGACCCAGAGTTACCAACAAAAGGAAAACCAAAGTCTGTGATGGTGTTGACAACCAAATCTACCCATATTCAAGAAAAAGGAGTTAATAATTTAGGGGCTGAGCATAAATGAAATTGCAATAGCACAAGAAATGTTAATCAAATTTCAAAAAGAGTGTGAAAATTTGATGCAGCACGGAAGACGCTAGCAAAGTTTGAAGTTAAAATGAAACGAGAAAATTCAGATTATTAGGAAGCAGCTTTTTAATAGAGCACAAATCAATCTGAACAACAAGAGAAATGGGGAAATTGAAATAAATAGGTATGATTTGTGCTGATAAAATTGAAACAGTGAAATCAAATAGTAATCAATATCTTAAAGTAGTAACTTTTTAGGAGAAGAGGGAATGGGGGTGTGGAAGTCCCCCTTCTCCAGCAGATGTTCAGCTTTGAGATAACAAACAAGCTAAAATTATCTAGCATGGGAAAGTTTTGGGATGATGTCCAGGTAGTTTGGCCTTGAGGAAGCTAAAATTATCCAGGATGGGACAGTTTTAAGACAAAGTCCAAGTAAACATTAATTAAAAATGAATTTATTGTCTTAGTGTACTATGAAATAATTTCAGAGGTACATATATAGAACATATAATGCAATAACAAGTTAGTGCACATGTGTAACCAGTGGGTTCATTGGAGGGGCACTAAGAGGAGGAGGAGAGCCTTCCTCTTCATGACCACCAAAAGTGGGGAAGACCACCTAAAATGAGTGATGGAGTCTGCGCAGCAGAGGCAGAAATAGGTGGTAATAAAGGAGGAGACACAGGTGTTATGAATCGAAAATAAGAGGGAATGAGAAGTATCATATGACATCAAAAGGGCAAGATTAGACGTCATAATTTGTACATGGGACTAGACAAGTTCTGCCCATGTACCCCGCAGTATTAAATTTGCTCATGTATTAGAACTAATATTATCTTTTATCAAGAATTATTGTAACTTCATGCTGCTCAGATTAAACTTGCTACTACATTTAATTTGTTTAGATTTTTATTTCTTTTGATTGAAATTAAGCAGCACACTCATTTATAACAACATCTAGCGAACTAGATGTTGTTAAGAACTTAAAGCCTAGCCTCAAGCCAGCTGGGGCCAGGACAGTCCCGGGGGTCCCCGGGGGTCCTCAGGAGCAGCCCGAGCACGAGTTCAGCCCATCCTGTGCCATCCAAGGGCTGGGCAGGAGGCATTGATCAGCATTTATGATCCCTGACTGCCCGGCAGCTCCCAGCTCGGACCTTTTCAGCTTCTTCCTCCAGCCTAGCCTTGAGAAAAACTTGATCCTATGAGCCGCTGCAGCCAGCTGCAAGAGAGAGAGAACCTAGGCAAGATTGAACCCTTTTCTTAGCAAGATGAAGCTTTCAGAACTCCAATCTTTTTCTCTGCGAGAGAGGAAAAGACAGACTGATTTGAGACCTAGAGCAACAGCATGAGAAGAAGTCAGTAGAAGAAGTGCTATGATTATTAGATGAAGAGATAGAAGAAGTAGACATTACTGGACTTGTCTAAATGTAAACTATAGAGACTGAACTAAATATTCCTTTAAACCATAGAAAGATACGCATTTTGGAGAGGTGATTGTTTAGATTGATGTGTGGGTTCTTTGGATTGATGGGTGGTTTCTGGGGTGAGATCCCTAGGGATGCTTCTTTTCAAGATGTGGGATTTTTATCTGAAAGCGAAAGCATTTGGATTCCTAAATCTCCCTGCCACCCTTGAAGTGCCGGTGCTGTTGCCATCTCAGGCGTGTGTCACCTGCCAGGACAGGGTCTCCTTCTCTCTCATTTACTGTTCATTAACTACTCTTCATTTACTGTTCATACTATTGGCTTGGGTGTGCCACGTCCTTTGCACCCGAATTTGGGCAGAGGCATTTGTGATCATTTGAATGAGCAGATGGTAAGAAGGGGCTGGAAGCCCACAAGTCCAGGGGCTGCTCCATGACGCTTCCAGTGGGCTGGGCAGTGGAACGGGTGGCGGGCATGGCCCTTTGTGACACAGGCGCCTGGTGTCAGGGCCCTGCGTGACGCGGGACGTTGTGGAACCCAGAGGCCTTTGTGACACGGCAGAGGCACGCCCTGCCAGAGGGGGATCCAGGGGGTGCAGAGGCCTGGGGTGCTCAGTCCCGCCAGAGCCGCCGTGGCAGAATCAAGCAGCTCTCGGGATCTCCCTGCGCTGGACGACGTCCGAGGCAGAGGAGGAGAAGGTGACGCCCAGCTCCCAGGCACCCAGCCCCTTGCCCAGCTGCCTGCCAGACCGGGCCCTCAGCGGGCAATGGGTGGCTCACTCCTGTCCGTGTTGAAGAACAAGCAGGAGGAAGGGCCCTTTGTCAAGACGGACAAAGGATGCGAGGTGCATCAAGAGCTTTCCCAGCGGGAAGCTGTTAGTGGCCAAGAGCTTTGCCTGCGCAAGGAAGCAATGGCAGAGGATGAGAAATACCAAGAGTTGTCCCGGTGGGAAGGAGACTCCGACCTATATATGGACCCTGAGGATCTCCAGGCTTTGCTAGAGTTGCATGCATCTCTCCAGCAGCCTGAGGGACAGAGGGACCTGGAGCAAAGCATGGCTGCAAAAGAAGAAGCAGCAGCTCCAGGAGAAAGGGAATTGGTTCCCACCTCTTCCTCTGTTTCCAGCTCAAGCTGCCCCACCAGCCCCTTACCCAGCCCGGTGTTTGCCCCAGCTCTCATTGAGCAGCTGGAGGAGGAGGCAGAGAGGGGTTCGGTCCGGGCAGAGGAAGCGACTGAGGAGGGAGGATTGGCTGGGGAGCCTAAAGTTTGTGAGTGTGAGGATGAGGAAATCACCGAGCTGCTCCAAGGGGATGCCGGCCGCTCCGAGGACGTGTTCCAAGGGGAAGCCCGCAATGAGCAAGAGCCATCCCAAGTAGAAGGCAGCAGCAGCCAGGAGCTCTCCAGCTGGGACGAGTGCAAGGAGCAAGAGCTGTCCCTAGGAGAAGCCTGGAGCTGCCAAGAGCTTTCTGACTGGGAGGAAGGCTTGGAGCAAGGGCTTTCCCGGGGAGAAGTGGTCAGGTCTCCAGCACGGACTGATGGGGAAGAAGAAGTCGGTAGTTCCCAAAAAGTGCCCGACTGGGAAGACTCCGTTGGCCAGGGGGTGCCCAAAGGGAACGGAAACCGACCGTCCGTGCAGTCAAGCTGGGAAGACGACAGCGACAACGACCTCGAGCTGGACAACTGGGAAAGTGTGACCGCCCACAGCCTCGGGGTCAAGGCCCTGCGGTGCGAGGAGGACGAGTGGGATGAGGTGAGCGTCCTCGAGCTCTTTGAAGAAGAAGCCAGAGGACGAACCCTGGGAGGTTTTGAAGGAGACGGCCTCCCTCCGCCCATCCCTCGGGAGGCTTGGGTTGAGCAGCAGCCATTGGAGCCGTGTGCCTGGCCTCCCCCCGTGGAAGCCCAGGCCCTCAGGCAGCAGCTGGGCCAGAAACGTCCCTCCCGCCTCAGGCGGGCGCTGCGGGCGCTGCGCAGCCTCTTCCGCTGCCCCTGCCTGGCCCCGCAGCCCCGGGATTGTTCGTGCCCGCTGCCGGCACCAGCGCAGCCCCGCAGCCTGCCCGGCGGCCTGGGGGAGCCACCAGAGCTGCCGTGGCCTCACCACGTCCCTGCAGCCTCAGCCATCCCCGGCTGCTTGGAGCGGCTCAGGAGCGTCTCCCCACGCCAAATTTACCCACCGGGCCAGCTATGGAAAAAGTAGAATAGGAAGAATAAGTAGAAGAAGAAGCACAAGAAGATTTAGAAGAATAGGAAGAATAAGTAGAGTAAGAATAAGTAGAATAGGAAGACTAAGTAGAATTAGAAGAATAGGAAGAATTAGAAGATTGAGAAGTAGAAATTGTAGTAGTAGTAAATATTAATAAGCCTAGGAATAAGAAGAATAAGAAGAATAGGAAGAATAAGTAGAGTAAGAAGACTAAGTAGAATTAGAAGAAGAAGAAGAAGAAGAAGAAGAAGATGATACTGCAGTAGTAGTAGTAAATAATAATACGTCTAGGAATAAGAAGAATAAGAATAACAAGAAGACAAAGAAGATGAAATAGAAGAAGTAGTAGTAGTAATGAACAAATAAAACATTGATCATAATAATAATATTAATAGTAATATCAAGTTAAAATACACAAATTCTCTGGGTTAGAGGGACATCTCACCTCACTGTAAATGTCCCACCTGTAAATCGGCCTCATCTGGGCCTCCTGCAGTGCCAGGAATTGCATTTGTGCTGAGGGAGATGAAATTCAGGTTGTGGTGGTGCTGATGCAGCTTGGTAACATCTCCTGCTGGGGCAGAGGCAGAGCAGGCTCTGGTTTAGGAATATCCCAGGAGTGTTTGCAGAATGTGAGTGTGCCAGAGTCAGAGGCAGGGAATCATCAGAGTCATGGGATGGCTTGGCTTGGGAGGGACATTAAAGCTCATCCCATTCCAGCCCCTGCCATAGTCAGGGACACCTTCCACTGTCCCAGGCTGCTCCAAGGCCTGTCCAACCTGGCCTTGGGCACTGCCAGGGATCCAGGGGCAGCCACAGCTGCTCTGGACACCCTGTGCCAGGGCCTGCCCACCCTCCCAGAGAACAATTCCTTCCCAAGATCCCATCCATCCCTGCCCTCTGGCTGTGGGAAGCTGTAGTGGTGCATCTTTTAGGTTTAGCTGTTATATTCACATTATATTGTTAATGTTGTGTAAATGGACTGTTCCTCGTTCCCCCCTGTTCACCCTCTATTTGGTGGAACCCCACTTGTTTACCCAGTTACAGTGATGTGCCAAACATTTGTTTCCCTACCCTCCAGTCCTGTCACTCTCAGCGAGGCCTCTCCCCAGTTCCAGAAGGTTCTGGGGAGATCAGCCCCTGATTGGGCCAGGCTGGAGGGAAATCCCTCCCTTCTATTATGGTTTGTTCCCAAAACTGTCCCTCTTCCCCTTGCCCACCCCTCTCTGATCGGTTATTGGTTCCTTGCTTGGTTCACCCCTCAACTCCTCCCCCACATAAAAGTTCTCCCCCACATAAAATCGCTCTGCTGGGGCAGTCTCTGGAGGGTGCAGACCCTGCAATAAAGCCTCTTGTGACACCCCACCGGAGTCCTCCTTTCTCCTTTCGCTGTGGCCGCCTTCACCCCCGCCAGGCTCCTGGTAGCTCCAGCCCCACCGGGTGGAGCTCGCTGGCCCAGCCTGCTGAGCTCCCACCGAGGCGGGTGCGGTTTCCTGCCAGGGGAGCCGGGACGGGCTCAAGAGCAGCCAGAGGGCAGAGAACACCACTACAGGAAGCCATTCTCTGTGTCCTGTCCCTCCATGCCTTGTCCCCAGTCCCTCTCCAGCTCTCCTGGAGCCCCTTTAGGTCCTGGCAGGGGCTCTGAGCTCTCCCTGGAGCCTTCTCCTCTCCAAGTGAGCACCCCCAGCTCTCCCAGCCTGGCTCCAGAGCAGAGGGGCTCCAGCCCTGGGAGCATCTTTGTTTTCTCCTTTGGAATCTGTCCAGCAGCTCCAGGTCCTTTTTATGTTTGGGACTCACCCCAAAACTCCTCCTCCTCTGACTCTCTCCTTCCCAGTTTCCCTCTGCCCCTTTCCTGGGCTTGGCAGGGCTGAGCAGCATCCATTCCATTCATCTGGGAATTCCTGCCTCCTGCATTTTGTGTACCACGACTGCCCTGTTTGGGCCTCTCTGGTTTTCCTTCTAATTTATCTGAGCATATGCTCAGGAGTGATTTGTTTGGTGATTGTTCACAGAAAAGAGTTTTTCTTTTATCCTGCCATTCCAAATAGCCGCAAGCATCTCGAGTCTCCAATTATTTTGCAGTTTGCATTCAGCAGGAAATGCCACAGCAAAATTCAAACAACTTGGATTCCTCTCCCACTGTCTCTGAGTGTCCAGACTTTGCAAACAGCTGCAGGATTTTGGAATGCCATGGAGAAATCTCCTCTTCCACTGAGGAAAGGAGCAACTCAAAAACACGGACCAAAACCAGGTTTTAGGTTGAAAGGCTGAAAAAGCAACCCCAGTATTTTCCAATCTGATTTTTAAGGACCAAGCTCCTGCTGAAGGTTTGGGATCAACAATACTGAGAGCACCTTCCACAGGTTTGCATGGAATTAGTTAATACGGATTTATAGAAAGGGACTTTTAAGCAGTTCTCTTTGAAACCTTTAACTTGCAAAAATTAAAGGAAAAACTAAGGTACCAGGAGGGAATAAAACTGGCATCATCAGAGCCTTTCTAGTGGAGCAACACAGCTTGAACTGGACTAATGAGCCTGAGAGTTTAAAAAAAAGATTCTATATGTCTCTATCTCTCTATCTATCTCTCTGTATCTCTGTATCTCACATTTGTACCTTTGAAGTACTGGCAGTTGGACATCTTGGGTTTGGCTGGGCTGCAAACACATATGATATAGGATGTCCACTATTTCTTCTGAATTTGCTGCATTTTACTACTTCCAGCATTGTTGCAAGGGTCTCCTCTCCCCCTGTGACACTGCCCAGTGCCCAAAAGTGACATTAAGTAGGTGCAAAGTTTATCCTGGGGGTATCTGTGACCTCGGTGATGGCAGAGGGGTCTCTTCCTCATCGTAATGCTGAGTCAGCATTATTTAGGAGGCTGAATAAGGAATTGGAGAAATGGGATCCTCCTTTTGGGGTGGAAAGATCTTTACCTGCAGATAAAATAAATCAGAAAATTAACTAACTATCTGAAATTGTTATATCCAAGCTGGATAATTTACCTACTTGCAGGCAGTGTCCTTGCAGGGTGTGAACCTAAGAGAGCACACGATTCCCAGCCTCATCCCTCTCCTGCCTAAATGCTCCAAGGGAGTTTTTGGGTGATTTACGGCTGACTTAGGAGATCAATCTCTCCTGGCAGATGGGAGGGAACTCATTTTGGGGTTTTGAAGCAAACACAGTTAAATCTTCTTTTCCCGGCTGAGCTGCTTGTCTTGGAATGACAGGAGGGCGGACGGCTGGGAGCTCTTCCCTGCTGCTGCTGGAGGCTCAGGAATGCTCCTGCTCTGCTCCTGGCTCTCCAAACTGGACCTGGCTTTGCTGGGGGGAGCAGGTGTTGCAGGGATCTGGCATGGAAAGGGCTGCAGGCTCATCACCACCAAGGCATTGCCGCTGTTTTTAGGGAAACCCCCAAAATGCAAGGGTTTCTCTGGGCATGGGCAGTAGAGCTGAGAGGGAACCTGCTCGTGGGGGTCTGGTCCCAACGGCTGAGCTGTCACTTCTCAGTCTCTGCTGGACAGCTTTCCATCCCATTTCTTTTTGATGGCTTGGAGTGAAGTTAGCTGCTATTGTCATGGAAACAAGCCTGGATGCAGGGCCAGGTGGCAGCAGGCAGCACGGAGCCATCTGACCCTTGCCTGCATCTGAATTCCCCGTTTTCCCTGACATCCTCACTCCAAACCCTGTCCCCAGTTCTGCTGCCAGACTCACAAACTGGCTCCCAAGGATGGATGTCAGCAGGAACTGAAAGCAGAGGGTTACTCTCTACCTTGGCAGGAGATTCCAGCTTTCTGTTGGGCTTTGTGTTGGCTGAATTCATAGCAGGGTGATTCCCCCACTCCAAATTCCCTCTATCCCAGGCCTGAGAGGAATTTCTGAGTAGGTGGAAGTTGTCGGAAAAAACATCCCATGTCAAAAAGAGGGAAGTATCCATATCAAATTGTACCTGAGGCAGAATTCTCTGCTTTCTTTGACTGATGTTACAGGAGGAAAATTGACGTGAAACACCTGGAGTTTATTGAAGAGATGAGAATTGACAATTTTACCTTTTTATTCCTTTGGTTTTGATGCCATTGCTCAGGTTTGGGGTTTGGTTATTGAAGCTGTGCTGCGATAAAAAGCAGGATTTGTGGACAGCTGTTCCTGGCTCAGTCAGACCTCACAGGAGTCACAAAGCTGCTCCTTGCCTCAGTTTCCCCTTCCACACGAGTCCTCCTTAGGATTAACACAGCCTAAGCCATGCAGGATCTCACTGGGGCACAGCCCAAGAGGCAGGGAACAACATGGAGGCTGGAAACGTTCAGAAACAACTTTTTGTCAGTGCCCAAATTCCCCGCGCTGATTTTGGGGGGTCGTGTGTCCCCCCAGCCCCGCTGTCACTCTGTCCCTGCCTGGCTGCTCCCAGTGTTCCCAGTAAAGCTTCCCAGTTAGAACCAGTCCCGTTTATGGGGCGCTGTGGGGAGGGATGTGAGGGCACCCTGTGGAGGGGATTGTGACTGGGGGGGAGAGCAGAACGGGCCCCTGGATGGATTGGAAATGGGAACCCCTGTGTGACCCCCTGTGTCACCCCACTCTGGGGACTCCTTGGGAGGCATCTGAACCCCAACACAGCACCCAGCAAACCCCAAAAGGCACCAGGACCCCTCTAAGCCACCAGGGAAATTTGAGGAGGGGGCGCATGGGGGGTGCCCAGGCCTGGCCAAGAGCCCAGCACTGCCCCAGCCCGACCTGCCCTGGCTCCATACCAGGGATTAGAAAGGAGGAGTGGGACCCCTCCCAATCCAATCTGGGAGTCCCAGCCCCCTCCCCCACTCTTTCACGGTCCCAGACCCCTCTTTATTCCCCCACTCTTCCATCCCTTCTCCACTGTCTCCCAATCCACCATGCCTTCCCACCCGTGCATGGTTTTGGGGGTTGCAGGCCCCTCCTGCTCACTCTGGAGGTCCCATCCCCCATTTAATTCAGGCACTTCCCAGCAGCTTTTTCCTGGGAGGAATCCCTGAGTTTGGGGATGTTTGGGGTGCAGTTTTGGAGAGGGACAGCTCTGTCTGGCTTGCCCCTCCCTGTTGTGGCCCTCTCAGCTGCCCCCAACACCCTGGGGCTGCTGGGATTTCCCTCCTGGGGACAAGGACGTTCATTCCTTTCCAGGAGCCCAATGCCCACCTGGGGCTCCAGCTCAGGGGCTCCTTGAGCAGCTGCCCCAGAACCTCCGCCAGGGTCTCCCAGCGCAGCCGCAGCCGCTGGGCCTGGGGTCCCCAAAGCCCTCAGCAAGCCCCAAGGCCCTGCCAGGAACCCTCAACTCCCTCCAACCCAGCATCCCCCACAGCCCCTGCAAGTTCCCCCCATGGCACCGGCCATGGCCATGGCCCCACATGTCACTGGCCATGTCCCACTGTGAGTGCTTCTGGTTTAAGGTCACTAGAATTTGATCCTACCTTGTTAACCCCTCCTACATAAACCCCGCCCCTACAATACCCCATATGTAACCCGATGATCCCGTCCCTGCCCTCTCTTGCCCCTCTGGCCCTTCCTGCCTCCTGGCCTCTTTGCCCTTGCCCTCTCCCCCACCCGGGGAGGGGAAAATAAATGCATCCTTGAGCCTACAAAACAGGGACTTGTCTCCTCTGCTTCCCTGCCGGTGCTGTGGCCTTCCTGGACACGATCCATGTCTATTGTGGCACCCCGATGCAACAATTGGTAGATGAATGCTGGGAAACCAGAGAAGACAACAGGACAGGCACCCCATAAGTCACCCCCCTGAGGGGGACCCCCATCTTAAAAACAGGGGGGAAAAAGTTTACGGGGAGGGAAGCTCCCAGTAAGGGATCAGCTTACCGGGACCCTGCAATGGGCCAACAGCGACCATCACGAGTCTCTTCTTTCTTCATGGGAGGGAGTTTTTAAGAGCTACAAGCAGCTGGCCTGCCTGCAAAAGGACCATGCTGGGGACTCCTATCAACCCTCCTGACACATCTGCTGCAGCTTATGGACAGAAAGCCTTTGTGGCTACTTATGGATGATTTGCATGCAGTGTCAGTGCCCTAGATCAGTGGTCCTCCTTCCTGTGAACCTCCACGGTTTTCAGGTTCTCTGAAGCTGCCTGTATTTTCCATACCCTTTGTTCCTAGAGCATGGCAAGGAGTGAAAACTGCCAGGATGGCTTGGAGTTGCTACTGCCTCTCCATCACCCCGTGCCTCTCTGCTACCCCATCCTCCTTTCCCTGAAGGCAGGACAAAGGTTGGAGCCCGTCCAGAAGTGTCACGGGTGTGCTACCGTTCCTCCCCCCATCCTATGTCCTCCTTCGCCCCCCTGTCTCTCCACACCCCCCGTTCCCTGCCCGGGAAAGCAGTGGCCGTGCTTTATCAGGCACTCCCTCTCATGATGGCACCTCCCACGCGCTGTTTGAGATCCCATCTTTCCCACTGAAGCCCTTCTTTTCCGGCTGTTTGAGATCCCATCTTTCCCACTGAAGCCCTTCTTTTCCGGCTGTTTGAGATCCCATCTTTCCCACTGAAGCCCTTCTTTTCCGGCTGTTTGAGATCCCATCTTTCCCACTGAAGCCCTTCTTTTCCGGCTGTTTGAGATCCCATCTTTCCCACTGAAGCCCTTCTTTTCTGGCTGTTTGAGATCCCATCTTTCCCACTGAAGCCCTTCTTTTCCAGCTGTTTGAGATCCCATCTTTCCCACTGAAGCCCTTCTTTTCTGGCTGTTTGAGATCCCATCTTTCCCACTGAAGCCCTTCTTTTCCGGCTGTTTGAGATCCCATCTTTCCCACTGAAGCCCTTCTTTTCCAGTCCCTCCCCACGGGGCAGAGGTGGGTGGTGGAGCTCTTGGTCAGCTCTTGCTGTGCCGCTTTTCCTTGCTTCACAGTCATGGACATCAATGCACACAGCAACACCTGCACATCAGTACTGAGCCAAGATCAAACTCTTAAGGACTGTGCCCCTCGTGAAAGAGGAGATCAAAGAATTGCACTCCTCCTCTGAGAAGATCTACAGCCAAAGGAGATTGAACTATTAACCCATTAACTAAAAATGTATTCATTAAATTAAGTATCATAATTTCTGTTCTTTTGTAATTAAGTTTCAAATGCCTTTCTACTGTTTATTATTTTAGTTTAACAATTCTCATTCTAATTCTGCAAACCATTAAGCCATATTCCTGAGAATCCCTTGTTATGAGTTATTCATCTCACCTTTTAACCAATTTATAAATGGAGGAGTTGTGAATGCTTCTAGTTTAAGGTCACTAGAATTTGATCCTACCTTGTTAACCCCTCCTATGCAAACCCCACCCCTACAATACCCCATATGTAACTCAACAATCCCGTCCCTGCCCCCCCTTGCCCCTCTGGCCCTTCCTGCCTCCTGGCCTCTTCACCTTCGCCCTCTCCCCCACCCAGGGAGGGGAAAATAAATGCATCCTTGAGCCTACAAAACAGGGACTTGTCTCCTCTGCTTCTCTGCTGGTGCTGTAACCTTCCTGGGCAGGATCTCGATGTCTATTGTTGCACCCCGATGCAACATCCCACCATGGCCTCAGCCACGGCTGTCTCCCCACCCTGTTTCCATCCCTGTCACTGTGTCCCATGTTCCCATCTGTGCCCGTCTCCCTCCATGTCCATATGTCCCCATGTCACTCCCCATGTCTGTGTCCCCTCATGTCCCCACCCATATCTTCGTTCAATGTCTTTATTTTTACCTCAGTGTTGGATATTCTAAAGATACAAAGAGAAATGAGAAGAAAACCAAAGCCAAAAGAAAAGGATTTCGGTGTCCATAGCTGAGGATCCACGTGCTTGGGTGGGAGTGAAGAAACTTTTCTGGAGGTGTTTCCATCCATCTGTCTCCAAAATCGTGGTCTTTGTTCCAATCTATCACCATTTGGCTGTGGAAGACACTCTTGGGTATTCAGAAATCAAAACTGTAGAATGCCTGAGGTTGGAAAAGACCTCCAAGACCATCCAGTATTCCTTGATGCCCCGAGAAGATCGGATTGAACGCAAAACATTTTCTGGGGTTGAAAGACAAATCAGCTCTCCCCCAGGAATTCCCAGTGTTGGTCTGTGTCCCGATGGATGTTCCTGCCCCTGCACTCATCCAGGTGCCCACAGGGAGACAGGAAGATGTGGAGCATCCCAGCCAGGTGTCTGCCCAACAGGGATCACCAGGACCACGGATCACCAGGGCTCTGCCCAGCGGGGGTCACTGGGGATCATCCAACGCCGATCCTCCCATGGGGGATGGAGCTGGAGCAGCGCACGAAGCTCTTCCCGCTCTGGGGCACTCGCAGGGCTTCCCTCAGTGCTGCCTCCGTTGGTGGTAGGTCAAGTGAGAGCTCCTGGAGAAGCTCTTCCCACACTCAGGACACTCGTAGGGCCTCTCCCCGCTGTGGATGCGCCGGTGGACAGTGAGGTGTGAGCTCTGCTTGAAGCCCTTCCCGCAGTCGGGGCAGCGGAAGGGCCTCTCCTCTCTGTGAATCCGCTGATGTACGAGGAGATGGGAGCTGGTGTGAAACCTCTTCCCACACTCGGGACACTCGTAGGGCCTCTCCCCAGTGTGGATGCGCTGGTGTTTTCGCAGGTTGGAGCTCTGTCCAAAGCTCTTCCCACATTCCAAGCAGGTGCAGAGCCCTTCCCCAGTGTGGATCACCTGGTGCTGGATCAGGCGGGAGCTTGTTCTGAAGCTCTTCCCACACTCCCCACACTCGTAGGGCTTTTCCCCAGTGTGGATCATCTGGTGTATCCTCAGGCTGGAGCTGTGGCTGAAGCTCATCCCACACTCCCCACACTCGTAGGGCTTTTCCCCAGTGTGGATCCTCTGGTGCTCGATCAGGTGGGAGCTCCAGCTGAAACCCTTCCCACATTCCAAGCACTTGTGGGGCTTCTCCCCTCCATCAGGCTTCTCCACCAGCTCTGAGCTCCGCCTGGATCTCCGGCCGCCCTCCTGGCACTGGGGGGGTCTTTCCTCCTCACACCTCCCTGGGCTGGGTTTGCAGCCCCTCCTCGTGTGGGATCTCTGGGGCTTTTCCTCCTCCTCCATCTGGACACTCCTTGGGAATGACAAATCCTGGTTTGGGGAAACAAACAAGAGGAGAGCGCCTTAGGCTGGGGGTTCCTCCTTGCCCAAATTTATCTCAGGAAATCATTGGCACCTTGTGTCTGTAAGAACCTCCAAAACACCAAGATTCAGCACAAAAGTTCTCCAAACATTAGGACACAGATCAAAAACTCCCCCAAACATCCACAGTCAGCCAAAACCTCTTCTAAAATATAAAGATTCATTCCCTTGCAATAAACCAAAGCACCAACATTTAGCCCAACAAAGCTCAGATACACCAAGATTCACCCCTGTGAAAATCCTGGATCCCCCTCCCCGGTCACCTGCTGCATGTGGGGGGGGTTGGGGGGAACGCTCCTGGGGCTGGGGGGAGGCTGCAGATACAGGGAGGGCTGGAACCTTGTGGGGCCTCCTCTTCCTCCTCCTGTGTCCCTACTCTTCCCCACACTCCTCTTCCTCCAACTATTCCTCCTTCTCCTGCACAATCCCACCTTCTCCTCCCACCTGCATCCTTTGACCATTTTGTTCTTCAGCCCTGCTTCTCCTTCCCTTCTCCTCCTGCCCCCACGCCCAGCACCCACTGCCGCCTCCCTCTTCCCCCCCAAACCCACAGCATCCCACCGCAGGGGCAGCCATGGAGCTGGGCCAGCTCGGCCTGGGGCAGCGCTGGGCTCTCGGCCGCTCCCGCCCGCACTCGCTCCCCACTGCAGCCGCTCCCGCCACCACAGCGCGGGGGGGCCCGGCCTTGGCGCTCCCCCCTCCCACCTCCCCAAATTCCCCCAGCGGGGGGCGCTGCGGCCCGGGGGGGGCGCACGTGGGGTCCGGGTGGGGAGCGCTGGGAGCTGCGGCTCTGCCTGGCAACTGGTGAGTCATCAGCGCCGCGAGCTCTCATTGGCTGAGCCCTGCCCGAGGGGCGGGGCTGCAGCAAGGGGGACACCCTGCTCCAGGGGGGATGTCCCGCAAACCGGGGACCCCCATGGAAGGAAGAAGAGGAAAGTGTCTTTACAAACAGATGCTGCCAATCTGCGCGGAGACAGGGCCAGGCACTTGGACATAAGGAAGGGACACAAGAAGCCATCAGTTCCAGAAAATGTTATTCACTGAGCACACAGACTGCTGCTCAGCCAAGGTCCTGCTAAATTCAGGAACTTCCAGAAGAACAACAAAGACTTAACAGGGCTGTGAATATCGTTACCTATACAGAAGTGGGGTGTACATTAAGGGGGGTATGATCATGAGGCAGATCAGGAGAGACAGATCAGGGAGGTCTGTGAAGTGTCGGCAGGGAGAGAGCACTGAAAATCTCATCAGTGAGGACAGAGGGATCTTCAGGGAATAAACATGGCAGGGCACCCATGCAGGGTGGAAAAGGGAAAGCCAGGAAGGCACCTTGGAAAAAGGGATGATGTTTCCAAAATATCTCTGAATGGTCCCTTGGGAGAAGGTTGAGGCAGTTTGCACATTTTCCCAGAGGTAATTAAGGACATGGACACCCAGGGGGGCAATAAGGGAAGTCCAGGAGGGATTTAGACAACAGGGGATGGATGGTGTTGGTGTGCTGGGAAGGGTTGGGGTGAAGGAGAGTGTGCAGGAATAGGGTTAAGGCAAGAACCAGCAGGAGGAATCGTAGGTGGTAAGAAAAAGGATGATGGAAAAGAGGAGGAAGAGAAAAATACTGAGGACTGGAATGTTTTTCAGCAGGGTCTTATCCTCAGAATTTTGCCAGCTGATCCAGATCCTTTGTATCCCCGGGTTCCAGGCCTGGCAAACAAGGAGGTCAGGATTTCAGGGGGTTTCTCTGGGCTGGGCAGCGGCAGCAGCGGGCGCAGAGCTGCGGCACCGGGAGCACGGGCTGGGGGCCTGTGGGGAGCTGCGGGGCCGGGCCGGGGCTGTGGGGCAGCCGGGGCTCAGCGCCGGGCGCTGCCTGACCCCACCACCCCCCGGGCACGGCCGGCACTGGCCCCCGGCCCCCAGGAGCCTGCGGGACGCCCCGGCCGCTGCCCGGCCCCGCCGAGCTGCCGGCCCTGCCCGCCGGGGGAGCCGCCTTTGGACACTGCGGCAGGACAGGCACCGCCTCTGGGATACGGGCTGGGCAGGGCACCGGGAGCACAAGCACCACGAGCACGAAGGAACACCTGGGAAATGGGGATTGTTCGTGCAAGGATCCAGATGTTCTTTCAAGGATTTTCTTTGGGTCACTGGTTAAACGAATGGTTTTGCAGAAAGCTCAGCAGCTGTCACAGGATGAGCACCCACAGGCACTCAGGGCGGCTGCAGCAGTGGCACAAGAAGCCCCTGCAGCACTTGGGCACAAAGGCACAGCAGGGGAATGCAAGAAGGGAGGAGGAAAAGGCCAAGCTGAAGGCAAAGGCCATGGCACAGTTTCTACAGCCCCTCAGGGATCAACCCCAGCGCCCAAGGGGGCCCCAGCACCCAGGGGACGCCCTCGGCCACAAGCACCTGGCACAGGCATTGCCCTCCTCGGCAGGGGAGAGCCCACCCAAACAGCCCCGGGCAAGGAATCAGGCTTCCATCTGCAGGGCACAAGGACACTGCAAGCACACACAGCAGCACCCTCAGCACCAGCAAGGCCAGCCCTGCATGGACAGGGATTCTTAGGGCTGCCACAGCTCCCATGACACCAGGGACCCACCACACTGCAGCCCTGGAGAACATTCAGGGTGGCTCTGCATCGACAGGAGCCCTTTCCTCACAGACACAGGGGCCTCTCCAGCCACTCTCAATCTTACACCTGAGCAGGGAAAATGCCAAAAATGTCTTGGATTATTCAGGGGATAAGTGGGAAAGATGAGCAGCTGTGTTTTATTTAACCACTATTGGCAGATGTGGGGAATGGCTTTGAAATGCAGGAATTTTCATTTGCACCTAATTGTGATTGTAATTTACTGGGAAGGGATTTGATGGCTCAATTGGGAATGCAAATTAATATTGGAAAAGGTGATACAGAGGCCAGTTCTGTGGGACCTTTGTGTCAAATATCTGGCAAGGCCTGTGCTGAAGTGAACCCACAAGTGTGGGCAGCCCCAGGGAAATGGGGAAAATCAGATTCCCAGCCTCTCCAAATTCCTCTGAAGCAACCAGCACAAGTGGGGTCTAAAAGCAATGCCCTATTCCAAGGGAGGGAAGGAAGGCCTTACAGCCTGTGATTGAGCCCCTGCTCAAGGCAGGGCTTTTGCAGCCAGGGATCTCTCCCTACAATGCTCCTGTGCTGCCAGTCAAGAAATCAGATGGAATCCATAGAATGGGGCAGGACCTGAGAACAAGAAATGAGATTATTAAACCGAGGCACCCCACAGGCTCAGATCCTTACACCATCTGCAACCAGGTTCCCTCCTCACACTGCTGCCATTCAGCACTTGATGGAAAAGATGCTTGCTGGGGATGCCCACTCACACAGGATGGGGAACAGGATTTGGCCTTGGAGTGGCACCAAGAGGTAGAAGGGAAAATGGGAAAGACATGGACGGTCCTTCTGCAGGGATGCACGGAAGCACCAGCCTTATTCGGGCAAGCCTTGCAGAAAATATCAAAAGAATTTACCTCACCCCAGGAACTGGGTTAATGCAGGATGTGGATGACTTGATCCAGTCAGGAGGACAAGAAGAAGTGGCAGAGGAAGACTCTGAAATGGCTCCATTTTCAGGCTAAAAAGCCTCTTGGAGTTTTTCGAAACAAAAGTACAATTAGTGGAGAAAAAGGTGAAATATTTGGGACATATTTTGATTGAAGGTTTGCGGTGCATTGACCCAGAGAGGGTCCAGGGAAGCTCACACGTAACGTTATTCAGGACTGAAAAGGAGCTGCGAGAGTTCTGAGGATTAACAGGGAATTGCAGGACCTGGACTGAGGATTCTCTGTTCCACCCAGAACATTGCATGACTTTGTAACCCCAGACAGCCTCAAGGTTATGGTATGGACAAGAGAAAGAGAACAAAACTTGAGAAAATGAATAAAACAAAATGATTGATGCCCCAGCCATGGCTCTCCCAGACTCAGAAAAGGAATTGGAATTGGATGGGAATGTTCAACAGGCCGCGACTGAGCCCGCCCTGAAGGCAAGGGAGCAGCAGCCAGGGCTCCACAGCGGGGGAAGCCCCTGTGCCTGCCCACACATCCTCGGCTGGAATTGTCTGCCTGGGCACCCTCCTTTGGCAGCTCCAGGCACTGCGGGCCAATCCTTGCTGCCACTCTTGGAGCTTCAGTGGTTTCTGTGCCTGCACTGCCACACGGGCTGGGGAAGGCACCGTGACAATTCCACTCTGGGGCTCAATCACACTCACACACTGGGCTGGATGGGATTAGATTGGGGGAAAATATGGCAATTTACATTTTAAAAAATCTCATATCTATACTCAAGCGTGGTTTGCCTTTGCCCTGGGGAAAGGAATTTTAAATGTTTTTTTTAAGGGATGTTACTCCACTCAACAGAGATGAGTTTAACATCTCAACAGACTGGAAGAGCCCAAAAGATCCCCACAAAGATAACGACCATCAACAAAACATCAACGCCCATCAGCAAACAGCAACCAACACCTACCCCAGACACTGCCCCTGGAAGAGCTGGAGACACCTGGTCTGGAAAAGGCTGAGAAGGAAATCCAGGAATGCCGACCTAATTAACATCAGAGGCAAAGAAATCCGACCTAATTAACATCAGAGGCAAAGAAATCCGGCTCCAATAGGAAACCAAATACTAAGAACTTCACAACTTGGAAGCAATGAACATTAAACCAATGGATTTCTATGGGTTCAGACTGTATAATGTTTAGGAAAAACCTAATAAAATTCAAGTGTCATCGAATGATTTTCTCTGCACACCCAGGCTACGTGTGGATGAAATGATTTCTGTTGCAAAGCCTGGCTGTAATCAAGTAATGCTTTGACTCTAACACTCAAGATATTGTAGAATTTTTTTTTCTGGCAGTTTCAGTGACAAGATTACACCATTATAATAATTTTTCGTAATACTCCTACTTTAATATCATCAGTTCAGTTTGGACTACAGGAGTGTGAATCAAGTTTTAGTCTTAAAAGAACAAGTACAAAAAACTTGATTGCTTTGGAATGTTTTTGTGTGTGTTTGTGCGTGCGTGGCTCTTAATGACGGCATAATTTTGGCATGAGTTTTTCGATGTTCACTTTTAGGCTGCATTTTGCAAAACCAGAAGAGCTTCAAAGGTGACTCTTTAAAGCACAAACAGTTGTTAGCATATTGTAAGAAAAAAAAAAAACAAACCAGATTGTGGGGGAGCCACATGTGAGTCATTCAATGGCTGCCCTGCAAGAGAAGCTTCATTCCAGGCACCCAGGAGAGGAGCTTTAGAAATGCAAATTAACACCCCTGGGGAAAAGGGTGGACAATGCACCAGGGGCTTCTTGCCTGGGGAGGAATTGGGCTGATTCCCTCTGCCCCTCACCCCAAGCTCTGCCTGCTGGCACTGATGGAATTGGCACAGCCAAAGGCAGAGCCCACACTGAGGATATCTGACTGTGCAACAGAAATTGGTTCAGCTGCAAAGGGAAACAGCAAATGGAGAAGGTTGGGAAAACTTCACTCAAAGAACTGGGGGGGAATCATCCCTCTCCCCACTCCAACATGTGCTGTCACTGTCTGTGTCACACACGGAGCATTGGAACACTGGGGGGGTTTTGCTACCACAAGTTCAGAGCAATCAGTGGGGAATCCAAGGATGTGATGATTGAATCAGAGAAAAGAGATCAATTGATGCAGCCCTGGCTGGAGGGAGAGCCCAAAAATGGGGAAAAGATGAACGGCCACCAGAACAAATCCTGCAACACCATGGACCAGCCCCTGGGAACCCGAACGAATTCATAGCAGGAGCCAGAGAACCCAGTGATCATTTCAATGGCAGAATTAGATTACAAGATGTCCTCGAAATAATAACCAACCAGACAGATCCAGCTCCTGAGTCTGGACAAACAATCCACTCAAATGAAGAACACAACATTTCACCATGGGATGGGATCAGATTATCTATGAGCAGAAGGAGGAGGACAGTGGGGAAAATTAAATGACTCAAGATCCTGCTGTTGGCAAATAGATGACAACCGAAAAGTGGTGAAACAGATAACAAAGGAAATAAGAAAGCAGCTCATGTTCCAGTCCAAACGGGGAAAGGATGGGAATGGGACACGGTTTGGTGGTTCCCTGGCACACCATGGGTTAAACGAATGCTCTTTCTCCTCTGATGTGCTACAGCAACTCTCATCTTTGGACCATGCACGACACCTTGCTGAGTGCAGCTCATTCAGCAGCTGAGCAAGGGGATGCAGGTGGCAGCCAGGCCTCCTGATCCACAAACGGCTACAAAAGGACAGGGAATTGTTAAAAATGACCCTGTAACATTGGCTTTCATGTTTGTGTATTAGTCTTTATATGTGGTTATTGATTGTAAGTACAGCACAATTTATAATCCCATTTAGCTGCTTGCTAATGTAACCTAATTTCTCATTTTCAGTATGCACCGTATGGCCCATGGAAACAGTAGTGTGATGAGTATATTATGTTGATGTATACACCTTAGAGCTTATAGAACTAATAATGTGATGAATGTATTGTACTGTAGGCCGTAGGAAAATAGAAAATGTTAAAATACTTCTGTGTAACCCAGAGAACTGTATAAAGCAATGAGGTTGGTTCCCACATCTGCTGACTGACCTCTCCAAGTGATAAGGGTGACACAAACCAGAGCACCAGAGATGAATTAGAGAAGAATTTGTTAACTGTTCGGTATCGGGGAAGTGTGAAACAACAGGATGAAGCCACCAGGAGGAATAAAATATATTGACCTGATCTGCAGGATGGTTTGTAGATACACCAGAGCAGAAAACCAAAATAAGGAAAAGTTTCTATAACATCAAAAGCTACCAAGAATGTTTGAATAATGCAGGAAACTCATAATTATGTACGTACCTTAGTAAAATAACAGTATATAGATATCAGTGTCTTAATGTACCAGCATGTTTGTTGGCTGATAGCCAGGAACACTTCAGCGCTGGACATTGTCCTGTTTTTTCCCTTATTGAATTTTGAAAAATATTCTAAGACTGAATTTTCGTTTATCTCAGAATTGAGGTCACTGACAATAATCCCGAACCAAAGAAGACCCAGGAAGAAAAAACAGAGTCAAGGAGTGAATCTGCTTGGAGATAGGGCCAGGGACTTGGAGATAAGGAAATAACATGAGAAAACATCAGTTTTAGAAAATGTTACTGATTGACATGGACTGCTGCTCAGCCAAGGTCCTGCTAAATTCCTGAACATGGAGAAGAAGAACAAAGACTGAACAGAGCCATGAATATCGGATGTTACACAAAAGGGGGGTGCATATTAACGAGGACATGCAGCAGGCGGATCGGGAAGTCTGAACTTTCCAAGGACCTTCGCCACTGGGCAAAGGGACAGGGAGATGCAGAAGGGAAAATCAGGAGAAAAAGGAGGCTGCGAACTACAACCATTGGAGAGACCGCACGGCAAATGCCGCATGGCCTCTCCCTTTGCTCATCAATAAAGTCACTTTGACAGGACTCCTCGCTCTCCTTTGGGGACACAAACCTCTGGCGACGCCAATTTTCCCGACCACGCCCGGCCACAGGGCAGCCACCTCCGTCCTACCCACAGCAACCGGGACGAGCCAGCGCTGCTCCGGCCCCGGCTCCTGCCCAGGCCCCAGCGGGAAGGAGACCGCGGGCAGCCGCTCCCGCAGCGCCCTCAGCCCACGGCCAACACGGCGCCCACACGGCACAAGGAACCCGCCAGAGCAGAGCCCCCTGCCGCCCCCTCCGCCCGCACACAGCCCCGAGCCCCGGCACAACCCAGCGCGGCTCCCACCTGCGCTGGCGCCGCCTCCGAGCTCCGCCGCCGCCTCCCCGGGCTCCGGCCGCTGCCGCCGCTCCCGGGCCCGCACAGACGCTCCCACAATGGCGCCTCTGCCACCAGCGCCCGGGGGGCGGCCCCGGGGCCGGGCTTCTCCCCGCTCCGCCCAATCAGCGCGCACCGACAACCACGAGTGACGGCACCAGCAGCCAATGGCAGCCAGCCAGGCCCGGGCTCTGCACACGGCCCAGCCTCGCCCCGCGCTCTCAGGGCCCCCCGGGCTGTGTGAGGGGAAAGCCGGAGATGAGGAACAGCCCCGGGACGGGCCCGGGCCCGAGGCGGGATCGAGCTGCAAACACAAACAAAGTTCTCCGCAGCTCCCGGCCCGCCTTTCCCAGCGCTGCGTCTTCGCTGGCAGCGGCTCCGAGGAAAGCCGGCAGTTCTGCTAGCCCTGATTGGGAGCATCAGTGCCTGGCTTTGATTTCCCCCGAAAAGGGAAAGAACAAACCAAACCCAAGTGAGGTGGGGCCCCCCACCCATCCCGGGGGGTTCGGCCCTTCCCCTTTCACCCCCGGGAACAGCGCCGGGACTGGGGGGGCCGGAGCGGGACTGGGGGGGCACAGGGGGGTCCCCAGCACCGGGGGGGTCCCTTGGGGCTCGGTCCTGTCCCGTCCCCCCCCGGTTATCAGCCGGGACCCTCCGTTATCACCAGTGTTATAAATGGAGGTCTGTATGTCTAATTCAACAGCCACAAAGTTTAATTTTAGCAGCAATTTTAATTGAAATGTAATAATTGAGATAAAATATAATATAAAGTTTGACAGTGATTAGTTCAATAAAACAAAGCACCTGAACACGTCAGCCCCGCTGCTCTCCAGGTGGGAACTGAAAGGATTCAGACTGAGGGAAATGCAGCCACTTGCCAGGATCTGCTCCCTCGGAAGAGGATGTTGTGATCATCCATCCGGAGGGGGAGCGGGGCCAGCGCTCACCTTGTTTAATTCTGAGTGCTGAATTTACTCTGGGTGCTTTCAGGGAGTGATGGATCACATGTGGTGGGGGAGATGCTGCTTGGGTCTCTCCCGGGCCTTTGGGGAGGGGTCCTGTCCCTGTCCCTCTGCACCGTGGGCAGGGGAGCAGCAGCCCTGTCCCCCACGTGTCCGCCTGGTGTGAGGCTGCTGGGCAGCCCTCGAGCCAGGTCAGTCCCTGCTGGGCTCTGCCTTTCCAGTTCGGGTTTCCACCTCCCACGTCCCCTCCTGTGTCCCCCCAGCTCTGCCAGTGTGACAGGTGTGGCTTAGCTGTGATCAGAGAACAGCTTGGCTTGGGAGAGGCTTCAACTCCTGTCCAATCCACCCTGCCATGGCAGGGACACCTTCCACTGTCCCAGGCTGCTCCAAGGCCCAATGTCCAACCTGGCCTTGGGCACTGCCAGGGATCCAGGGGCAGCCACAGCTGCTCTGGGCACCCTGTGCCAGGGCCTGCCCCCCTCAGTACAGATATTTTTTCCCTGTATCTGGTGTGAATTTCCTGTTGTTTGGTTCAAAACCAGTGGATACTGATCATTAAGTCCCAGCTCACTGGACTGAGCTGCTCTTTCATTTGTGGCTTCTCCAGCACAGGCTTGGTTGAGTTACAGGAAAAAATTCTGCTTGACTCATCTTTTTGGGCTTTGTTTAGCACTTGAGCCCCCACTTGATCACTTTCATCCTCTCACATCCATCAACACCTTGTTTTGAATTAACTGTTGAAAAAGGAAGTTTCCACACTGACTTGTGATTCTGATGGACAGTTTGGCAACTTGACAGTTGGACACTTGAGCTGCCCCAGCTCTGTGATCTCCGCTGTGTTTTTTCAAGGAATTATTTTGTTCTTAGTTGCCTGTGCTGCCCTGTGAGATCACAGCCATTCTGAATGGGTTCCTATGTGCAGTTTCCCCTGTACCACTTATTGCCAGGCAAATGGGAGCTGGAAGATTTGGAATTTCATCTTTTCTTCTTGTTCTTGTTGTGTGTCCAAATTGAACAAATGTTGCCAAGCTTCTGGTTTTCCCCTAAATATTGACACAGCTCAACTTTTCCCTTGGTGAATGCTGTGCCACAATTCCTTGTAAGACTCCCCTGCGTTCTCCTGTCCCACTCTGGTGCAGGCCAAGCCCTTTGGAGTTTATCCCCGTGATCCTTTGACTCCAGCAGTGTCTCTGGTCTCTTGCAGTGACTCGTCACAACCACCTCAAGGACTTCATGCTGGTGGTGTCCATCGTCACTGGCGTGGGCGGCTGCTGGTTCGCCTACATCCAGAACTGCTACTCCAAGGAGCACATGGAGAGGATGATGAAGGACCTGGAGGGTCTCCACAGGGCTGAGCAGTCTCTCCATCACCTACAGGAGAGGTTGGTTCCCCTTGTCCATCCAGCTGGAGCCCTCAGTTCTTCCTGCAATGTCCTTACTCCTCTAGATTTCAGGAAATGCTTGTTTTTAGCTGTCTGGTGCCTCACACCAGAGTCAGCCCCTTCCTCAGGGACCTGGCAAAGCTGCCAGCAGCCTCTGGAGCTTGGATGGAGGCCTGGCTCCTCCTGCAGGGACCCATGGACCAGGCTGTGTGTAAAGATCTGTGTGTTCTGTCACAGTCACAGAACCAGGGAATGCTTTTGGTTCAAAGGGACCTTAGAGTTGGTCTGGTACCACCTCCTGCTGTGCAATCCAGCTGATGTGGAATTTGTCATGCAGGGTTGTTTCACCTTTGGCTTTTGATGGGGAAAAAGCGTGTTGGAGCAGTGGGAGCAGTCAGAGGATTTACACATCCTCTCTTGAATTCTTGGAGCTGTGTGGGGAAGCAATACCTGAATGGAAGGATGTTGCTTGGAAAGTGGAAAAAATACCTGATTTTGAAGTATTAAATAGGATTACCTGGGCTGTTGGCATATGGATCAAATCCTGCAGCCTCAGGAATGGGGTCCCTACTCCCAGGAATCACTGCAGTGGTTCCAGTAAAGCTACTGATGGGAGAACGTGCTCCAAGAGACCCTCTGGACATAGGGATCTTCTGGGACAGGGAAGGGCCTTCAGCCCTGGCGATGACAAACCCGTGGGGTACTCTGGCAGTGGAATATTTTGAGGGCAGATTCAGCAAATAACAGAGCAGGATAGTCTGGGGCTGGAATGATTTTCTGTGATGTTTCAGTGGAGTTTGGGAGGATAAACCTTAGCTAGGCTGCCCTGTGAGCTGATGGCTGCATTTGCAGTGACTGCTCTGAGCCCGGAGTTTGATCCCAGGTCTTGTCCTGGCCAGTCACGGGGCGTGGTGAGGGCCCTGTGGCAGCACCAGGATCCCGAGGATGTCAGGCTGCCCTGGAGACGTGCAGCCAGCCAGGTTTTGGCAATCTGTGCAGTGTATCCCCAGGTGTGCAGCCCCATTTCTCACCTAGGAGCCCATTACAGCCTTCAGGGGTTCATCCTGCCCGTGAGTGTTGCTGGAAAGGCTCTGCAGTGAGATGGGGCCAGGTGTCCGTGAGGAGAGCGAGCCCCTGGGGGAGCTCCCAGCTGATGGAGCCACACTGGGCACGTTCCCCTGGCACAAAGTCCACTCCCCTCTGTGGCTCCAACCCCCAGCTGGTTCCACACAGCCTCGTGGAGTTTTATCTTACAGCTTGGAAATACTCCCAAAGAAAGTTTGATTTATTTTTTCTGCATCTGGAAGGAGACAGGAATCCCTTCTCCGTGTCCATCCCTGGAGCAGTAGTGTCCGGGGCAGGAGGGCTCGGCTGGGTGTCACCTCCGAGCTCCAAACTGGGAATGTGCCTGTGGGGAACGACCTTGGGCCCTGCTGCCGAGGGCAGAGCCAGGTAAACAAGTGGATGTTCCTGGGAAGTTCAACAAATGCTCTAAAGCCCCTCAGGAAGAAACACAAACCTGCTGCTACTCGGCACAGCCTTAAGGCAGAGCAGCTCGGGAGGGCTCGTCCTCCACAGAGGGCAGCGAGAGGAGCTCAGGGACTGGGGGACCTTGGGAGGCCTCTTGAGGGGAAATATTCCTTCACTTCCTCATCTTTGCCCAGTGGGGTTCAGCCGGGGTCTTCAGCTGCCCTGTGGGAGTGTGGCCAAAGCCCCTCAGGGCTCAGGGCACAGCAGGGACCACAAGGCCACAAGCCCGGGGCTGCTCCGTGCCAGTTCTGCCTGCTCCACTGTTGTTGGGGTGCTGGGGGTGGCCCTTTGTGACACGGGCTCTTTGTGTCGGGGCCCTTTGTGATGTGGGACATGGTGGTGGCCAGAGAGCCTTGTGACATCAGGGAGCCCCGCCCTGGCTGAGGGTATCTGAGGGGCGCAGAGCCCTGGGGTGCCCAGTCCCAGGAGAGCCGCTCTCTGAGGAGGAAGCAGCTCCCTGCGTCTGTCTGAGCTCCAGGACGACAGAAATTGTTCACAGGATGGACAAGAAGGGGAAGCCCAACTCCCAGCCTGCCCAAGGGCAGCTTCTGAGCCTGCGGAGGAGGCCAAGAGTGAGTGATGAGGCAGGAGGGAGAGGCCAGTGGACGGACAGGGCCAGGATCTTTGCCCTGCCAACGGAGCCATCTCCATCCCACACCTCTTCCTCCTCCTCCTGCCCCTGCCCCTCGCTGATGCCCATCAAGCTGCCGCCAGTGCTCCTCGGGCAGCCAAGGGTGGGACCCAAAAATGTTGAAAACCTCAAGGTCCCACAGGTGCAGCTCAAGCAGCCGCAGGCAGGGCCACAGGGCAGCCAGAGCCAGGCCCTGTCCCTCCGTGGGGACAGGCTGCCACTGCTGCCACCGCTGCCACCGCTGCCACCACTGCCACCGCTGCCACCACTGCCACCGCCGCCCTGCCTGGTGAGCCCCAGGGACACTCAGAGCCGGGGCACAGAGCTGGGGAGTGCAGGGGAGAAGGGGCCGCAGCCCTGCAGCCCCTGTCCTGGGCAGCCATACCGCCCCGTGCCCAGGGTGTTCCTGCCCCCGCTCAGGGTGGCCCAGGAGGGCACAGCCCGTGTGTCCCCGAGCTGGCAGCTGCTGCCTGTGCCATCCATCTCCTCGGGGGCTCGTGCTATGCAGAGCAGCATTAAGGATATGGCACTGGAGAAAAAAGATAATGACACCGAGCTCTTGCGAGGGGACAGCAGGAGTGACCAGGAGCTGTCCCCAGTGGGAGATGACAGCAAGCTCTTTCCGCTTAACAGCACAAGTGGTGAAGAGTTGTCCCAAGTAGAAGAGGCCATTGAGCTCTCTCCAGGGGACAGCAACACGGAGCCAGTGCTGTCTGAAGAGGAAGAGGCCATAGAGGATATTCCAGGGGACAGCCCGAGTGACCAGGAGCTGTCCCCAGTGGAAGAAGATCTCGAGGACATTCCAGGGGACAACACAATTGACCAGGAGCTGTCTACACTAGAAGAGGACATTGAGGTTGTTTCAGGGGACAGCCCAAGTGATGAGGAGCTGTCCTCAGTAGAAGAAGCCCTTGAGGTCATTGCAGGGGACAGCCCAAGTGACCAAGAGCTGTCCTCAGTAGAGGAGGCCCTTGAGGTAATTGCAGGGGACAGCCTGAGTCACAATGAGCTGTCCTCAGTGGAAGAGGACATCAAGGTTGTTTCAGGGGACAACCCCAGTGATGAAGAGTTGTCCTCAGCAGAAGAAGATCTCGAGGACATTCCAGGGGACAACACGATTGACCAGGAGCTGTCCCCAGTGCAAGAGGCCCTTGATGTCATTGCGGGGGACAGCAGAAGTGACCAGGAGCTGTCCTCAGTAGAGGAGGCCCTTGAGGTCATTTCAGGGGACAACCCCAGTGACGAGGAGCTGTCCTCAGGAGAAGAAGCCCTTGAGGTCATTGCAGGGGACAGCCTGAGTCACAATGAGCTGTCCTCAGTAGAAGAGGATATCAAGGTTGTTTCAGGGGACATCAGAAGTGACCAGGAGCTGTCCCCAGTGGAAGAAGATCTCGAGGACATTCCAGGGGACAGCCCAAGTGACCAGGAGCTGTCCACACTAGAAGAGGACATCGAGGTCATTCCAGGAGACAGCAGAAGTGACGAGGAGCTGTCCTCAGTAGAAGAAGCCCTTGAGGTCATTGCAGGGGACAGCCCCAGTGACCAGGAGCTGTCCTCAGTAGAAGAGGACATCAAGGTTGTTTCAGGGGACATCAGAAGTGACCAGGAGCTGTCCTCAGTGGAAGAAGATCTTGAGGACATTCCAGGGGACAGCATGATTGACGAGGATCTGTCCCCAGTGCCAGAGGCCCTTGATGTCATTGCAGGGGACAGCCTGAGTCACAATGAGCTGTCCTCAGTGGAAGAGGACATCAAGGTTGTTTCAGGGGACAACCCCAGTGACGAGGAGCTGTCCTCAGTAGAAGAGGCCCTTGAGGTCATTGCAGGGGACAGCCTGAGTCACAATGAGCTATCCTCAGTAGAAGAGGACATCAAGTTTGTTTCAGGGGACAGCCTCACTGATGAGGAGCTGTCCTCAATAGAAGAGGACATCAAAGTTTTTTCAGGGGACAGCACAAGTGACCAGGAGCTGTCCCCAGTGCAAGATGCTCTTGAAGTCATTGCAGGGGGCAGCAGAAGTGACCAGGAGCTGTCCTCAGTAGAAGAGGCCCTCGAGGACATTCCAGGGGACAGCCTGAGTGAACAGGAGCTGTCCTCAGTAGAAGAAGATCTCGAGGACATTTCAGGGGACAGCATGATTGACGAGGATCTGTCTGCAGTGCAAGAGGCCAATGAGGTCGTTGCAGGGGGCAGCACAAGTGACCAGGAGCTGTCCTCAGTGGAAGAAGACATCGAGGTCATTGCAGGGGACAGTCTGAGTCATGATGAGCTGTCCTCAGTAGAAGAGGACCTCGAGGTCATTCCAGGAGACAGCAGAAGTGACGAGGAGCTGTCCTCAGTGGAAGAGGACATCAAGGTTGTTTCAGGGGACAGCACGAGTGACCAGGAGCTGTCCCCAGTGCAAGAGGCCCTTGAGGTCATTGCAGGGGGCAGCAGAAATGACCAGGAGCTGTCCTCAGTAGAAGAAGCCCTTGAGGTCATTGCAGGGGACAGCCTCAGTGACCAAGAGCTGTCCCAAGTAGAAGAGGCCCTTGAGGTCGGTCCAGAGGACAACACAAGTGACTGGGAGCTGTCCCCAATGGAAGATGACAATCAGCTCTCCAGAGAGGCCAGCAAAGATTACAAGGAGCTGCCCCCAGATGAAGAGAATCATGGAAAAGAGCTGTCCCAAGGGGAGAGTGACAGTGACAAAGAGCTGGTCCAAGAGGATAACAACGAGGATGAGAAGCTTTCTCCAGAAGACATCAGACATGACACAGATCTGTGCTTTGGGGAAGACTGTGATGTTGAAAAGATGTCCCAGCGGGAAGATGACAACAAACAGCTCTCCCATTGGGAAGAACAGGAGAACGAAGAGCTCTCCCAATGGGAAGAACACAAGGATGAAGAGCTCTCCCTTTGGGAAGAAGATGAGGATGAAGAGCTGACAAGGAGGGCCCTGCTCGGTGGCATGGACAGCGATTCAAGCTCGTCCCTTGAACTGCCAAAACAGGAAATAGTGTCAAGGCATCAGAAGGTGCTGGAATGTCTGGAAGCCCATTTCTCCAACAATTATGGTGCTGAGGAGGAAGAAGCTGGCAGACACCAAAGACTGGACAAGGTGGAGGCCCAATGGCAAGAGGTGTTGGAGGCCATGTCATCTCATGGTTCCAATGACAATGACAATGTGCTTTCCAAAGGGCAGCACTACGGAACCCAAGAGGTGTCCCAAGGGGAAGTTGCCATCCAGGACAACATCTGGAATAAACCCTTGGGCTTGGTGGATGACGAGGAGCCCCTGGAGGGACCCAGCTGTTCCAGGCATGAGGAGAGGACATCGCTGGGGACACAGAGCCCCCTCGCTGTCCTGTTCAATGCTCCGGCCAGCAGCCAGGCTCAGCTGTGCATCAACCTGAACGTGACCAGTGGGACCCTGAGCAAGGCTCCGCTGGAGATCCAGGCACGGAGGCAGCAGCAGGAGGAACAGGAGGCCCTGGAACAATGGATTGCTGCAGAAGGGGAAGCAGCAGTTATTGCAAAAGGGGAAGGGAGCCCCTTCTCTGCCTGGCACAGCCCCCCCAGCCCCTGGCCTGCCCAGCTGGGAGCCCAGGCCCTGCGCGGGCAGCCGGCTGCCCCCAGGAAACGTCCCTCCCGCTTCAGGCGGGCGCTGCGGGCGCTGCGGGGGCTGTTCCGCTGTCCCTGCCTGAGGCCACAGCCGGAGGAGTAAAAGGGCACCGACAGCAGGGATTGCTCCCAGAGCCTCCCTCCCTGCAGGACTGCGGCTCACACAGGGCTGCCAACACCAGTGGGAGTTGGGTCACATACAGGAAGAGGAAAATGAGCACGAAGAAGATAAAGACAACAAAGAAAAGGAAGAAGATGAAGAAGACGAAGAAGATGAAGAAGACAACAAAGACAAGACAAAGAAGAGGAAGATGACAGAAGATGAAGCATAAGAAGAAGAAGAAGACTTTAAAAATGCATAGAAGAAGAATAGTAATAAGAATAAGAATTTTAAAAATAGAAGTAGAATAAGAATAGGAGTAAGAATTTTAAAATATAGAAGTAGAAGAGTAATAGGAATACAAATTTGAATTTTAAAATGCATAGAAGAATAAGATTAATAAGAATTAGAATTTTCAAATACAAAGAAGAAAAGAAAGAAGAGTAAGGAGTATAGAAGAAGAGTAGTTAAGAATCCATAAATTTAGAAGAGCTCTAATGAATAAATAAAATTACCAAATATTTTGTATATATTGTATATTTACATTACAGTCTATGATATAAAAACATGACTATACCATATGTTGTAATTATGAGATATTATTCCCAAGAAATTACCAATGAACTCTTTGTTACTGAAGAATTTGTGTATTTTCTAACAGGGTTTGCAAGGCACAAGGAAAGAGTGTCCAGATTTCATTTCCTCTCTCGCAGAGGTACCGAAGTGTTTTCACCCTCAGTGCCAGGGAGTGCCCTGTGAGCAGTGAGTGCTCAGCCCCCAGCGGCAGCGGGAGAGTTCCCGGCCGGGCCGGCAGGGCAGGGCTGTCGCCGCTCTCTCGGGGCAAACTGCAGGTGCCCGTTGAGGGCGGCGGAGAGAGAAGCGTGCTGGGAAGGCCTTGGCAGCAGGGCTGTGCAGCCGGGACAGCGAAGGCAGCACAGCCCCGCTCTGCCGCTGCCCGTGGCCAGGGAGCCGGGCTGGCTGTGCTCCTCAGCAGCGCTGCCTGCCGTCAGCAGCCTTGTGCGAGGCGGGAGGGCTTCCCCGGCTGCAGCCCCAGCCGAGGCAGCAGCAGCAGCAGCAGCAGCTCTGCGCTGCTCCTGACACATCCCTGTGGGAGCAGCTGCACGGGGCTGTGCAGCCCAAGCCCCCAGAGCAGCGCACACGCAGCACTGGAGCAGCACCGCAGCGCTGGGGCTGTGCTGGTGCTGCTGGGCAGCCCCGCAGGGCTCAGTGCTGAGCAGCCGTGCCTGCAGCCCGGAGTTGGCACCTCCAGCCTCGGGGCTGCTCCTGGGCTGCTCCAGGGCAGGGCCTTTCTCCGGGATGATGTTTTCTTTCTTCTGGGAGAACTTCCACAGAACCCCTGAATCCCTGAGGCTGGAAAAGCCCTCCCAGCCCATCGAGGCCAAGCTGTTCCTGATGCCCACCTTGTCACCCTGCCCAGAGCACTGAGTGCCACCTCCAGGCCTTCCTTGGGCACCCCCAGGGATGGGCACTGCAAACGTCCCTGGGCAGCCTCTGCCAAGGCCTGAGCACCCTTTCCATGAGGAAATTGCTCCTCGTGTCCAACCGGAGCCTCCCCTGGCACAGCTTGAGGCCGGTTCCCCTTGTCCTGTCTCTGTTCCCTGGGAGCAGAGCCTGACCCCAGCCCCGGCTGCACCCTCCTGTCAGGGGGTGCAGAAGGATTGTTCCTTTCTTAGGCCCTCTCCTCCTCCTCTCTGCTTTCTAAAACCAAATAAGAATCACTGAAGGATGAAAAATCCCACAGGAGTGTTTGGGACTGGTTGTTCACCCATTTCTTCTGTCCACAGGGACAACCAAGTGTCTCCCTCCTTCCTTGCCCAATATCCAACAGCAGGGAGTCCCTAGGCCAGTGATCCTCAATGTGGGAGCAGCAGGAGGGAACTTTGAGGAATTCTGCAGCCCTGAGAGAGGGGAAGGCAGGAATTCTCCTTTCTTCCTTTCTTTTCCACACCAAAGGAGACTCCAGCAATGGCAAAAGGAATTGTTCAAGGAGCTGCCCTGAGGGGCTCCTGCCCAGAGGAGAGGCCTGGGGGATGTCAGGTGTGCTCCCACCTGCAGCTTGGCACTTCAAAGCTGTGCCAGGAGTGGGAAAATCTGAGAGAAAACAGATTATCCAGAACCACACTTGATCTGTCTCCTCTCACTCACCAGGCTTGCAGGAGGTTCTGGATAAAATGTGCACAGCAAGCCTATGGAATCAGGAGGAACTCTGATTTTACTCCTTGCGTGCTGCCAGGCGGCCTCAGAAAGGAGAGGTGTTTTTGTGCACGTCTGAAGCCTGTGAGTCCTCCGGGACTTCCACATCGCTTCTGAAGCCTTGTACCCAGCTGTTGATTTTTTCCCTGATGTTGCTCAGTTTTGCTTCAATGTTTCCAAAATACAGCAGATCAGGGGAAACACATTTAAAAGTTCAAAAAGACAAGAACAGTGAGGGACAAAACTGTGTAAGTTTTCCTTAGCATAGTTTTGCTTTTCTTAAATCTTTTGTCAGTAGAAGCATAAACTGCCCCTTTATGCCTTTTGAGCCTCATGTACTTCTAATTAGACCTTTCTAGTATTTGTTCTGCCTTTTGAACTCCACGTACAACAGACGAGTGCCATCGAAAGTAGTTTTCTCTCCCAAACAGACTAAAGCACTCATTTCTTTCTCCCAAGGAGACTCAGCCCCGTGTGTTTCATGGCCCATCGCACAGCCCCGGCCCCGGTATCCGCACAGGGGATTTGGCCCTGGGGCAGCCGTGTGGCGGTGCTGCCGCAGCCGAGCGCAGCCCTCGGGGCCGCTGTCTCGATGCCTTTGGAAGGGCAGGGACGCGATGTCCAGCGCCGTCTGTCTTTGTGCTCCGTGTTCTGTCGCCTGTGCGGGCGGAGCGGGGCTGGCGGGAGCCGCGCTCCCCTCAGAGCCCCCGAGGGCGGCAGCGATGGCGGCGCCGCTCCCTCAGCGCCCGGGCCCGGCCCCGGCGGGCGGGGAGCCCTCGGCAGCGCCCTGGTGGCAGCAGGGACCGAGCCCCGGCCCCGGGCTCTGTGCCTGTGGTGCCGCAGAGGCCGGGGAGAGCTGCGAGAGTCGGGGCCTGGGGCACTGCCCCGCCCCGGGTGCAGCAGCCGGGCCCCGGCCTTGTGGAAGCGCAGGAGGCTCTCGTGGTGCCGCTTGTGCCGCTTGTGCAGGAGGTGCCTGTGGGTGGCCCCGTCCTGGCGTGGTGGCCCTGCCCGCTCAGCTAAACACGACCATAATGACCCCTCAACTGTGCCCCAAATCCTCTGTTCATTCCCGTGGCCGGGCGGGAGGGGGACACGTCACCAGTGTGTCACTTGTGTGAGTGACATTGAGTGTGGGGCACGACAGGACGCAGGGCTGTGCCAGCGGGGCGTGGGGAGTGTCCTGGTGTCCTGCTGACTGCAGGGCTGTGCCAGCCTGTGCAGGGGCTGTCCCAGCTGGTGTCACACACGTGTTTTCACTTCTGCAGCAGCTCTTTGTCACTGTCATCTTCACTTTGGGACGGCTCCGAGTCTCTGTTGAATTCCCCTTGGTAATGCCCTTGGCCCACGGTGTCTTCCCCTTGGGACAGCTTTTGGTCTCTGTTGAATTCCCCTCGGGACAGCGCTTGGTCTCTCTCCTCTTCCCCTTGTGACAGCTCCAGGTGGGTGCAGTCTCCCCTGGGACAGGTGACACTGGGATCCTCTCTGAGAGTCCCTGCCCAGCTACTGCCCTGCCAACCTCACAGCCTTGCTGGGAGCCTCAGCGCAGGCCAGCTCCTCAGGGAAGATCCCACTGATCCATGGAGATCCAGGCTTTCATTGCTGCCACCATTTGCCAGTTGCTGCCAGATATTCCTACTGATTCAATTCTGTCATGGGGAAGAATGACAACGTCCAGGCAAGATGAAGACATGTCTGAATTTGCAGGATTTTGTGGGAGGAACACGGAGCCATCCCATCTGGGTGGTCTGATGTGCTCTGGCAGATCTTCCCCTGCTTTGTTCGATCAAAGTCTTTACTTGGGTGCAAATACCGACAATTGAGCTTAATTTGAGACTCCTTAGAGGAAATCTGGATGTGCTTTGGAAAATGAAGAAAATGCATCCTGAGTATTTGAGAAACAAATAAAGCTGAGACTGAGCAGTTGAAAATGTCCTTTCTTCCCAGCCATGGTGAACTTTCTCCCTGAAATCCCCATGGGCAGAGCAGAGCAGAGCAGAGCAGGGCAGGGCTGTGTGTGATGGGCAGCCCTGGTCCCTGGCTCCCTGCAGTGCCCAGAGAGCCGGCCCAGCACTGGCTCTGGCTCTCTGTGTGTCCCAGGCTGCAGAAGGCTCAGGAGGAGCATCGCTCCGTGGAGGTGGAGAAGGTGCCCCTGGAGAAGAAGCTGCAGGACGAGATCAGCATTGCCAGGCAGGAGGCGCACAGGCTGCGGGAGCTGCGCGAGGGCACCGAGAACGAGCTCAGCCGGCAGAAATACGCGGAGCAGGAGCTGGAGCAGGTAAGGGCTCAGCTGGGGGGAGGCACCTCCACAGAGACCTGGCACTGAGGGCAGTGCTGCTTCATCCCTCTGGGAAATCACGGAAACACAGAATGTCTGCGTTGGGAGGGACCTCACAGCCCATCCAGTGCCACCTCTGCCATGGGCAGGGACACCTTCCACTGTCCCAGGCTGCTCCAAGCCCCAGTGTCCAACCTGGCCTTGGGCACTGCCAGGGATCCAGGGGCAGCCACAGCAGCTCTGCTCTCACCTGAGTGGGGCAGAGGGGCACAATCCCAATCCCTTCCCTGCTGCCCACACTGTGGGATCAGCCCAGGGCACAGGGATCCAGTGCTCATGGCCAAGGCCTGTGGAGCTTCTCCCACCAATCCCCAGCTCCTTCTCCCCAGGGCTGCTCCCAATCCATTCTCCCCAGCCTGTGTTTGTGCTGGGATTGCCCTGACCCAGGTGCAGGACCTTGCCCTTGGTCCTGGCTGAGCTCCATGAGGCTGGCACAGTCCCAGCTCTCCAGCCTGTCCAGGTGCCTCTGGATGCCCCATCCCTTCCCTCCAGTGTGTGAGCACAGCACCCAGCTCTGTGTCCCTGGCAATGTGTGGGGCTGCCCTGGATCCCAGTGTCCCTGTGTCCTAGGTTACAATGTAAGTTGTGCCCAAAATATGTATTCTATCCCCATCTTCATGAGCTGTTGAAACCAGGTGGGGCAGTGTTTCCCTTATCTTCTGTTCATGGGCCCATCAATGCCTTGCTGCATGACTCATAGATAACTCCCTGTGGGAGCTATCTCTGTTTAATGGGCCATCAAGGACCCACTGCAGGATTCATAGAATGAGATCATCCCATTGTGAGATGCTCTGCCCAGGGAGAGGAGCCAAGCATTCCCACCTGGATATAATCCGGGGTTTGGGACAGCACAGGCAGCCTTTACCCCACTGGATTCGCAGAGGACAAGAGCTACCAGACCTTTCTATGGGATCACTGCTTTGACAAGACCATTTCATCTGGACTGCTACCACCACCCTAACTAACAGCGTGTCAGGTTGTATTCTGACTCTGTCAGGGGGTTTTCTTTTGTATTGCATTTATTTTATTTTACTTTCTTTTACTTCTTTTCTTTTCCTCTTATTAAATTGTATTTCTGACTTGGAGTCTCTCACTGGTTTTGCTTTCAAACCAGCACAGGAGTACAGCGGTTGGTAGCACTTGTGACAAGGATCATCCAGACTCCCAAAAGGGAAAAGATGAACAAGGAGCAGTAGAAGTCCAGTACAATGTGTCCCCCCACCTCCCACGCCTTTGGGGTTGCTGCCCACAGCAGGTATGTATGATCTCCTTGGTGGTGGGTATAGTGATCAATCTGGTCTTGCCTCCTATTTCCTTATCACAAAATTATTTATGTCATTTGCTTTTTTTATATTGTGGTTCTTTCCTGTTCCTTAGATACCCAGCACTATTAATTCCATTTGCAGAATAGGGTCTTAATACATCCCCATCATATGGAGTTGTTGCCTGCACTCAAAATATGGTCCCTGTTTTTGATATACCACAGCCTCCCACTCAGTCTCTAATAGCTCAGGAGTATTGGGGAGCCTCAGTTCAAGTCCACAACACACTGTTAAAATTGGTACTTGCCCTCAATTTGTGTTTGAACTTTTCCCTTTCTCTTGACAAATGTTGCAACACGCTTGCCATTAGGGGGAGCTGCACCGCCAGAGCTGGCCACAATTTTCACACTGACATTGTACCCAGCCTGAAGGACTCACATTAGGGTGCTTTAAGCAGGGTATGTGACCGGGAATAAATCCGGGAGATGTCTCAGCAGGGAAAGCTGGTGGGTTTTCTTTTGGTAGGTCACAAGCAAAAGCAAAAACTCTCGGATTACCAATGGCCCTGGTGGTTTTTTAATTGATACAACCCTGATCCACTCCATTGGAGAGGAAGTAAATGACCACCCCAAAGGCTGTGTTGGAGTTTGGAGAGCCTCTGGCCTTTGGGAATACAAAAGAACCCATAAAGCCCACGGGGGACTCCCTCCCAGCCTGGATTGATGTGTGGTTGCTCGTTGTCTACTCACCACACTGAGCACGCGCGCTTCGCTTTGGAGTCATTTTCAGTCCTCTTGTGGAAGTGACGATTTTCCAGTTGCTGAGTTCTTTTCCTGCTCCTTTTATTCTGCTGGCATGAGTCCATCTCCGTTCTGCAGTTCCTACAGCTGATTCAGTGGGAAGCAGCACCTGGAAGGGACCTTGGAAGATCCATCAATGGATAATCGCTTCCCCCTTGAAGGGGTTGGTCTGTCACATCTTCTCTCACTTTGGGCTGAGAGTTGATGATTTTTAAGCAATCATGCACTAGTTCTTCTTTTGGTTTTCTGTACAAAAAACCGGGCAGGGTTGAGAGGTTTAACTGTAATTAGTTCTAAGTCATCCTTGTCTGTTAGAATTGCTTCATACTTTAGCACTGGAGAATCAGTGAGCCTTTCTCAGCTTTCTGATTCAAACTATCTCTCACTGAGTTTTGGCTATGAACTTCTAATTTTCCTCCAGATGTTAGTTCTCTGCTTTCTTCTGTGAGTAAGGCAGTGGCAGCTACCACCTGGATACAGGTTGGTCTGGTGGTTTCACGTTCACCCAATTTTGTTTGCTAAATTTGGTGCAGTGGTCTAAATATTTTTCCTACTGTAGAATATTATTAGGAGAAGAGAATGCAAAACAGGCCTAACTTAAAGATAAAAACAGATAGATTTATTAACACACACCAAAAGAAAGAAAAAAATAAGAATAAAAAACAATTAAAGCTCTCAAAGCACTCCCCACCCCCCAAAAGTTCATTTTCTCACATACAACATAATGAGAAAAAACCTGTAATTTTTCAGTCAGTTTCACCATTTAAAAATAATCTTTCATCACTTCTTTTAGGAAAGGAGTCTCTCTTAGAAAACTTCCATGGACAATTCCCACTCACAACACAGAACAGTTCTCTTGTGGGTCTCACCTCTCACAAAGACAGCCACCCAGGAACCTGCCCTTTGTGAAAGTCCCTCCCAACAGCAGCTTTCCCAACACTGCACATGGGCCATATCTGCTTATTAGGGGTACTGTTTAACAATGCCTCTTCTAGTATAAAACAAAGATTCTCTTCTTCTATCTCCAAAATTATCTTCATCCCAAAAACAAAAGATTTCCTTTTCCTTAGGAGCAGAGGGGTTTTTATCACTTCCAACTAGAGCTTTGCATCCCCCCTAAACAGCATTCATATGTTACAAGAAATAGTCCATTCTCCAGAGCTTACTAAAGACGTGCAGCCAACCTAGGCCACTCCTCCTCCTTTGTCTTACTAGTCTTTTTCCTCTCTCTTCACTGACTTTAGTCCCATGCTGTGTCTGCTCATAATTCAATCACTTTGTCTGTCTTCACTCTGGGAAGGGCCAGTGCTGTGGAAGTTGCATCTGTTGGCAGGAAAGAGTTAAAACTTGCCCAGGCCTGTGGTGGTCACTTGGTCTCTGCCCAGGGTGGCAGCAGCAAAAATCTCAAAGCCATGCTGGGGGAGGAAAGCCAAAAAGGGCAGTGTCTTGGGTTATGTAACCAAAATGTGTATTCTATTTCATCTGTTGAAAGCAATTTGTTCTTATCTCTTTCAAGACCTGTCCATCCTCTGGGGGATATCTTCTGATAATGGGCCATTAAGGCTCACCAATGACATGACACATTACATCATCCCAGTGTGAGATGCTCCACCCAGTGCGGGGAGACAACTGTTCCTACCTAAATAAAACAAACTCAGGAAGGCCAGGCCTCTGGCTTTTCCCCACTGGAGGGAAGACTGGACCCACTTTGCCACCACTGGACTTTCTACAGGATCATCTCTGCTCCACAGAACCACATCAGTCAGGTCATATCCCTGACCCTGTTAGGGTTGTTACCAGGACTTTGCTTTGCTTGCTTGCTTGTTTTTTTGTACTACTACATTTGTATTCCTTCTTTTAATATTCCTAGTAAAGAACTGTTACTCCTATTTCCCATATCTTTGCCTGAAAGCCCCTAATTGCAAAATTATAATAATTTGGAAGGGAGGGGATTTACATTCTCCATTCCAAGGGAGGCTCTCGTTTACCCTGGCAGACAACTGTCTTTCAAAACCAAGACAGGCAGCCAGGATCTCAGTAGTTAAGCAGACTGACTGATGGATGCCTTTCCCCTTCACCCCTCGGTCTCATCTCAGGTGGCCCAAACTCAGAGATGCCTTCAGGGGCCCAGGAAAGCAGGAGGGAACATCTCCCCCTGGGCCCCGGCCAGAGAGCGACTGGGACGAGTTTAACACTCGTTAATAATTGGGGCTTTTTTCTGCCCTCCCCTGCTGCCACCAGCCGGCCATGGCCTGGCCACACAAGCCCAGTAGGCAGCAGGGCCTGGCCCAGCCCCCAGGGCTGCCACAAGGATGTTACATCTTGCCAGGCTGGGAGAGAAAGAGGACGGCCTCCTAAAGCCCTCCTGTATTTAAGCTGTGTGACCCAGAGGTTACAGTTGTACCCAATTGGCCAATCTGGCTGTCAGTTTTAAAGTTTTTTTTATTTTTTACCATTCATACAAAACCAATACACCCCAACACCCTGGGGCTGCTGGGATTTCCCTCCTGGGGACAAGGACGTTCATTCCTTTCCAGGAGCCCAATGCCCACCTGGGGCTCCAGCTCAGGGGCTCCTTGAGCAGCTGCCCCAGAACCTCCCCCAGGGTCTCCCAGCGCAGCCGCAGCCGCTGGGCCTGGGGTCCCCAAAGCCCTCAGCAAGCCCCAAGGCCCTGCCAGGAACCCTCAACTCCCTCCAACCCAGCATCCCCCACAGCCCCTGCAAGTTCCCCCCATGGCACCGGCCATGGCCATGGCCCCACATGTCACTGGCCATGTCCCACCATGTCCTCACCCATGGCTGTCTCCCCACCATGTTTCCATCCCTGTCATTGTCCCCCACGTCTCCATCTGTGCCCATGTCCCTCCATGTCCCCATGAATTGCCACAACACCCTCCATGTCCATGTGTCCCCATGTCTCCATGTTTATGTCCCACCATGGCAACGTCCCCGCCATGTCCCCACCCATGTCTTAGTTCAATGTCTTTATTTTTACCTCACTATAGGATATTTAAAAGGAATTAACAGAAATGAAAAGCAAATCAAGGCCAAAAGAAAATAATTTCTGTGTCCATGCCAGCTGAAGATCCACATTCTTGGATGGAAGGGAAGAACCTTTTTTCCACTCCACTGTCTCCAAAATCTTGGTCTTGGCCTAAGCCAATCACCATTTGACTGCAGAAGACACCCTCAGGCAATAGGACATGAAAATCAAGGAATCTCTGAGGTTGGAAAAGACCTCCAAGACCATCCAGTATGCCGTGATGCCCTCAGAAGATAGGACTGAATGCAAAAGATTTTCTGGGGTTGAAAGTCAACAAATCAGCTCTCTCCCGATGTTGGTCTGGGTCCCGATGGATGTTCCTGCCCCTGCACTCATCCAGGTGCCCACAGGGAGACAGGAAGATGTGGAGCATCCCAGCCAGGTGTCTGCCCAACAGGGATCACCAGGACCACGGATCACCAGGGCTCTGCCCAGCGGGGGTCACTGGGGATCATCCAACGCCGATCCTCCCATGGGGGATGGAGCTGGAGCAGCGCACGAAGCTCTTCCCGCTCTGGGGCACTCGCAGGGCTTCCCTCAGTGCTGCCTCCGTTGGTGTCGGGTCAAGTGAGAGCTCCTGGAGAAGCTCTTCCCACACTCAGGACACTCGTAGGGCCTCTCCCCGGTGTGGATGCGCCGGTGGACAGTGAGGTGTGAGTTCTGCTTGAAGCCCTTCCCGCAGTCGGGGCAGCGGAAGGGCCTCTCCTCTCTGTGAATCCGCTGATGTACGAGGAGATGGGAGCTGGTGTGAAACCTCTTCCCACACTCGGGACACTCGTAGGGCCTCTCCCCAGTGTGGATGAGCTGGTGGTATTTCAGGTTAGAGCTCAATCCAAAGCTCTTCCCACATTCCAAGCAGGTGCAGAGCCCTTCCCCAGTGTGGATCACCTGGTGCTGGATCAGGCGGGAGCTTCTTCTGAAGCTCTTCCCACACTCCCCACACTCGTAGGGCTTTTCCCCGGTGTGGATCATCTGGTGTATCCTCAGGGTGGAGCTACGGCTGAAGCTCATCCCACACTCCCCACACTCATAGGGCCGTTCCCCAGTGTGGATCCTCTGGTGTTTCCTCAGGCTGCAGCTCCAGCTGAAGCTCATCCCACATTCCCGACACTCGTAGGGCCGTTCTCCAGTGTGGATCCTCTGGTGCTGGATCAGGTTGGAGCTCTGGCTGAAGCTCATCCCACACTCCCCACACTCGTAGGGCCGTTCCCCAGTGTGGATCCTCTGGTGCTGGATCAGGTGGGAGCTCCAGCTGAAACCCTTCCCACATTCCAAGCACTTGTGGGGCTTCTCCCCTCCATCAGGCTTCTCCACCAGCTCTGAGCTCCGCCTGGATCTCCGGCCGCCCTCCTGGCACTGGGGGGGTCTTTCCTCCTCACACCTCCCTGGGCTGGGTTTGCAGCCCCTCCTCGTGCGGGATCTCTGGGGCTTTTCCTCCTCCTCCATCTGGACACTCCTTGGGAATGACAAATCCTGGTTTGAGGAAACAAACAAGAGGAGAGCGCCTTAGGCTGGTGGGTCTTCCTTGCCCAAATTTATGTCAGGAAATCATTGGCACCTTCAGTCTATAAGAATGTCCAAAACACCAAGATTCAGCCCAGAACTTCTCCAAACATTAGGACACAGATCAAAAACTCCCCCAAACATCCACACTCAGCCAAAACCTCTTCTAAAATATAAAGATTCAGCCCCTTGCAATAAACAAAAGCACCAACATTTAGCCCAATAAAGCTCAGATACACCAAGATTCACCCCCGTGAAAATCCTGGATCCCCCTCCCCGGTCACCTGCTGCATGTGGGGGGAGCAACGCTCCTGGGGCTGGGGGGAGGCTGCAGATACAGGGAGGGCTGGAACCTTGTGGGGCCTCCTCTTCCTGCTCCTCCTCCTCCTGTGTCCCTACTCTTCCCCACACTCCTCTTCCTCCTACTATTCCTCCTTCTCCTGCACAATCCCACCCTCTCCTCCCACCTGCATCCTTTGACCATTTTGTTCTTCAGCCCTGCTTCTCCTTCCCTTCTCCTCCTGCCCCCACGCCCAGCACCCACTGCCGCCTCCCTCTTCCCCCCCAAACCCACAGCATCCCACCGCAGGGGCAGCCATGGAGCTGGGCCAGCTCGGCCTGGGGCAGCGCTGGGCTCTCGGCCGCTCCCGCCCGCACTCGCTCCCCACTGCAGCCGCTCCCGCCACCACAGCGCGGGGGGGCCCGGCCTTGGCGCTCCCCCCTCCCACCTCCCCAAATTCCCCCAGCGGGGGGCGCTGCGGCCCGGGGGGGGCGCACGTGGGGTCCGGGTGGGGAGCGCTGGGAGCTGCGGCTCTGCCTGGCAACTGGTGAGTCATCAGCGCCGCAACCTCTCATTGGCTCAGCCCTGCCCGAGGGGCGGGGCTGCAGCAACGGGGGACACCCTGCTCCAGGGGGGATGTCCCGCAAACCGGGGACCCCCATGGAAGGAAGAAGAGGAAAGTGTCTTTACAAACAGATGCTGCCAATCTGCGCGGAGACAGGGCCAGGCACTCGGACATAAGGAAGAGACACAAGAAGCCATCAGTTCCAGAAAATGTTATTCACTGAGCACACAGACTGCTGCTCAGCCAAGGTCCTGCTAAATTCAGGAACTTCGAGAAGAACAACAAAGACTTAACAGAGCTGTGAATATCGTTACCTATACAGAAGGGGGGTATGATCATGAGGCAGATCAGGAGTGACAGATCAGGGAGGTCTGTGAAGTGTCGGCAGGGAGAGAGCACTGAAAATCTCATCAGTGAGGACAGGGGGATCTTCAGGGAATAAACATGGCAGGGCACCCATGCAGGGTGGAAAAGGGAAAGCCAGGAAGGGGTCCTGGCCAAAGGGATGATGATCCCAAAATATCTCTGAAGGGTCCCTTGGGAGAAGGTTGAGGCAGTTTGCACATTCTCCCAGAGGTAATTAAGGACATGGACACCCAGGGGGGCAATAAGGGAAGTCCAGGAGGGATTTAGACAACAGGGGATGGATGGTGTTGGTGTGCTGGGAAGGGTTAGGGTGAAGGAGAGTGTGCAGGAATAGGGTTAAGGCAAGAACCAGCAGGAGGAATCGTAGGTGGTAAGAAAAAGGATGATGGAAAAGAGGAGGAAGAGAAAAATACTGAGGACTGGAATGTTTTTCAGCAGGGTCTTATCCTCAGAATTTGCCAGCTGATCCAGATCCTTTGTATCCCCGGGTTCCAGGCCTGGCAAACAAGGAGGTCAGGATTTCAGGGGGTTTCTCTGGGCTGGGCAGCGGCAGCAGCGGGCGCAGAGCTGCGGCACCGGGAGCACGGGCTGGGGGCCTGTGGGGAGCTGCGGGGCCGGGCCGGGGCTGTGGGGCAGCCGGGGCTCAGCGCCGGGCGCTGCCTGACCCCACCACCCCCCGGGCACGGCCGGCACTGGCCCCCGGCCCCCAGGAGCCTGCGGGACGCCCCGGCCGCTGCCCGGCCCCGCCGAGCTGCCGGCCCTGCCCGCCGGGGGAGCCGCCTTTGGACACTGCGGCAGGACAGGCACCGCCTCTGGGATACGGGCTGGGCAGGGCACCGGGAGCACAAGCACCACGAGCACGAAGGAACACCTGGGAAATGGGGATTGTTCGTGCAAGGATCCAGATGTTCTTTCAAGGATTTTCTTTGGGTCACTGGTTAAACGAATGATGTTGCAGAAAGCTCAGCAGCTGTCACAGGATGAGCACCCACAGGCACTCAGGGCGGCTGCAGCAGTGGCACAAGAAGCCCCTGCAGCACTTGGGCACAAAGGCACAGCAGGGGAATGCAAGAAGGGAGGAGGAAAAGGCCAAGCTGAAGGCAAAGGCCATGGCACAGTTTCTACAGCCCCTCAGGGATCAACCCCAGCGCCCAAGGGGGCCCCAGCACCCAGGGGACGCCCTCGGCCACAAGCACCTGGCACAGGCATTGCCCTCCTCGGCAGGGGAGAGCCCACCCAAACAGCCCCGGGCAAGGAATCAGGCTTCCATCTGCAGGGCACAAGGACACTGCAAGCACACACAGCAGCACCCTCAGCACCAGCAAGGCCAGCCCTGCATGGACAGGGATTCTTAGGGCTGCCACAGCTCCCATGACACCAGGGACCCACCACACTGCAGCCCTGGAGAACATTCAGGGTGGCTCTGCATCGACAGGAGCCCTTTCCTCACAGACACAGGGGCCTCTCCAGCCACTCTCAATCTTACACCTAAGCAGGGAAAATGCCAAAAATGTCTTCGATTATTCAGGGGATAAGGGGGAAAGATGAGCAGCTGTGTTTTATTCAACCACTATTAGCAGATGTGAAGGATGGCTTTGAAATGCAGGAATTTTCATTTGCTCCTAATTGTGATTGTAATTTACTGGGAAGGGATTTGATGGCTCAATTGGGAATGCAAATTAATATTGGAAAAGGTGATACAGAGGCCAGTTCTGAGGTACCTTTGTGTCAAATATCTGGCAAGGCCTGTGCTGAAGTGAACCCACAAGTGTGGGCAGCCCCAGGGAAATGGGGAAAATCAGATTCCCAGCCTCTCCAAATCACTCTGAAGCAACCAGCACAAGTGGGGTCTAAAAGCAATGCCCTATTCCAAGGGAGGGAAGGAAGGCCTTACAGCCTGTGATTGAGCCCCTGCTCAAGGCAGGGCTTTTGCAGCCAGGGATCTCTCCCTACAATGCTCCTGTGCTGCCAGTCAAGAAATCAGATGGAATCCATAGAATGGGGCAGGACCTGAGAACAAGAAATGAGATTATTAAACAGAGGCACCCCACAGGCTCAGATCCTTACACCATCTGCAACCAGGTTCCCTCCTCACACTGCTGCCATTCAGCACTTGATGGAAAAGATGCTTGCTGGGGATGCCCACTCACACAGGATGGGGAACAGGATTTGGCCTTGGAGTGGCACCAAGAGGTAGAAGGGAAAATGGGAAAGACATGGACGGTCCTTCTGCAGGGATGCACGGAAGCACCAGCCTTATTCGGGCAAGCCTTGCAGAAAATATCAAAAGAATTTACCTCACCCCCAGGAACTGGGTTAATGCAGGATGTGGATGACTTGCTCCAGTCAGGAGGACAAGAAGAAGTGGCAGAGGAAGCCTCTGTGAAATGGCTCCATTTTCAGGCTAAAAAGCATCTTGGAGTACTTGGAAAAAAAAGTACAATTAGTGGAGAAAAAGGTGAAATATTTGGGACATATTTTGATTGAAGGTTTGTGGTGCATTGACCCAGAGAGGGTCCAGGGAAGCTCACACCTAACGTTATACCAGGACTGAAAAGGAGCTGCGAGAGTTCTGAGGATTAACAGGGAATTGCAGGACCTGGACTGAGGATTCTCTGTTCCACCCAGAACATTGCATGACTTTGTAACGCAAGACAGCCTCAAGGTTATGGTATGGCCAAGAGAAAGAGAACAAAACTTGAGAAAATGAATAAAACAAAATGATTGATGCCCCAGCCATGGCTCTCCCAGACTCAGAAAAGGAATTGGAATTGGATGGGAATGTTCAACAGGCCGCGACTGAGCCCGCCCTGAAGGCAAGGGAGCAGCAGCCAGGGCTCCACAGCGGGGGAAGCCCCTGTGCCTGCCCACACATCCTCGGCTGGAATTGTCTGCCTGGGCACCCTCCTTTGGCAGCTCCAGGCACTGCGGGCCAATCCTTGCTGCCACTCTTGGAGCTTCAGTGGTTTCTGTGCCTGCACTGCCACACGGGCTGGGGAAGGCACCGTGACAATTCCACTCTGGGGCTCAATCACACTCACACACTGGGCTGGATGGGATCAGACTGGGGGAAAATATAGTAAATTTAAAGTTTTTAATCTTATATCTATACTCAAGCCTGGTTTGCCTTTGCCCAGGGGAAAGGAATTTTAAATGGGTTTTTTTAAGGGATGTTCCACCACTCAACAGAGATGAGTTTAACATCTCAACAGACTGGAAGAGCCCAAAAGATCCCCACAAAGATAACGACCATCAACAAAACATCAACGCCCATCAGCAAACAGCAACCAACACCTACCCCAGACACTGCCCCTGGAAGAGCTGGAGACACCTGGTCTGGAAAAGGCTGAGAAGGAAATCCAGGAGTGCCGACCTAATTAACATCAGAGGCAAAGAAATCCGACCTAATTAACATCAGAGGCAAAGAAATCCGGCTCCAATAGGAAACCAAATACTAAGAACTTCAGCAACTTGGAAGCAATGAACATCAATCCAATGGATTTCTATGGGGTCAGACTGTATAATGTTTAGGAAAAACCTAATAAAATTCAAGTGTCATCGAATGATTTTCTCTGCACACCCAGGCTACGTGTGGATGAAATGATTTCTGTTGCAAAGCCTGGCTGTAATCAAGTAATGCTTTGACTCTAACACTCAAGATATTGTAGAATTTTTGTTTTTCTGGCAGTTTCAGTGACAAGATTACACCATTATAATAATTTTTCGTAATACTCCTACTTTTATATCATCAGTTTGGTTTGGACTACAGGAGTGTGAATCAAGTTTTAGTCTTAAAAGAACAAGTACAAAAAACTTGATTGCTTTGGAATGTTTTTGTGTATGTTTGTGCGTGCCTGGCTCTTAATGACGGCATAATTTTGGCATGAGTTTTTCGATGTTCACTTTTAGGCTGCATTTTGCAAAACCAGAAGAGCTTCAAAGGTGACTCTTTAAAGCACAAACAGTTGTTAGCATATTGTAAGAAAAAAAAAAAAACAACAGATTGTGGGGGAGCCACATGTGAGTCATTCAATGGCTGCCCTGCAAGAGAAGCTTCATTCCAGGCACCCAGGAGAGGAGCTTTAGAAATGCAAATTAACACCCCTGGGGAAAAGGGGGGACAATGCACCAGGGGCTTCTTGCCTGGGGAGGAATTGGGCTGATTCCCTCTGCCCCTCACCCCAAGCTCTGCCTGCTGGCACTGATGGAATTGGCACAGCCAAAGGCAGAGCCCACACTGAGGATATCTGACTGTGCAACAGAAATTGGTTCAGCTGCAAAGGGAAACAGCAAATGGAGAAGGTTGGGAAAACTTCACTAAAAGAACTGGGGGGGAATCATCCCTCTCCCCACTCCAACATGTGCTGTCACTGTCTGTGTCACACACGGAGCATTGGAACACTGGGGGGGTTTTGCTACCACAAGTTCAGAGCAATCAGTGGGGAATCCAAGGATGTGATGATTGAATCAGAGAAAAGAGATCAATTGATGCAGCCCTGGCTGGAGGGAGCGCCCAAAAATGGGGAAAAGATGAACGGCCACCAGAACAAATCCTGCAACACCACGGACCAGCCCCTGGGAACCCGAACGAATTCATAGCAGGAGCCAGAGAACCCAGTGATCATTTCAATGGCAGAATTAGATTACAAGATGTCCTCGAAATAATAACCAACCAGACAGATCCAGCTCCTGAGTCTGGACAAACAATCCACTCAAATGAAGAACACAACATTTCACCATGGGATGGGATCAGATTATCTATGAGCAGAAGGAGGAGGACAGTGGGGAAAATTAAATGACTCAAGATCCTGCAGGCAAATAGATGACAACCGAAAAGTGGTGAAACAGATAACAAAGGAAATAAGAAAGCAGCTCATGTTCCAGTCCAAACGGGGAAAGGATGGGAATGGGACACGGTTTGGTGGTTCCCTGGCACACCATGGGTTAAACGAATGCTCTTTCTCCTCTGATGTGCTACAGCAACTCTCATCTTTGGACCATGCACGACACCTTGCTGAGTGCAGCTCATTCAGCAGCTGAGCAAGGGGATGCAGGTGGCAGCCAGGCCTCCTGATCCACAAACGGCTACAAAAGGACAGGGAATTGTTAAAAATGACCCTGTAACATTGGCTTTCATGTTTGTGTATTAGTCTTTATATGTGGTTATTGATTGTAAGTACAGCACAATTTATAATCCCATTTAGCTGCTTGCTAATGTAACCTAATTTCTCATTTTCAGTATGCACCGTATGGCCCATGGAAACAGTAGTGTGATGAGTATATTATGTTGATGTATACACCTTAGAGCTTATAGAACTAATAATGTGATGAATGTATTGTACTGTAAGCCGTAGGAAAATAGAAAATGTTAAAATACTTCTGTGTAACCCAGAGAACTGTATAAAGCAATGAGGTTGGTTCCCACATCTGCTGACTGACCTCTCCAAGTGATAAGGGTGACACAAACCAGAGCACCAGAGATGAATTAGAGAAGAATTTGTTAACTGTTCGGTATCAGGGAAGTGTGAAACAACAGGATGAAGCCACCAGGAGGAATAAAATATATTGACCTGATCTGCAGGATGGTTTGTAGATACACCAGAGCAGAAAACCAAAATAAGGAAAAGTTTCTATAACATCAAAAGCTACCAAGAATGTTTGAATAATGCAGGAAACTCATAATTATGTACGTACCTTAGTAAAATAACAGTATATAGATAACAGTGTCTTAATGGACCAGCATGTTTGTTGGCTGATAGCCAGGAACACTTCAGCGCTGGACATTGTCCTGTTTTTTCCCTTATTGAATTTTGAAAAATATTCTAAGACGGAATTTTCGTTTATCTCAGAATTGAAGTCACAGACAATAATCCCGAAGCCAAGAAGACCCAGTAAGAAAAAACAGTCAAGGAGTGAATCTGCTTGGAGACAGGGCCAGGGACTTGGAGATAAGGAAGTAACATGAGAAAACATCAGTTTTAGAAAATGTTATTGACACGGACTGCTGCTCAGCCAAGGTCCTGCTAAATTCCTGAACATGGAGAAGAAGAACAAAGACTGAACAGAGCCATGAATATCGGATGTTACACAAAAGGGGGGTGCATATTAACGAGGACATGCAGCAGGAGGATCGGGAAGTCTGAACTTTCCAAGGACCTTCGCCACTGGGCAAAGGGACAGGGAGATGCAGAAGGGAAAATCAGGAGAAAAAGGAGGCTGCGAACTACAACCATTGGAGAGACCGCACGGCAAATGCCGCATGGCCTCTCCCTTTGCTCATCAATAAAGTCACTTTGACAGGACTCCTCGCTCTCCGCTGGGGACACAAACCTCTGGCGACGCCAATTTTCCCGACCAGGCCCGGCCACAGGGCAGCCACCTCCGTCCTACCCACAGCAACCGGGACGAGCCAGCGCTGCTCCGGCCCCGGCTCCTGCCCAGGCCCCAGCGGGAAGGAGACCGCGGGCAGCCGCTCCCGCAGCGCCCTCAGCCCACGGCCAACACGGCGCCCACACGGCACAAGGAACCCGCCAGAGCAGAGCCCCCTGCCGCCCCCTCCGCCCGCACACAGCCCCGAGCCCCGGCACAACCCAGCGCGGCTCCCACCTGCGCTGGCCGCCGCCTCCGAGCTCCGCCGCCGCCTCCCCGGGCTCCGGCCGCTGCCGCCGCTCCCGGGCCCGCACAGACGCTCCCACAATGGCGCCTCTGCCACCAGCGCCCGGGGGGCGGCCCCGGGGCCGGGCTTCTCCCCGCTCCGCCCAATCAGCGCGCACCGACAACCACGAGTGACGCCACCAGCAGCCAATGGCAGCCAGCCAGGCCCGGGCTCTGCACACGGCCCAGCCTCGCCCCGCGCTCTCAGGGCCCCCCGGGCTGTGTGAGGGGAAAGCCGGAGATGAGGAACAGCCCCGGGACGGGCCCGGGCCCGAGGCGGGATCGAGCTGCAAACACAAACAAAGTTCTCCGCAGCTCCCGGCCCGCCTTTCCCAGCGCTGCGTCTTCGCTGGCAGCGGCTCCGAGGAAAGCCGGCAGTTCTGCTAGCCCTGATTGGGGAGCATCGTGCATCACAAATAAACCTCAAAATACCCCAAATCCTGGATCAAGAATGATCACAAATTCTGCTGGATCCCAAGGAAGGATCACAAATGTTCTCAAATGCCAAGTCCTGGATCCCAAAAAAAATCCCCAGATCCCAAATGCTGCTGGATACCCCAAATCCAATCTTTAAAAATCTCCACCCCTGGATCCCCGAACAATCCCAAATCCCAAACCCCAAATCCTGCTGCATCCCTAAAACCAACCCCAAATAACCAATTCCAAATCAGGGTCCTGGCAGGGTAAAACTGAGCCCTGGGTGGGGTGAATGGGCCCTGAGGGGGTCAGTGGGGTCCTGGCAGGGGAAATGGAGCCCTGGGGGATCAATCCGGGCCCCAAAAGGGTCCCTGAGGTCCCGGCAGGGCAAATTCTGCCCCTTGGGGGTAAATCAGCGCGGCTGTGCTGGGGCGGCTGGAGGAGGTGACGCTGGCCCTGGGGACCTTGGTGGCCGCTGTCACCCGGGATGGGGAGGTGACGCCGTGGGGGATGCGGGGACAGGGGTTCCCCAAGGCAGCCCGGGCACTCGGGGACATCGTGGTGGCCTTGGGGACATCGCGGGAGGGGCACGAGGAGGTGGCGCGGAGGCTGGAGGTGGCCCAGGGGGCGCTGGAGGGGCAGGGGTAGGGACAGGGTGGGGACACGGGGGTGGCACTGTCACTTCTGGGGCACGGGGACACCCCGGGGTACTTTGGGGACACCCCGGGGGACCGTGGGGACACCCTGTGTCCAACCCTTGGGGACACCCCGGGGTACCTTGGGGACACCCTGTGTCCATCCCTTGGGGACACCCTGACAGATTTTGGGTCTCCGCGATGTCCCTGATATCCCCGCAGTGTCCCCAGCAGGACCCCAGTGTGTCCCCAGTGTCCCCAACAAGACATCAGGGGACTCTTGTGCCTTGTTATAAATACACAATATAAAGTTGGCTTTTCACAAATATTAAAATTAATGTAATTAATTAATATGTAATGTTAAAATAACTCTGCTGTAAAGATGTAGTTTCTAGTTTTTTTGCTTAGACATAATAATAGAATAGCTAATATATAGTTATGCTTCTAATTGAACTCTTTAGTTAAAAACACATCCAATGAATATATAATAAAGACCCTACTACTGCTATGCCAATTATCAGCATCTGCTGTCTAAAAAAAAGATAAACCAAAGCCCAAAGTAGAAGCAATAAAAACAACAAACTAAAACCACAGCCAAAACCCACACATGCTCTAAAAAAGCAAACCCAAAAAGTAGCCATGCTAAACCGTTTCTAAAATAGAAAAACGAGTTTATAAAAATATATAGATATACATAATAGTCAATGTTATAAACGACAGTTCTCCAATATTCCGTTTTAGAGGTTTATTGGAAAATGGCAAAATGAGATCGAAAAGAGACAAGTCCCACAATCAAACGGCAGCTCTGAGCCCGGGTTTCGAGCTGCCGGGTGAACCAGACCCAGCCTCTATCGCACTGGGTCCCCCATAGTTCACACCAACCATCTCTCCAAGGTTAGTTTTATAAGGTTTTTAGGCCCCGAGGCTGGTTTTCTGTCCAGTCTGAATATGCAGATAGGATTTCCGTCCACCTGGAGTGAGAGTAGAATAGAATTCCGGGAAATCTGGTCACATCTCCGGATCTGTCTATGAATTATTCCTGAAGTCTTCACTAAACATGTCTATGAATTATTCTTGAAGCTCCTGCCAGACGAACATATCTTGGTTTGGGTTTGGTCTCAGCAGGTGTCAGGATTTTCCAGGAGTGATGGGATTTTCTGAGAGCTGAATCAGTTCTGATGGGCCTTAGTGATCGTTATCTGGCACCCTTTTGGCCTGGGCCACCTCTCATTGATATGGAGAATACAGGTCTATTGTTCTATGGCAGGCCAGTTACCTACACCCCCCCCCGCGTTGGTTTCTGTGCAAGGGGGTACCTTTTAGCATACTTTAATCAAACTATATAATTATAACAGTAAAAAAACTCGAATTAAACTACATATTTATACCAGTCAATAAATACATAACAGGCTAATGTAATAAGAAAAGTATTTAAGCGATGGGTCTGAAAACGGTGAGTGCTCTTGGCTGAATGCCAAACCCAGCCAAATTTAAAACAAGTTAATGTAATGCGTATTCAGGAAATGTGTCTGAGAGCAGTAAGAGCCTCTTGGCTGAATGCCCAGGACGCAGCCGTTTAACCCTTTGCTTTATCTCTCTGCTTTTATCTTTCTATTAAACCTTGAAATTGTACCAAAAAAATAAACCTCGTTTTTCACAGGCCTTGTTGGGGACACTCAGGGGGACATTGGGGACACTTAGGGGGACATTGGGGACACTCAGGGGGCGTTGGGGACAGTCAGGGGGACATTGGGGACACTCAGGGGGACATTGGGGACACTTAGGGGGACATTTGGGACACTCAGGAGGACATTGGGGACACTCAGGGGGACATTGGGGACACTCAGGGGCACACTGGGGACAGTCAGGGGGACATTGGGGACACTTAGGGGGACATTGGGAACACTCAGGGGGACATTTGGGACACTCAGGGGGACATTTGGGACACTCAGGGGGACATTGGGAACATTTAGGGGAACGTTGGGGACAGTCAGGGGGACATTGGGGACACTCAGGGGGACATTGGGGACCTCGCGGTGGCCCCGCGGGCGGAGGGGGCGGGGCGCGGGCGGTGACGTCACCTCCTCCTGTTTCCCGCCGCCCGCGCCACTTTCCCGCGTGTCCGCGACTGTCACCGGGTCCTGTTCGCCCCCCGGAGTGTCCCGGAGTGTCCCCAGAGCATCCCCGCAGTGTTCACAGCGGTCATGGAGCCCCGCGAGGTGCGACAATCCTGGCGCGGGGGGCCCGGAGGGGACAGGGGGGACACGGGGTGGGGTGGCAGAAGAGGACAGGGGGCCGCAAAGGGGACAGGAAGGTGTGGCAGAAAGGGAGGAGGTGACAAAGGGGTGGAGGGCACCGAGAGTGGTGGGTGGGGGGGACCGTGGGGGTGGCAGGGGGGTGGCAGAGAGGATGAGGGGATGACAAAGGGACAGAGGAGACAGCTGAGCTCTCCAGGGAGGGGACAAAGGGAACCCTGGCAGGGCACAGGGGCCACCCCAGGAGGCCACAAGTGCCATGAGATCCCCACCACCTCCCCTGCCCTCTCCCCAGGTGCTGAAGGCGCAGGTGGCCACAGTGGCTACCCTGGGCGAGTTGGCAGCCACCGTGACTGCAGCGAAGCGTGGCCGTTTGTGTATGTAATAAGTAAAATAAATAAATTCGTGTGGGATTAAGCTATTAATAAAAAGATACCCGAGAATGCCTCCAGGATTCCGAAGTTCCCAAACACACCTACTACTGTAACAACAAGACAAAGCCAGAAGATGGCCCGGCCATTAAGGGTGGACCCTCGCTTCACAGCTCCTCAACCACTAGATACCAATCTTAGTGGAGATCCTAGACAATCAAGATCACCCCTCCCAAGATGAATTCCAGAAAAATTATCAAGCAACCTTTTTCATGCAGACAGGACTCTTTTAGAAACACAGCATACCTAGACTTTCAATAAACTTAGCCTTAAGGTAAAAAAAACTGTATAAAACCCACAGGCTGAAACATAGCAGTGTGGCAGAGTTCAGAGGGTACTTTTGTACCGCCTCTCTGTCCACCCGGCATTCGATCGATGTTGTTTCTTTTTATTGTGGCTTTATTTCGGTGTTGAAATTGTGTAGAATAAATTTTGTTGTTTTATTTAGAATTGGCCTCTGATCATTTATAACAGATTTGGTGCCGTGACTCGGATACAATTTGGCTGCGGAGGAAATCCCTTTGCACGGGAGGCGCCCTGCCAGATTTTCGGCAGCCCGGCAACGCAGGAAACCCCTTCGCACCTATTGTATCACGAACCAAAAAATTAGATAAAAGCGCCACAATAAAAAGGGAGAAGGCCTGGATCCAGCAGAGAACCCGGGAAAAGACAGGGAAAGGTCTTTTCGGAGCCGCGGCAACAATTTTTTCACTCATAAAATATTCTCCGTGCACGAAGATCTCCAAGCAGGAAAATTGCTGTAAGTACTGCCTGGTTGAGTGGGTGTGATTGAGTGAGTGAATGAGACGTGGCCTGGCCACGACACGAGAGTGGACCTGAAAGCCGCAGTTCCAAATTTTCCCGCGAGGGGTTTGGTCGGCTGACGGGGAAGCGAATCGGGAAACCTCGTTCACTCATCAAAGCCCAGATTCAGGGGAGTCTGGGGGAATCGATCACAGGAAGCAAAAAGAGGAAGGATACGTTCCTTTTGGGTTCAGGAAATTGGTAAACTCTTTTTGCTACGGGCTGATACGCCCAGGACGCAAACCGAAGATTCTTTCCTCAGACGAACAGACCCCCGGTTCAGCTCACCGGACGGGTAAGTAAGCCGAACGATTCGGGACCCAGTTTGCAAATTGTAACAGTCAGGGAGGAGACCCCTGCTCTTAGCCAGAGCTAAGGCTAAGAAAGAATTTAGCGTTGCGATCCATTGCCAAAAAGTAAATTTTTTAAAAAAAAAAAAAAAAAAAAAAAGAGCAAAGAAAGAGTAAACATCAAAAAGAATCAAAGAAAAAGGTGTGCTCCCAGAAAAAGAAAAAGTGCTTTTGAAATCCCACCAGAAGTCCACTGAGATAGATCTTAGAGCACTAGAGAGAGTGCCCCATTTTAAAAAGTAAGTCTAAGAAAAACTAATTTATTATTGTACCGAAGTTAGAGAGAGTGAAGAGCCCGGTAGACAGTGCCGCTGCCCGCCGCTGCCAGCCGCTGCTAGTGCCGCTGGGGGGGGGCCGCTGAGCCGTCAAGAGCCCCCTGCGCCAAGCCGCGACTGCTGCCGCTGCGTGCCGAGGGCCAGCCCGCGAGGTGTAGGACCGCCGTCCAGGGCACGCTAGCAGAGAGGGTGGCCGCCATCTGCGCCCGAGCCCTCCTCCGCGCCTGTAAGCCAAGTACAGCGGGGGCCCGCAGACCTTCCGCAGATAGCAGGTCAGGCCGGGCGCGCCAAGCCCGTGCTGCGCCTCCCCCACCCATGCGCCCTGTCTAGAGTCGCATCCATCCCGCTGCTTCCCGCGGCCAGCACCGCCACCTCCATAGGCTCCTCGTGTCCAGCAGACGATTGTCCTCCTGTTTGCCTTCTCTGTCTCTCTCTGACCCCTTTTCCCAATCCTGCTTCTAGCCCCCCTTCCCCCAAAGAGCCATCCTCTTCCCATTCTCAGTTCCCCCGAGGTGAGAACAGAAACCGAAGAGAAGAAGAGGGGGGGGGAGAGATTCATATGCAAATGCAGTAGTTTCAGCTTCTCAACCACACCCTGCTAAACCATTTCCACCAGATACTACCGTAGCAACTGCAGAGTCACTCCATCCCGAAGTGTCTAACAGTTTTAGCTACCCTGTTAACTTTTAAAGTTATAAACATAAACAAGTTGTGAATTATATTCCATGATTCTCTCTCCTATTGTTCAGAGAGCAAGATAAAGAGTAGAACTTGCCGAATGAGCACAGATAAGCTTGAAGCTGCTGTTGCCTTTCTGCTACCCCATATCCCTGTTCGTCGTCCCTGCCCCCGTTCCTATTTCAAAAGTAGGTCGTTAGCAGCAAACCACACAGCGCAGAGTAGCCCAAGATGTCTGCAGTCTCTCTAGCTCCCTGCGACCCCCCCAGTTCCCAGTTCCTATCCACTAGTCCTGACCAGAAAGAGCTCGCTAGCTAGGACGCCTAACCCAAAATCCTCTATCCTTTATACCTTTTTATGCAATACCTTATCTTCTTTCCACTTCCCTCCAATCCCCATAGAATAGTCTTTACAATTAAATGTTTTATGTTGTTTCCTCTAATTGCAGATTGTCCCGTTTTCAGTTTTAAGAGTTTTGCCTGTCACGAAGATAAATCCTACAAGAGGCAATTTTCAAACTGTCTCTTAAGAGCGTGTGTTCCAGTAGCATTAAGCTACTAAAACAAGAAAACGCTGTTGAGTTTATGCTGTCTTTAGTTAAAGCTTACCAAGGGTGACTGACAACCCTGTTAAGATAGTGCCTAAGAAAGTATGAACAGTTTTTAGTTTTTTTAGTTGTAGCCGATGTTCCCTAACAAAGTAGTAGCAGAAACTACAAGTTTTATTTTACAGCGAGGGCTAAAACCTAAACTAAAGGTGAAAGCCATAGCTGAGAAAAAGCCAGTTGGGGGGAAAAAGAAGATGCTGCCAAGAGCCGAGAGCTTAAAAGCCACTAAGTTAGCTGCAGAAATGCACTCAAAGTGCCCCTAAATACCCATTAGCTTACAAAGCAAAGAATCTAAATAGCTTAGCTGTGAGAAGACCTCAGAGTCCTTAAAGCACTAGCCCATGTTTAGTTTCATAAACAGCTTCATTTTAAGTACCTATTATGCGTTTCATTATTCATTTTAAAATCTGCAATATTGACCCTCTTACCCCATTTGTTATAATTGTTTGTTTTGTTAAGTCACAATTACATATGTCAGTTGTTTGAATCAATTCCTGTTACATTTTGCTTCTTGTCAACCCTATTTGTTGTTTTCTTAGTCCTGCCCTGTGTCATGTAGACATCTCCCTCAGCAAGATAATTCTCTTTTGTTGACATGAGTATAAAAGCACTAACAATGCCCTAGTAGTTAGAAGGGTTCAGATATGCCTTAGCCTTAAACTGCTCTGAGAGATGTTTCAAATTTTTAAACAGTTTTTAAGTAATTATTTTCAGCAGTAGATTGATGCTTCCTATTTTTTCACTAATTACTAATATTGTTCTTACTTTGTGTTATGCAAGAATTGATGCTAAAGAACCCCCCTTTAAAATACATGATTTGTCTAATTGTGCTAAGCTTTAACTAGTTGCCTATCACCCATTCAAAAGAATCCCAGTAGATTTCACTGATTTACCTAAGATACAGCAATTAAGACAGCAGAAAAAGAGTGGACCCACGCTTCGAGAGTGAAGAAGGTAGACCCACAATACACTACTCAGAAATAGAGAGTGACCTCATCACCTAAAGAGCTGAAAGTCAAGTTGCAACAACACCGATGAATGAAAGGGATCAGATAAAGTGTGAAAGACCAGATTGTGAATGTTTTCCCTTTGTTCACTTCAAGTGTGTATATTGTAAATTGATTTAAGTTGTTCACTGTAGAGGGGGGCGTAAGCCAAAAAGATTATGTACCAACTGTTTAGAAAAAGAACAAGAAGAGACTAGCTATTTCTTAGTAATTGCCACTAACTTGAGTCTGCTGGAGCTAGATTCTCCAGAATGGTATTATATATATGAAAAAGAGATAAAAGGGCAATTAGACGCTAAAGTTAAAGTGCTCAAAGTCGAGTGCAGAAAGACAATCAGAGTACCTTGCTAGTCCGATACAATCAGGTTGTCCAGATAGAGTGCCTTTAAAAGAAAGTTTGCAGCTTAGACTGACAGGACTCCAGAAACATATGCCTGCTGCCGAGAAGATAGATTACCCCGCCACGGGCTGCAACCCCGTGGGCGAAGGGAAAGGCAGAGGCATGTTGTGGTGGAAAGTCCTCGTAGTCCTGAGCCGAAGGACAAGAGGACCCCCCCCAAGAGCCCACAGAAGCTGACCCTCAAGAAGAAATGTGAACTATAGTTAAACATAGCACCAGAGGGAACCTGAAGTATCAAGAGCATTATGATTGTCCCAAAGATAAAAGAAAAAAGTATTATTTCTTTTATGACACTCAATACTAAATTTTGTAGATCAGAAAAAGGGGTAGAATGCCACGACTCAAAGGCAATTACTAAGGAAAAGCAATCCAACACACACGAATTTATTTGAGTAAATAAAAAGGTGGGGGACTGTAATAAGTAAAATAAATAAATTCGTGTGGGATTAAGCTATTAATAAAAAGATACCCGAGAATGCCTCCAGGATTCCGAAGTTCCCAAACACACCTACTACTGTAACAACAAGACAAAGCCAGAAGATGGCCCGGCCATTAAGGGTGGACCCTCGCTTCACAGCTCCTCAACCACTAGATACCAATCTTAGTGGAGATCCTAGACAATCAAGATCACCCCTCCCAAGATGAATTCCAGAAAAATTATCAAGCAACCTTTTTCATGCAGACAGGACTCTTTTAGAAACACAGCATACCTAGACTTTCAATAAACTTAGCCTTAAGGTAAAAAAAACTGTATAAAACCCACAGGCTGAAACATAGCAGTGTGGCAGAGTTCAGAGGGTACTTTTGTACCGCCTCTCTGTCCACCCGGCATTCGATCGATGTTGTTTCTTTTTATTGTGGCTTTATTTCGGTGTTGAAATTGTGTAGAATAAATTTTGTTGTTTTATTTAGAATTGGCCTCTGATCATTTATAACAGTGTACCAGAGGTCCCTTCGTGAAGACCTGATGAGATTCGCCTGCCACCTCTGTGACAACCTGGACCAGCACAGTGTCACCTCCCTGGGCCAGCACAGTGTCACCTCCCTGGGCCAGTGCAGTGTCACCTCCCTGGGCCAGCACGGTGTCACCTCCCTGGGCCAGCACGGTGTCACCTCCCTGGGCCGGGCCCTGGCCGCCCTCAGGGCCACCCCAGGGGTCACCTGGGCTGATGTGACAGCCACAGCCAGAGCCTGGCGGGAGTGGGTGGACAACCTCGAGAACAGCTGGTTCTGGCTGGTTGAGAAGGCCGTCGATCTCCTCGATGGCTGGGAGGACGCAGTCAAGGCCACCACCAAGGCCACCACCAAGGCCACACCAAAGCCACCACCAAGGCCACCACCAAGGCTATCGTTGGCCTGGTTGGGGACCTGCGGGGCAAGACAGCCGGCTGGGGGACAGCTGGGGACAACCTAGGGGACAACCTGGGCTGGCAGCCGCGGGTGTCCCTGGCCGAGGAAAAGGCGGCCTTGTTGGTGGCCACGCACGAGGCCCGGGTAGCAGCGGCCACCAAGGCCATGGAAGAGGCCATGGTGGCCACCAGCCGGGCGGGGGAGGCCACCAGGAGGGGACAGCGGGTAAAGGTGGCCCGGGGGCTGCTGGGGCGCTTGGTGGTCCTGTGTGACAGAGCCTCCCTGCTCCCCTTGGAGCTGCATGACCGGCTCGTGGACATCGAGGCCACCCTGGAGGGGACAAAGGAGGCATCTGCCAATATCTCTGAGGCCTTGGTGGCCAAGGTAGCCGAGGCTGAGCGGCTGTGGGAGGCCAGCGCCCGCCTAGCCATGCGTCACCTGCTGGTGACACTTGGGGAAATCGACTTTGTCCTCTCAGTCCCTATGGCAGCTCCGGGGGCCCTGGTGGCCCCCGTGGCCAAGCTGTGCCCGAAATGCAGAGCGGGCCGCGGTGGGAGGGGCGCGGATGGCCATGACGCAGGCGGGCATTTTGCTTTCCAGCTCAGTGGGAGGAAAAAAACTGTCAAATCCATCCAGCAAAAGAGCGGAGAAATAGCAGGTGGTGGATATCGTCGGCAATTGGGATTAATTTTATCTGCCTGAACTCCAAAGGCTCCGCGGGGTGGGGGCGGGGGGGAGGGCGGCGACGGCTCCTGTCCCGAAAATTCACGCTAAGGAAAAGGGCCCCATGCCGGACAAGCTGGAGAAGAACCTCAGCCCCCGGAGGAGCTGCTGGGGGTCTCCCCCGCCGCCCCCCATCTCCGCCTGCCGGGGCACACGGGCCCCCCCTCGCTGCCTTCCCGCGGGCTGGAAACCCCTCCCGCGCAGCCACCGACGTTGCAATGTAAGCGGGGGCAGCGGCCGCGCCCGCTGGGTCTGGCCGGGACCGGAGCGGCGGCCGGGGGCTCGTTCGTGTCATTCCGGGGTGGCGGCGGAGCTCGGAGCCGCCTCCAGCACAGGTGCGACCCGCGGTCGGTCGTGTCACAGCTCGGGGATTGCTGAGGGCGGAGGGACCGCGGTGAGGGACAGGGGGCGGTTCTGGTGAGGTTTGTGCCGGGTTCCGCCGTGTCCCCTCGTGGTGTGATCGCGGAGGGAGCGGACCCCTGGCCCGGATCCCTGGGGCCGAGCCGGCGCCGCAGCAGCGAGGGCTCATCCCGGGGGCTCTCGGTAGGGCAGAGGCGGCTGCTCCGTGCCCGGGACAGTTCCCGGCCGGGCGGCACCGGGCTGGGCGCCGCTGCTCGGGCGGGAGGTCTCCGTGCCCGGCTCAGGGCTGGCACGGGAGGAACCTGAACGTGCCTCAGAGCCCAAAGCGCTCCAGGCGCCGAGGGGAGGCAGAAAGCGCCGCATCCTGCCTGCTCCGATCGGGCCGAGGCTTCTTGGCGCTGCCCTCTCTGCCAGGAGCCGCTTCTTGTTCCCAGGCAGGGACCCAAAGAGGCTGTGCCCGCGCTCGGTGTCCCCGGGCTCCAACCCGCGAGGGACAATCCTGAGCACCTCAGAGCTGCTGCTTCTTCCACTCCGAGCCGCAGCTGCTCTGTGCCAGCAGCATCCGGCAGCTCCCAGGCGTTGTCAGCGCCTGTCCCGGCACGGAGCTGGGCTGCAGCGGCTGCAGAGCCAGAGGGGCCGGGGCTGCGGGCACCGGAGAGCTCCCGGAGGCTGCGCTTGTCTCCGCAGGTGCTGCCGCAGCGTCCGGGGAGCGGGGACAGCGCACCCAGAGCTGGCACCGCCTTGCTGAGCCTCGGTGTCCCGCAGGGCCGGGACCAGCAGTGACCTCTCCTCATATCCCTTTCAGGGTGCCATCACCGTGGGTTTGAAGCTGTTCCCGAGGCCGATCTCTGAAAGGCTTTTTCAGCACTCCTGATGTCTCCGGAGCAAGGTGCTGTTTGTTCCAGGCAGAGAGATGCCGGCTGTGAGCTGGATGAGAGTGAATTCTGCTGTGCTTGTGAGCCTGTGAAGAAGGCCCTGGAGGACGAATCAGCAACAGGGAATATTCTCAGAAGATTCCTAGGTGGGTGCAGGAGCACACCTGTGGTCTCTAGGGAGGGGACAGTGTCACCTCCCAAGGACAGGGCTGGCAGGTGTGTGGCTGTTTCCCGATGTCTGGAAGGGGCCAGGGCTCTGCTCTGCCCCATCAGCGGCTGTGACCAACAGCCCCAGCTGCCCCCAAGCCTGTGCAGTTCTCCTGCTGCAGCCTGTCCCCACCTCAGTGTCCCTGGCTGTCCCCACCCCTGTGTCCCTGCGTGTGTCCAGGCTCTGGGCTCTCTGCCTGCCAGCTGAGCGAGGGGCAGGCTGGCTGAGGGCTCCTCCTGTGCTCCCTGGGCATCGGCTGAGCAGACTGGAGGGCCGGCTCTGGTTCTGGCAGCCAGCAGCTCTTTCCTGCTCCAGGCAAGTGGTTCAGGTCCCATGCCGTGGTCATCTTGGTGCTGATTTTCCTCGTGTTCCTGGTGCTGGCTTTGGGGGTGGCCTTGGCTGTGCAGTCAGGTAAGGGAGGGGCAGCAGCCTGGGCCCAGCCCCTCGGGGCAGAGCAGGGTCCCTGCTCCCTGCAGAGGGGAATCCTCAGAGCTTCTCCTCTTCTCCCTCCAGCACCACAGGTTCCAGTTACACCTGTGACTCCGCTGTGTGTTCTGGGCTGTCCCTCTGGCTGGGTTGGGTACAATGGGGTCTGCTACTACTTGTCAAGGGATGACAGCACCTGGGAGCAAGGTCAGGAATGGTGCTCCGAGCTCGGGGCCTCCCTGGCCATTCTCAAGGATGAGGACATGGTGAGTGAGGGGCTGTGGGTGGTGTGGGGTGGCTGAGGAGAGCCTGGGGGTGCTCCTGGGCCGGGCTGGGTGCTGGTCGGGCTGGGGGTGCAGCCCTGTCCCGGGGCCTTGCAGGGAAGGAGCCCCGGCTGTGGGGGGAGCCCCCAGCACGTGTCCCCCCGAGGGGCCGGGGCAGTTCCCACTCCTCTCTCCTTGGCAGGGTTTGCTCTTCCACCTCCGCGGGAACGTCGATTACTGGCTGGGGCTGCGCAGACGGGGCGAGCGCCTGCAGTGGGGGGACGGCAGCAACTTCAGCTCCTGGTGAGTGCCGGGGAGCCGGGCAGGGCATGGGGGGACAGGGGCACGAGGTGTTCCCCTAGGAACCAGCGCTGTCTCTGCTCCTCCTTGCAGGGTTCCTGTCCTTGGTGATTCTGAGTGTGTGTGCCTGGCTGAGTATAAATTCAGGAGTCAGAGCTGCTCGAACGAGCAGCCCTATCTGTGCAGCAAGGCCCAAGCTCCCCTGTAACAGGGGATGGGGAAAGGACTTTCTCCATGCTGGGCAGTCACAGCTTCACCTCTCAGCCCAGCACGGGGCTGTCCTTCCTCAGCTGCCCCCTGTGCTGTGCACTCACTCTCAGGGTCACCTCAGTGCCTGTTCCTCCCCACTGCCAATGCTGGGCTGGGTGTCCAAAGGAAAAGTCTCTGCAATACTTCCTGCCACTGATGCTCCCTGGAGTGAGAGGATAGCCCTCATTACACAGTAAGGTTGAATGGGAAATGCAAATTGCCCTTGGCTCTTGGAAATCACCACAAACTGGCCTGAAGGCGAGACTTTTGGACTGTTACTTGGAAGAGTAACAACAACAGCTGACACATGCTGAGAAGAAATCTCACCTTTGGCATCAGGCACCTGCCTGTGAAGAATGGTCTCTCAGCTGCTGGTGCTCTCTCTCGGCTTTGGAGGAGGATGGTCAGAGCTACTGCTTGGGGAAGGGAATTTGCTGCCACTGCCATAACCCAGCCCAGAGCTGCTGCTTCTGCTGTAGAGCGAGCGGTGCCAAAAAGCCATTGAGGACATTCCCGAGGCTGCTGGAGGACAGTGATGTCACCGCTGTGATGTCATCGGGGCAGTGACATCACTGGGGAGACTTATGGACACTCGAGTGCCACCAGCTCCTCGTGTCACCAGGACCTTGTGCAAGAGAAATTGAGGGGGGGTCCTTGTGCCACCAAGAGCTCCTCGTGTGTCGCTGGGACTGGCCCCACCCCCGTCCGAGGGTCCCCGGGGTCTCTCTCTGTGTCACACGCCACCCTCAGACACTCACTGGGGACCCCCGAGCACCGGGACCCCCCTTCAAGATCCCCCTCACATATCAGGACCCTCGAGTTTGACCTGAGACACTAATTTTGAAGACTTTAGAAAAACTATGTCTATTGCTGACTTAGCTGAAAAGATAAGCTTTGCTGAAATCAGTTCAAACTTAGAGGATGGTTAAAAAGAGACCGGATTTCAGATAAGTTATCCTGGATCTAATAATTCATTGCTTGTCAACTCTGTGTTTGTGTAAAGCTTCCTTGCAGAAGCTAATCAATACCCCAAGAATGCAAAACAATTGCAAACCTCCTGTTTTCAGAAACAACCTATTGAAATAGGCCTGGAAAACAGGAAACAGGGAGTCCTACCAAGGATCCATGAATCATGACACAGCAAAAGGTTGAAAGGTTAGAACGAGGAAGACTCATTTTACTTCTTCATTTCTAGTGACCCCTCCTCAGAATAGACCCCCGACTCATTTCGGAGAACAAACTGTGAATGCTTAATAGCCTTTTTGTTAATTAGCATACGAAGCGGAGAAGAGGAGGTGACAAGGGTATGAATATGCATTTGTATTTTGTGCATTCAACACTATTGTGGATAAAAGGCTTTGTAATCACCTGTGATCTTCGTAGCGCTCATTAGGGAAATATCCCAGCGCTGCCCGGTGCGGTAATAAACATACACTTTGTAACTTTAACAGTTAGAGAGTCTTTTGTCCGTCACAGTTTGGTATCGATATTAGATCGATATTCATATTTTAATAAATCACACCTGCCCCCTCCTCATGCACCGGAACCACCAGACACCCCCACCTCCCCCGAGGAATCGCCTCCTCCTGCACCGGGACCCTCCCCTGGTGCACCGGGACCACCGGAGACCCCCCCACGAATCACTGGGCACCGCCCCCGCCTCGAGCACCAGCACCAGGACTGGACCCTTCTCATGCACACCCCCTGTGCACTGACCTCCCCCTCACTGGACACCAGGACCCCCCCTGTGCACCAGGACTGGACCCTCCCATCGTGTACTGTAATATATGTTATAGAATAATTCGTGTTTTATTAGAAAATCTATGTTTGATTGTAACAAGTTATGTTTTATTGTAACAAAGCAATATAAATTCACTCAGGGTTGAGAGAGCAGAAACTATGCCACCACTTTCCCATAAGCCGGGAAGGAACTCGTTAGCAAAAGAATAGGGGGTGGCGCTGAAAATAGAATAGGTCTGCTGAGATAAGCCAGCCAAGGACCCAAGGAGAGATACCTGATATGCATCTTATCTGCTCCTCAAGGGTGTACATCCCAATACCCGATTCCAGTAAATCAAATCAAGCATTTACCTTTTCCTGGAAAACTGTTCAAAAACTGTTCAACTTCAACAGACTGGTAGCAGAGAAAGGAAGCCACACGAATATGCAAAGAACCCGGACAAGACAAGAAGCAAACGACCCAGCTGTCCAGCCGAAGAACTGTATAGAAACAACCACTGAAAGGACTGTACCCGAGAACCGTGGGGGACTCGGTGCGGTAGAGGCTGGGTCTGTGGTTCATCCAGCACTGATCCCGGGCTCGGAGCTGATTTTGCTTGTGGCTTTTCTCGGATTTTTTAAATTTCGATTTCCCAATAAATCCCTTTATTAAAATAATTGGCTATTCATTTATAACATGTACCAACCCCCCCCGAGCAAAGGGCCCGGGCCCCCCTTTGTGCACCGCCCATCCCGGGGAGTTCGGCTCCTCCCCTTTCACCCCCCCGGGAACAGCCGGAGCGCTGGGGGGCCGGAGCGGAACTGGGGGGGCACAGGGGGGTCCCCAGAACCGGGGGGGTCCCTTAAGATTCGGTCCTGTCCCCCCCCCGTTATCACCAGGGACTCCCCGTTATCACCAGGGACTCCCCGTTATCACCAGGGACTACCCCTGTAATTTACTGGGCCCCCCCACTCACTGGGATCCCCCCATTCACTGCCCCTCCCTTCACCAACCCCCCCCAAAGCGCTGGGACCCCCCCCCGATCCATGAGTCCCCCCCAGTGCGCCAGGACCCCCCACTCACCGCCCCTCCCCCACCCATGGGACCTCTCCCCTCCTCACCGCGCTCCCCCCACTCACCAGAACCCCCTCAATCCATGGGACCCCCCTCACTCACCCCACTCCGCCCCCCTCGGCACCCCCCGCCCCCCCCATTGATTGAACCCCCCCGAAACATCCCCAGCCCCTCCCCCCTTGGCCCCCCTGAGCCCCCAGCCCGCGTTCTCAACTGGGAAACCCCAAATCCTTTGGAATTCTCACCTGGGACCCCCAGACCCCACCCGGGACCCCCAAAACCCCCAAAACACTGGTGACAGTGGGAGGAGGTGGCACTGGTGACACTGGGCTGGTGGCACTGGGACAGGGCTGAGGACGTTCGGCTGATGCTGGGTTGGGGGCACTGGGCTGGTGCCACTTAGGTGGTGACAGTGGGACAGAACTGGTGACATTGGGTTGGTGGCACTGGGATGGGACTGGGGACACTGGGGTGGAACTGGGCTGGTGGCACTGCCCTGTCCCTGGTGCCACCTCTGTGGTGTCCCCGTGTCCCTGCGGTGTCCCTGCACTCGGCCCGCACTGCTCTGGGGGTGGCTGAGGACGTTCCCCTGCTGCTGGCCCGGGCCACGGTGGCCGTGTCCTGCCAGGTGGCCCGGCAGGGGGAGGGGTGGGGTGCCGGGGAGGTGATGTCACCTGGCTCTGTCCCTTATGGGCGTGCCACACTTGCTGCGCCTGTCCATGATTGTCACTAGGCCTGTTCGCCCCCCGGGAGTGTCCCCAAGGTGTCCCAGCCGTGTCCCCAGCGGCCATGGAGCCCCACAAGGTGTGACAATCCCGGCGTGGGGGGACGGGACAGGAGGGCATGGGAGGAAGGGGAGAGGAGATGGGCAGAGAGCACCAAGGGTGGTGGGTGAAGGGGGACAGCGGGGGGGTGGCAGGAGGGGGAGGAGGTGACAAAGGGACAGAGGGGACAGCTGAGCCCTCCAGAGAGGGGCCAAAGGGGACTCTGGGAGGGCCACCAGGTCACAAGTGCCACCAGGTCACAAGTGCCATGAGGTCCTGGCCACCTCCTCTATCCCCTCCCAAGGTGCTGGAAAAGCAGGGGGCCGTGGTGGCCACCCTGGGTGAGCTGGTGGCCACAGTGACTGTGCCACCCAGGGACGTGTGGTCATTCATGTACCCAAGGTCCCTGCATGCAGCCCTGAGAAGATTCACCTGGCACCTCCAGGACACCCTGGGCCACTGTGGTGTCACCTCCCTGGGCCGGGCCCTGGCCACCCTCAGGGCCACCCCGGGGGCCACCCAGGCCCATGTGACAGCCATGGCCAGTGCCTGGTGAGAGTGGGTGCACGCGCTCCTGGAGAGCTGGTTCTGGGTGTTTGAGACGGCCGCCGATCTCCTCGATGACTCAGAGGATGAGGCCACCAGCACCCAGGCCAGGGACCTGCAGGACAAGACCGCCAGATGGGGGACAGCTGGGGACAACCTGGTGGCTGCGGCCTGGTGCCACTCATGGCCTGGGCCAAGGACGAGGTGGACTCATGGTTGGATGTGCACAATGCCCAGGTGGTGACGGCCATCCATGCCATGGAGGAGGCCATGGTGGCAACCAGCCAGGCATGGGCAGCCACCAGGAGGGGACAGCAGGCAGAGGTGGCCCAGGGGCTGCTGAGGCACTTGGTGGCCGTGTGTGAGGAAGCCTCCACGGTCCCCCAGGAGCTGCTGTGCCAGCTCGTGGACATTGAGGCCACCCTGAAAGGGGCAAAGGAGGCGTCCACTGATGTCCCCGAAGCCTTGGTGACTGCGGTGGCTGAGGCTGAACGTCTGTGTGAGACCAGAACCTGCCTGACCACATGTCACCTGCTGGTGACACTTGAGGACATCCATGCCCTCCTCTCAAGTCCCTATGGTGGCTCCAGTGGCCCTGGTGGCCCCCATGGCCTTGTGGTGGCCAAGTGGTGCCAAAAAACCATCGAGGACATCCCGAGGCTGCTGGAGGACAGTGATGTCACCACTGTGAAATCATCGGGGCAGTGACATCATCAGGGACATCACTGGTGTCACTTGTCCCCTCCCCCCTCCCTGCACAGTATTTCAGACAAATTTGGGGAATTTTCTGGGAACTTTCACTGAACCTGTCCCAAATGCTAATGGGAATTCCTCGGGTGACATCACTGGGCACACTCAGGGACACTCAGGGACACTTGGGGACACAGAGGGATGCAGGGCCAAGGGGTGAATGAGCCCCCTCGGTGCCTTGAAGGAGAAGCAGCAGACCCAGGTTATAAATGACAATATTAATGCCAATATCAATGACAATACAATATTGGCTTTCGCATTCACGCATCAGCTTTTGCACGTTGCCATTGATACACAACGATTTTGATACAATGCAATTTATAATTCCTTTCAGCTGCTCTTTGGTATAACATAATCTGTCAGTTTATGTGTGCACTGTGTAGCCTACAGAAATGTAGCATAATAAATCTATATTATATTAGATTATATATTTATGATCCTTAATCTAATAATATTGTAATCTAAATATATTTATAATTAGATTATAATATTATTATCTAACAATTTAAATTATTTATAATAATTTATATTATTAGGCTAAATAGGATCACATTATTATATAAATGATATTATAATATATTATAGGCCATAGCAAAATATTAAAATAGAGACTATGCAATGCTAAAATGCTTTTATATTATAACTATAACTAACTTTTATATTGTAACAATTATAACTAACTTTTATATTATAACCGACTCAGGGAATGGTGTAAAACAATTCTGTCGTTTCCCACATCTGCAGGCCAGTGATAACAGTGAAGGAAACCACAGCACCAGAGAAGAATTTATTAATTTACCAGGGAGGGTGGAACAACAGGATGGGACCAGGAGAAGAAATAAAATACACGGATGTGATGTACAGGATGTCCTGCAGGCAAGTCAGAGGTTGGAACCAAACAAGAGAGTTCCTGGAACATCCAAAACTCCCAGGAATGTTTGAATGATGTCCAAACTCACGAATATGGATGTGCCCAGCAATGGAGCAGTGCACAGAGAACATTGTTTTAAACACCCCAGCGCTGGAGATTGTCCCTTTTTTATCCCTGATTAAACTTGTAACAATTTCAAAGAGTGAGCTTTGTTTTTCACACCCGGGTGTGATTTGGGGGCCGGGGGGGTCCCGGGCAGCCCCCGCCACCCCCGATCACGGCCCCGCTGCTGAGCACTGACCCGGCCCCGGGGGCACCGGGACCCCCCAAAATCCACACCCGCACCCCCTTGAGTGGAGCTGGTGCCTGGAGAGGCTCCTGGAACAGAGGCTGGACAGAGTGAAATGAACAAACCAGGGATTTATGGAAAGGGTTCAAAGGATTCACCTGGGGCAGCACCAGAGCCCGGCCAGGGCTGCACCCAGGATGGACCAAAATGGACCCAGGATGGATCCCAATCACGAATTTCACCCTTTTATAAGTTTGGGTCCATTTCCATACTGGGGTCAATTGCCCAGTTACACTTCAGGTGATGCAGTCCCACCCTCCCAGGTCGCTCTCCTCAATCCGCTGCTGTTTGCACTTTTTGGGCCCAAAGCTGCAGCGCTGCCCTTGGTTCTGGGGCTGGGGAAGGAATTGTTTTGTCTGACTGAGCTGTGAGGAGAACTTGCTCACACTCTGTATGAAATTCAGAGTCACACACCAATGCAGTGCAGAATGTGGCAAATATAAAAGCTCAAACTGAAGGCATCATTTCCCTCCTTTAGAGGCTTGACAAGGCCTTTACCTTGTCGAGTCTGTTCTGAATATCTACTAATAATAGGTACTTAATAACAGATTAACCAATTACAGGTATTTAATAACAGATAAATTTGGACTCTGTCTCCACCAGCTGATGCATTCAGGGTTTTAGATCCCCTGCTCCATCCCGGCCTCAGCCGCAGCTCCCAGCGCCCTCAGGTCCCGCTCCCCCCGAGCTCCCGGCGGTTCAGGGCAGCAGCGGCTCCTTGGCCTCCTGCCCGGGCCGGGCCCAGCGCCGGGGCCGCTCCTCAGCCGAGGTTTCCGAGCGATGCCGGAGTGCAGGGAAAGGGAGGCGGGGCCGTGCCCCGTGCGGAGCCCGCCACTCGCCGCCATTGGCTGATTCTGCCGTCACTCCTCGCTCTCGCTGCGCGCTGATTGGGCAGAGCGGAGACAAGCCCGCGTCCCGCCCCCCGGGCGCTGGTGGCAGAGGCGCCATTGTGGGAGCGTCTGTGCGGGCCCGGGAGCGGCGGCAGAGGCCGGAGCCCGAGGAGGCGGCGGCGGAGCTCGGAGGCGGCGCCAGCGCAGCGTCCGGGGACGGGACAGCCGCTTCTGCCCTACCCACCGCAACCGGGACGAGCCAGCGCTGCTCCGGCCCCGGCTCCTGCCCAGGCCCCAGCGGGAAGGAGACCGCGGGCAGCCGCTCCCGCAGCGCCCTCAGCCCACGGCCAACACGGCGCCCACACGGCACAAGGAACCCGCCAGAGCACAGCCCCCTGCCGCCCCCTCCGCCCGCACACAGCCCCGAGCCCCGGCACAACCCAGCGCGGCTCCCACCTGCGCTGGCGCCGCCTCCGAGCTCCGCCGCCGCCTCAGCGGTGGTTCCCGGTCACCCCCGGGATGATCCCGGTCACCCCCGGGATGTTCCAAATCGCTCCCGGTAGGATCCCAGTTGCCCCCAACATGGTCCCAGTGGCTCCCAGTCATCCCCAGTATGGCCCCTTTCACTCTCAGTCACTCCCAGTAAGAGTCCAGTGTGGCCCCAGTCAGTTCCAGTATGAACCCAGTCACACCTTCTGTGATGCCATTTGCCCCCACTGTGGTCCCAGTTGCTCCCAGTGCAAGTCCAGTCACCCCCAGCATGATCCCAGTAACCCTCAGACACTCCCAGTATGAGTCCAGTTTGATCCCAGTCACTCCCAGATCCTCCCAGTATTATTCCAGTTACTCCAAGCATGACCCTGTCAGTCCCAGTATGATCCCAGCATGCGCCCAGCTGCTCCCAGTATGATCCCAGTCACCCCCTGCATTATTCCAGTTTCTCCTATTCACCCCTACTACGGATCTGGTCACTCCCAGTATGATTCCAGTCAGTCCCAGGATGATCCAAACTACTCCCAGTCTCTCCCAGTCTCTCCCAGTTGTCCCCAGCATGCTCCCAGTAGCCCTCAGTGTGGTCCTAGTATATCCCATTATGATCCTGGTACCCCAGTTCTGCTCCCAGTGGGATCTTTTCCCAGTCTGTCCCAGTCTGTCCTGGTCCCTTCCCAGCAGCCGCCACCATTTCCCAGATCCTGCCCCCCCTGCCCCATTTCCAGGCACTGGGACCCCCCTGCACCCCCTTATCCTGCACCCACACCGCCCTGCACCCCCTTATCCTGCACCCACACACCCTGCACCCCCTTATCCTGCACCCACACCCCCCTGCACCCCCTTTCCCGGGGATCCTCCTCTCCCAGCCCCTGGATCCCCTGTTTCCGTCACCCCGGGGACCCCCGGGCCCCCATTCCCGGCCAGCCCGGGGCACCTCACCCCCAGGCCTCCCTTTCCCGGGAAACCCCAGCTGGGCACGGGGCTCTCCAGCCGCTCTGGGATTGATGATGACCCCAAGGAAAGGGAGAGAACAGGAGAGAGAGAGAGAGAAGGAGATTGGGAATCAGGGATCGCAGTCCCAGCGCCCAGTCCTGCTCCGCCGGGGCTGGGACCCGCACCCGCAGGAAAAATTGGATCCGCTGCTCCCGGTGCTTCCCCCGCTTTGGGCCGAACCCAGCGGGTTCCGGGCAGAGTTTGAGCGCAGGGCCCGGGAGTTCAGCACAGCCCGGCCCGGGGGTCCCGCGGGGCCGTGGAGGGTCCCAGATGGATCCCTGAGGGATCCGGAGGGGTTCCAGGAGGGGATCCGGGCAACGAGAGGTGAGTGGGAACCCCAAAACCGAGACCCCCTTGAACCACAATTCCTGGGCACCGGGACCACCCTGAACTTCCATTCCCAGGCACGGGAACTGCCCTGAACCCCCAATTTGGGTCCTGTGACCCCCCTCCATTCCCTTCCCCAGCACTGGGACTCCCTGTGCCCCCTTATCTGGAACTGAGACCTCCCTGAACCCCATATCTGGGAACCAGCACCCCCTGAACCTCCATTTTTGGGCACCGAAACCCCCTTGAACACTGTATTCTGGGAAAGAAACTCCACCTGCACCCCCTTTTCGGCCATCCCGCATTTCCCAGGCCCCAGACCCGCCCGTTTCCTCGGCTTTTGGACCCCCAGATCTCCCAAATTTCTGCGTCCCCCCAGTTCTGCTCTCCCGGCGCTTCCTGGAAAGGCGTTCCAGGGGGTCCCAGAGGGTCTCAGCGGAGATCCAGTGGGATCCAGATGAATTCCCTGGAATTCCCCTTCCCTCCAGTCTCGCTTTCGCGTCTCCCAAGCTGCGTCCCCAGGATCCGCCCGCCTCTCCCAGCCCCAGCCCCCCTTTCCCGTGACCCAGGGACCCCCTGGACCCCCAGTCCTGCCTTTCCCAGCTCCCAGACCCCACTTCCCTCAACACCGGGGACCCCCGGACTGGATCCCGCCGAATTCTCGGGAATTCCTCCGTCCCCTCCCCCCCGCCCTCCCTCGGTCTCTTTCGCTTCCGCGTCCCAACCTGTGAGACCGGGATCTGCCCGGCGACCGGTGACGTCACTGACAGACCGGACCGCCATTGGCCAGCACGAAATAGCGGCGCCAATGGCGGGGCCGGAGGCGGCTCTGGGGGCGGGGCCAGAGCTAGGGGTGGGGCCAGGGCTTGAGCGGGGCCGCAGCGGAGCAGCGCCATGGCTGCAGCGCTGGGGCTGGGGGCGATCTTGGGGCTCCTGGGGCTCCTGGGGGAGCCGGGGGGCGCGACGAGAGGTGAGTGGGACCCCCGAAACCGGGAACCCCCTGAACTTCCATTTCCGGGCACCGGGAACCCCCTGAATCTCTATTGTGGGGAACGGGACCCACCCCGAAACCCCATTTTTGGTCCTGTGACCCCCCTCCATTCCCTTCCCCAGCACCGGGACCCCCCTGTACCCCCTGATCTGGCACTGAGACCCCCCCCGTACCTCCTTTCCCGGCATCGAGACCCCCCTGTACCCCCTTATTTGGCACCGGGATCCCCCTGAACCCCCATTCCTGGGCAGGAAACCCCCCTGGACCCCAATTCCTGGGCATCAAAAACCGCTCCGCCCCCATTCCTGAGCACGGGGACCCCTTCAGCGCCCATTTCCGGACACCGGGACCCCCCTGCACCCCCTTATCCGGGACTGGGACACCCCCGCACCCCCGTCCGTGCTCTGGGACCCCCCTGCACCCCCTTTTCGGCCATCCCGCATTTCCCAGACCCCAGACCCGCCCTTTTCCCTGACCTTTGGACCCCCCCCCCGACCTCCCAAATTTCTCCATGCCCCCAGTTCTTCATTCCTGGAGCTTCATTTAAGGGGGTCCCCGAGGGTCCCAGCGGAGATCCAGTGGGATCCAGATGAATTCCCTGGAATTCCCCTTCCCTCCCGTCTCGCTTTCGCGTCTCCCAAGCTGCGTCCCCAGGATCCGCCTGCCTCTCCCAGCCCCAGCCCCCCTTTCCCGTGACCCAGGGACCCCCTGGACCCCCAGTCCTGCCTTTCCCAGCTCCCAGACCCCACTTCCCTCAACACCGGGGACCCCCGGACCCCCCTTTGGTGGGCACAGGGACCCCCTGGATCCCCCATCCCACCTCTCCCAGTCGCTCCCTTGAACCTTGGACACTTCCCGGCTTTCCCGGTTTCGCTTCCTGATCCTTGGATGCTCCCGGACCCCCCAGTCTCTACATCCCCCCAGTTCTTCACCCTGTACTTGGGGGGTCCCAGGGTGTTGTCGAGGATCCCCGTAGGGATTTTGGGCCCTGGGACCCCCCTGAACCGCAATCCCTGGACACCAGGACCCCCTGCACGCCCTTTCCTGTCCATCCCACCTCTCCCAGCCCTGCAAAGCCTTTCCTTGGCCCTGGGATCCCCAAACCCCTTCCCAGCTCTCCCAGTTTCCCCTTTCATTGATCCATGACCCCCTCAACCCCCCAAATCTCCGTGTCCCCCCAGTTCTCCATTCCCTGCATTACCTGGAAGTGGCGGTGTCAGAGCCCAGCCCGGGGATCCCCCAGTTCGTGTCCATGGGGTTTGTGGATGGGATCCCCTTCGTGCGCTATGACAGCGAGCGGGGCCGGATGGAGCCGCTGACGCAGTGGATGAAGGATGGAGCTGAGCCGGGATATTGGGATAGCGAGACCCAGATTGCTGTGGGGAACCAGCACAATCGTGCTGCTGCGGACCTGGAGACAGCACAGGAGCGGTACAACCAGAGCGGGGGTGAGTGGGGGGATCTGTGGGGCTGGGATGGGATCTGTGGGGCTGGGATGGGATCTGTGGGACTGGGATGGGATCTGTGGGGCTGGGATGGGATCTGTGGGGCTGGGATGAGGATTCACAGGGCCCCGAGGGACTGAGATCAGGATCCATTAGGATGGTGTGGGATAGCTTGTGATCCATGAGTTTAGGGCATGGATGCATGGGGCTGGGATGGGATCTGTGGGTCAGTTTGGGATCCATGAGGTTGGGTTGTGGATCTGTGGGGCTGAGATAGGATCTATGCGGCTAGGTTGGGATCCATGGGGTTCCAAGGGGCTGAGATGGGGATCCATTGGGATGGTACGGGATTTCTTGTGATCCATGGGGTTAGGACATGGATCCAAGGGGCTGGGATGGGATCTGTGGGTCAGTTTGGGGTCCATGCGGTTGGAGTGTGGATCCATGGGCTCCAAGGGGCTGGGATGAGGCTCTGTGGATCTCCATCAGAATCTGGGGCTCCCTAGGGCTGGAATGGGGCTCTGTGGGGCTGGGACACAATTCCATGGGTCTCTGTGGGTACAATCCCCCCAGGTCTCCACACAGTGTTGCGAGTTTATGGCTGTGAGCTCCTGTCTGACGGGAGCATCCGTGGATCCTACCGGGATGGCTACGACGGGCGGGATTTCATCTCCTTTGAGCTGGGATCCGGGAGATTCGTGGCGGCCGACAGCGCTGCTGAGATCACCAGGAGGCGCTGGGAAGGGACCTGGGCTGAGCATTTGACGAATTACCTGAAGCACGAGTGCCCGGAATGGCTCCAGAAATACGTCGGATACGGGCAGAAGGAGCTGAAGCGCAAAGGTGGGTGGGAATTTGGGATTTGGGCATGGAGGATTGGAGAACACGGTAATTCTCATGGAATTCCATGGTCAGATCTCACCCCCATCCCATTCCCATGGAATTCCATGGATGTATCTCACCGTTATCCCATTCCAGAGCCCCCTGATGTCCATGTGTCCGGAAAAGAGGAACACGGGACGCTGATCTTGTCCTGCCACGCGTACGGATTCTACCCCAAGACCATCGCCGTCAACTGGATGAAGGGGGATGAAATCTGGGATCAGGAGACGGAGTGGGGCGGGGTCGTTCCCAACAGCGACGGCACCTTCCACACCTGGGCCAGGATCGAGGCGCTGCCGGAGGAGCGGGAGCAGTACCGGTGCCGGGTGGAGCATCCCGGAATGCCGGAGCCCGGGATCTTCGCTTGGGGTGAGGCTGGGAATGTGGGAATTGGGAATTTGGAATTCCCAAATGGGGATTCCCCTTCCCCTCCTCACTATCCCGCATTTCCCAGAGCCGACATCTGGCGGGAATCTCACCGTGGTGGTCGCTGTGTCCGTCATCGCTGCCATCCTCATCCTCATTGCCCTCACTGGATTCATCCTCTGGAAGCTCCAATCCGGTAACACACGGGATGGGGGTGGGGAAGGGGCACGGATCCACCCGGCACCGTTCCAGGAATCCTGTGCCACTGACACTGATCCCACTGTTTTTCCACAGGGAGGAGGGACAGGGATGGATACAACATGGCAGCCGGTGAGTTCCAGTGGCGGATCCAGCTCTGGATCCCCTCTGTGCGGATCCCAGGATGGATCCTGGGGTTAATCCTGGTGTGTGATCCATGCTGGAATCTCATGGATCTTCTCTTTCTGCAGGAAGGGACATGGGAACCAAGGGCTCGACTGCAGGTACAGAGCGGGATCAGGGTGGGATTCCAGAGGGAATTCAGGGCAGGATGGATGGACTGGGATCAGGGAGGGATTCTGGATCAGAGCAGGGGTCCAGAGTGGGGTCAGATGGAACTGGAGAGACTGGGATCAGGGCTGGATTCTGGAGAGGGATCAGGTGGGATGGATGAGGCAGGATTGGTGCAAGATGAATGGAGCAGGATTTGGATTCCAGACAAGAATCAGGTGGGATGGATGGAGCAGGATTGGGGCAGGAGGGATGGGGCGGGATCAGGAGGGATTCTGGATCAAGGCAGGATTCCAGTGCAAGATTAGTTGGGATGGATGGAGCAGGATTGGTGCAGAATGCATGAAGCAGGATCAGCTTTGGATTCCAGAGAGGGATTGGGGCAGGATGGATGGGGTGGGATAAGGAGGGATGGATGGAGCTGGATTGGGGCAGGATCAGGTGGGATTCTGGAGCAGCTCCCGCTCTCCATGACCTCCAGCCAGGTCCATCCTGGGGAATGGGGACAGGGACAGGGTGACACTGTGACCCTCTCTCATCCCTGCAGGAATCACTGCCTGAGCGATCCACAGAGCTGGATCCAGCCCCTTCCTCTTCCTGGACCATATTGCCACAAGGCATGTGTAACAGCCCAACTATATACCAAAGGGTAGTTGACCTTGCCCTGCAGCCTGTTCATCATAAATTTCCTGCTGCAACCATATCTCATTATATGGATGATATTTTACTTGCAGCTCACCATCAATCCATTTTACGTTCTGTTCAGGTTGCTGTCATGCAGGCAATTCAAAATGCAGGACTCATTGTGGCTCCTGAAATGTGCAGTGTGAGTCCCCGTGGCATTATCTGGGATGGAGAATTACTCAAGAGACCATCAGCCCTCAGCCTTTAAGGCTTTGTGTTAAAGACAGCCTAACTTGAACTGAATTACAGAAGTTGCTGGGTTCCTTGAATTGGTTGTGTCCTGTGCACTCTTACTTTTCTGTCCCAGCTATCATTTTCTAACCAACATGCTGCATATCTTATCTCTTCTTCATCTTGTGATTCTCTTAAGTTAATATGCTTATTTAATGCTACACACAACCATTTTTCCTTTGAACCATACCATGGCCAATAAACTGCTCCTTCACGTATACATTCTTTCGACCAGATCTCCATACTATATCTTATCATCTTTACCTTGTCTAAATTTCTTAAATTGCTATCTTTTCCCCAATTTTCAAGCATTTCCCCCAAAGGACTTGTTGGAGGAATAGCCTTTATTTCCTTTACTTTCTTTACTTTCTTTGAACTCTTGCTCGCACACTGTCCCATTTTGCTTCTAATCTGAAATCTTTTCTATTGGTTTCTTAGACTATTTTACTAATTTCACAAACAACAAAGTACTCTAAAAAAAGAATTGTAACTTAATTTATCAATAATTAGTATTAATTTAAGTCTGCATTCTTTAGAACTTAAAGTGGCAACTCAAGTAAACAATTATGAGAACTTAAAACTGCGATATCAATACTTCAACTATTAGGATTAAACCATCTACAAGAACAAAAGAGGTTGATTTATCTAATTAAACTTTTTAGAACAGATACTTCTAATCTTATAACCTAACTATGAAAATATTAAAGAAAATGGCTGCCTGTATTTTAAATTGTTAAGAACTAGAATGGTTATCTGTATAAACAAATGATGGGAAACTAAGATGGCCGCCTATATAAATAAATTGTGGGAATTAAAAAAAAATGGTGGCTTGTTCAAATAAATTATGGGGGTTGTATAAATAATTTACAGGAATTAAGAAAATGGCTGTGTAAGTAAAGCAAACTATAACTGGTAAGAGAAAGGTCAATCAAAATAGTGAGATGAAGGGAATTTTATCTCCTTTGGCTCCGCCCTTTGGATATCGCCTACTGGCACCGCCTCTTCTAAGACTCTCAAACTCCAAAATGGCGACTTCACTTTACATTGGGTCGTCCTTCTGTTCGGATCTCACAACAAAGTTCACCCGCACAGAAGAGAACTCAAAATGGCGTCTGCGCCCTCACACAAAAAATGGCGGGAACTGAAACCACAAAAATGGCGCCTCTGCCCTCATGAAAGAGAACTCAAAATGGCGTCCCTGCCCTCATGAAAGAGAACTCAAAATGGCGTCTCTGCCCTCACAAAAAGAACTAAAAATGGCGTCCACACCCTCACGAAGAAGAACTCAAAATCGCCTCTCTGCCTTCTCGAAAGAGAACTCAAAATGGCGCCTCTGCCCTCACACAAAAATATGGCGGGAACTGAAACCCCTAAAATGGTGCCTCTGCCTTCATGGAAAGAGGCACCAAAAGAAACCACAAGACAGCGTCTCTGCCCTCACAAAAAGAACTCAAAATGGCGTCTCCACCCTCACAAAAAAGAACTCAAAATGGCGTCTCCGCCCTCATGAAAGAGAATTCAAAATGGCCTCTCTGCCTTCTTGAAAGACAACTCATAATGTCGTCTCTGCCCTCACACAAAAATATGGCGGGAACTGAAACTGCAAAGATGGCATCTATGCCCTCACGAAAAGGCCACCAAAAGAAACCAAAAGACGGCATCTCTGCCCTCACAAAAAAAAACCTCAAAATGGGGTCTCTGCCCTCACAAAATGAACTCAAAATGGCGTCCCCGCCCTCACACAAAAAGGAACCTCTTGGGGAGCGCTCTGGGGACTTTTGGCGCAGCCTCACCCCAGAACCTCACTCACCAAGTCCACCGAACCAACGCAAACTGCAAGCGAAACAGAAATCTCCCGATCTCAGCAGGGTCTAAAACGCCCCAGTCACTGCTCATGAGGGAGGGATCCTCCCACAGCCGCCGGCTGCCCTTAAAAACGGCGATCCCCCCCCTTTCCCTTCTTCTTTTTCCCTGGCATTAAAGATCATCTTCAGCACTTTAACAACTCTTGAACTGTATCTGAACTGCTGATACCTGTATGAATCATACAAAGTTGCAGTGCACCAGAACAACTGTAACACTCTAACTGTACGGAACATACAATAACTCGTACAAAGGTGCAAACGGAAATGAAACTTATAAGATCCATCCATAGACTCTCACAAAAGTTTAACTCTATTTATAACAGAGGTGTCCCCCGATGTCCTCAATGACTTGGTGACCTTGGTGGCCGAGGTCGAGCGGCTGTGGGAGGCCAGCGCCCGCCTGACCAAGGATCACCTGCTGGGGGCACTTGGGGAAATCGACTTCCTCCTCTCCAGTCCCTGGGGTGGCTCTGGTGGCCCTGGTGGCCCCCGTGGCCGCGCGGTGGCCGAGCGGTGCCAAAAAGCCATCGAGGACATCCCGAGGCTGCTGGAGGACATTGGTGTCACCGCTGTGACATCATCGGGGCAGTGACATCATTGGGAGCATCGCTGGTGTCACTTGTCCCCTCCCTCTCACCACATGGTGTTTGAGACAAATTTGGGGAATTTTCTGGGAATTTTCCCAAATCCTGATGGGAATTCCTGGGCTGACGTCAGTGGGGAAAATCTGGGGACACTCAGGGACACTTGGGGACACTCAGGGATGTGGGGGCAGGGGGTGAATGAGCCCCATTGGTGCCTTGCAGGAGAGGCAGCAGAGCCGGGTTATAAATGCCAATATCAATGCCAATATCAATGCCAATATCAATGCCAATATCAGTGCCAATATCAATGCCAATAGCAATGATAATATCAATGATAATATCAATGACAATACAATATCCAAAATCCATTTAATTCCCAAAAAATCCACTTTTATCCCGTTTTCCTTGCGTTTCCCCTCATTTCCCCCCTCATTTTTTTCTATTTTTTCCCTTTTTTTCCTGGTTTCTCCTTCATTTTTTCCCAATTTTTCTTTTCTTTTCTCTGTTTTTTTCCTTGGTTTGTCATCTTTTTCCTTCATTTTTCCCCAGTTTTCCCTCATTTTTCCCCATTTTTCCCTTCCCTTTTTCCCCGTTTTCCCTCATTTTTCCCCAGTTTTTCCCTCCTTTTTCCATTGCTCTTTCTCTCTTTTTTCCCCAGTTTTCCCCTCATTTTTTCCAGTCTTTCCCCTCAATTCTCTCCTGCTTTTTCCCTTTTCTTTCTCCTTCATTTTTCCCGCTTTTTCCCTCCTTTTTTCTGCTTTTCCTCTCATTTTTCCCAGTTTTTCACTCTTTCTCCTGTTTTTTTCCCTTCTTTTTTCCCGTTTCTTCCCTCATTTTTTTCTCTTTTTTCCTTTTTTTTCTTTTTCCCCTAATTTTTCCCTCTTTATTTTTCCTGGGTTTTCCTTCATTTAACCCCTATTTTTTCCCCTTTTCCCTTCATTTTCTCCTATTTTTCCCCCCCTTTTTTCCCCCTTCCCCGCCCCCCCTCGGCCTTTCCCTCATTTTTTCCCAGTTTTCCCCTGTTTTTTCCCTTGGTTTTCCCAAAAAATCCGTTCCAAAAAACTCTGCCTTTATTCCCGGAATTTCACCACCAAGCCTAAAATTCCGGGTTTTCCTCCCAATTTTTCCCTCATTTTTTTCCCTGGGTTTTCCCTGGTTATTTCCTGGGTTTTCCCTCTTTTTTTTTCCCGGTTTTCCCCTCATTTCTTTTCCCAGGTTTTCTCTCTTTCCCTCGGTTTTCCCCTCATTTTTCCCCTCTTTTTCTTGCTTTTCCCCTCTTTTTTTCCCCCGGTTTTTCCTTTATTGTTTTTCCAGTGCTTCCCTCATTTTTCCCCCGTTTTTCCCCTCTTTTATTTCCCTCAGTTTTCCCCTTATTTTTTCCTCTCATTTTCCTCCTTCATTTTTCTCCTGCTTTTTCCCTTTTCCCCCCCTCATTTTTTTCCACTTATTCCCTCATTTTATTCTGCTATTTCTCTCAGTTTTTCCCGTTTTCCCCCCTCATTTTTTCCAGTTTTTCCCTCTTTTTTCCCCCCAGTTTTTCCCTCATTTTTCTCCTGCTTTTTCCCTCTTTTCCACCTCATTTTTTCCCACTTATTCCCTCATTTTTTCTGCTTGTCCTCTCATTTTTTCCCCAATTTTCCCCTCTTTCTTTCTGCTGGTTTTCCTTTCCTTTTTCTCCTCATTTCCCACCCCCCTGGTGTTTCCCTCATTTTTTCCCATTTCCCCCTCTTTTTTCCTGCTTTCTCTCTCTTTTTTTCCCATTTTTCCCTCTTTTCTTTACCCATTTTCCCCCTCATTTTTTCCAGTTTTATCCCACAATTTTCTCCTGCTTTACTTCTTTTATTCCCCCTGGTTTTTCTCCCCTTTTCCCCCCATTTTTCTCTCTTTTTTTCTTGGTGTTTTCCTCTTTTTTTCCCCTCATTTTTTTCCAGATTTTCCCACATTTTTTTCTGTGTTTTTCCCACTTTTCCCAGCTTTTCCCTTATTTTCTCCCTAAAAATCGCACTCCAAAATCGCCCTCCAAAAACTCCGCCTTCATTCCCGGAATTTTGCCTCCCGGCCCAAAATTCCGATTTTCCTCCCGGTTTTCCCCTTTTTTTATTCCCAGGTTTTCCCTCATTTTTTCCCTTCAGTTTTCCCAGGTTTTCCCTCATTTTCCCCCTCATTTTTTCCCGGTTTTTCCCCTCATTTTTTCCTTCTTTTTTTCCTTCATTTTTCATGGTTTTCCCCTCATTTCCCCCAGGTTTTCTCTCTTTTTTCCCCCTTTTTTCTCTGCTTTCTCCCTCTTTTTTTTTCCAGATTTTCCCTCCTTTTTCCACGTATGGAATAATAATTTAAACAAAAACAAAAACAAAAAATAAAAAACCAAAAACAACACCCCGAGGAAAAAATGAGGGGGGAAAAAATGGAAAAAAAAGAGAAAAAGATAAGGGAAAACCAGGGAAAATCGAGGGAAAAAAGGTGGAATTTTGTGAGATTTATTTCCAGTGAAATTCTGGGAATAAAATCAGAGATTTTGGAATCCGGGAGTGGATTTTTGCGAATGAAAAATGAATTTTTGGGAAATCCAGGGAGCATTTTTGGGAATTACGAACGGATTTTTTGGGGAATCAAAAAGGGATTTGGGGGATGAGGGGGGGATTTGGGGGGGAGGTTGGGATTTCATGAGGGGGCTTTTGAGATTTCATGAGAGGATTTTTGGTATGAAAAAGGGATTTTTTGGGAATGGAAGAGGATTTCGGAGGAATGGAAGGATTTTTGAAGGAATTAAAGGATTTTGGGGGGAATTCAAGGATTTTGGGGGGAATTAAATGGGTTTTCGGAACGGGATCTGGATTTTGGAGGAATGTGAAAAACGAGGTTCACTTTCTTAGAAAGATTTAGCAGTTTAATAAAAGAATAAAAAGAAAATAGACAATTGGGAGAGACAAAAGCAAAATTCAGTTTCTCGGCCGAGGGTGCCTGGCACGGAACCAGCCAGCACACCCCGTTAACGAAGAGTTTGTTCTTTAAAAGTCCCAGCTTGTTGCAGATTTAAAAATTCACATACATAATTCAAACATTCCTTCTGAGTGTGAATTTCTTTGTTCAGTCCCAACTCACCCCAACCATTTTATCTGGTAGATCCATCTGCGGGTGGCTCCATTCCGTCCGATCGCACAGGTCCCATAAATTCTTCTCCTGAGGCTTTGGTCACTTTCATTTGGACAAGATCCTTGAGAACAGAAGTTTAATCGCTTTTTGGTCAGCAATCTTCATGCAGGAAAACAAAAGACCCCACTCTTCTAACACTGAATTACAATCATAAAGAGTATCCATTCATCCCATTTCTAACTTCTATTAATAAAAGAAAACACAGTACAATCTTCCCACATTCTGCACGCAGTATTCATTTTCATATTTGCGAAAAGCCAACTCTATACTGTGCATTTCTAACCCCGGGCTCCGGCCGCTGCCGCCGCTCCCGAGGCCGCACAGCCGCTCCCGTAATGGCGGCTCTGCTCAGCCAGGGGCGGCCGAGGGGCGGGGCTTGTCCCCGCTCTGCCCAATCAGCGCCCGAGAATGAGGAGTGACGGCAGAATCAGCCAATCGGGGCCTTACCCTGACCCCTCCCCTCAAACCCCCTCAGGACGCCCAAGCCTCCCCCAGGACCCCCCCAAATCCCCTCAGCTTCCCCCCAAACCCCACCTAGGTTGCCTTAAAATCCCTCCTGGACCCCCCCAAACCCAAACTGGGACACTCAAGCCTCTCAGGACCCCATCCAAATCCCCTCAGGACCCCCAAACCCCACCTGGGACTCCCAAGCCTCCCCCAGAACCCCCCAAAATCCCCTCAGGACCCCCCAAGCCCCACCTGGGACCCCGAAGCCCCTCAGAACCCCCTTAAATCCCCTTAGGACATCCCGAACCCCACCTGGGACCACCAAAGCCCCTCAGGACCCCCCTCAAATCCCCTCAGGACCCCCCAAACCCACCTGGGTCGCCTTAAAATCTCCCCTGGACGCCCCCAAACCGCACCTGGGACTAACATGTCTCCACCAGGACCCCCCCCTAAATTCCGTCAGGACCCCCTAAACCCCACCTTGGTACCCTTAAAGTCCCCCTAAAACCCCAAAAGCCCACCTGGGACCCCAAAGCCCCCTCGGGCCCCCCCCAAATACCCTCAGAACCCCACAAACCCCACCTAGGTCGCCTTAAAATCCCTCCTGGACCCCCCCAAGCCTCGCCTGGGATCCTCCAAACCCCACCTGGGACCTTCCCCAAACCCCCAAAACACCGGGGACACTGGGCTGGAACTGGTGGCGCTGCCCTGTCCCTGGTGCCACCTGTGCGGTGTCCCCGTGTCCCCGCGGTGTCCCTGCACTCGGGGGTGGCCGACGACGTCACCGGCGGGGGAAGGGGGTGCCCGGGCTGTGACGTCACCTCGCCCCGCCCCGCGACACTTCCGGGTTGTGCCGAGCGCCGCTCCGGGTGTGTTCGCTCCCCGGGAGTGTCCCCAAGGCGTCCCCGCCGTGTCCCCAGCGGCCATGGAGCCCCGCGAGTTTCAACGATACCTGCGCAAGGTGGGGGAGGGGACAGGAGGTGTCAAAGGGGACAGGGGGGCGTGGGAGGAAGGGGGAGGTGACAGAGGGGTGGAGGGGACCGAGGGTGGCGGGCGGGGGGGACAGCGGGGGGTGACACGGGGTGGCCGAGGGGACGAGGGGGTGACAAAGGGACAGAGGGGACAGCGGAGCTATCGAGGGAGGGGACAAAGGGGACCCCGGGAGGGCACAGGAGCCACCCCAGGAGGCCACAAGTGCCACGAGGTCCCTGCCACCTCCCCTGTCCCCTCCCCAGGGACTGGAGGCGGAGGTGGCCAAGGTGGCCGCCTTGGGCAAGCTGGCGGCCACCGTGACTGCGCCATGCCGGGACGTGTGGCCGCTCCTGTACCCAGAGTCCCTGCACACAGCCCTGAGGAGATTCACCTGGATGCTCCGGGATGCCCTGGACCACGATGGTGTCACCTCCCTGGGCCAGCGCGGTGTCACCTCCCTGAGCCAGGTCCTGGCTGCCATCACGGCCACCCCGGGGGCCATCCCGGACGATGTGAGAGTCTCAGCCAGAGCCTGGCGGGAGTTGGTGGAAGAGGACAGTATGAGGTGGGGCCAGGTGCAGAGGGAGGCTGGGGAGATCCTCAACACCTTTGAGGGCGAGGCCATTGAGGAGGACACTGCCGAGGCCACCTCCACTGGCCTGGCTGTGGACCTGCATGATGAGATCCCCTCGTGCTCGGGGACATCTGGGGACAACCTGGTGGCCGCAGCCCAGCAGCCGTCAGTGGCCTCAGCAGTGGCCGCACACGAGGCCCCCGTGGCAGCGGCCACCAAGGTCAGGGAAGAGGCCGTGGTGGCCACCAGGAGACAGCGAGTGGAGGAGGCCCGGGAGCTGCTGGGGGACTTGGTGGCTGCATGCTATGAAGGCTGTTGGTTCTCCTGGGACCTGGAAAGCTGGCTCAGGTGGATTGAGGAAAGAGAGGAGATGACAGAGGAGGACATATCCAACACCCTCAAGTACTGGGTGGCTGACATAGCCCAGGCTGAGCAGCTGTGTGAGGCCAGTGCCCGCCTGACCAAGGATCACCTGCTGGGGGCACTTGGGGAAATCGACTTCCTCCTCTCCAGTCCCTGTGGTGGCTCTGGTGGCCCTGGTGGCCCCCGTGGCCGCGCGGTGGCCGAGCGGTGCCAAAAAGCCATCGAGGACATCCCGAGGCTGCTGGAGGACATTGGCGTCACCGCTGTGACATCATCGCGGACATCTCTGTTGTCACTTGTCCCCTCCCTCTCACCACATGGTGTTTGAGACAAATTTGTGGAATTTTCAAGAAATTTTCATTGAAACTGTGCCGAATCCTGATGGGAATTCATAGGGTGACATCACTGGGGACACTCTGGGGACACTCAGGGACATACAGAGATGCTCAGGGACACTTGGGGACACTCAGAGACACTCGGGGACACTTGGGGACACGGGGGCAGGGGGTGAATGAGCCCCCTCGGTGCCTTGCAGGAGAGGCAGCAGAGCCGGGTTATAAATGACAATATCAATGACAATAGCAATGACAATAGCAATGACAATACAATATTGGCTTTTCCATTCATGTATCAGCTTTTGCACATTGTTATAGATCACAACAATTTAATATGGTGCAATTTATAATTCCTCTCAGCTGCTCTTTGGTACAACATCATCTATCAGTTTATGTGTGCACTGTGTAGCCTGCAGAAATAGCAAAATAAAAAATCAAATTTATATCGTAAGACTTCGCAAAAAATAAAATAGAGACAACACAATGCTAAAATGCTTTTATATTATGACTTTTATAACTAACTTTTATATTATAACTGACTCAGAGAAGGGTGTAAAACAATTCTGTCGTTTCTTGCACCTGCAGGCTGGTTTGGTGGAATTCTAAGGGAATTTTGTGAGGATTCTGGTGGAATTTTAAGGGAATTTTGAGGGGACTTGAGGAGGATTTTAGGGGAATTTTGAGGGTGCGAAAAATGAGGTTCACTTTCTTAGAAAAATTTACAAGTTTAATAAAAAACAACAAGTAGGAGACAGCAAATAAAGCAAATAAAGTTTCTCAGCCGAGGGTGCCTGCTGGGGAGCCAGCCAGCAAACCTTACCCCCTTCAGATCCTTTGTTTTAAGGATCTCTGTGTTACATATTCAATAGACCCTAATGCATTATTCAAACATTCCTTTGAGTTCAGATGTTCTCTTGGTTCTGCTTCCCCTCCAACTTCTCCCATTTCACCAAATGAACATTTTATTACTCCTTGTAGATAAAAGTTTTTGTTGGTGCCTTTTAGTTGTCCTATGTCTTATTCTTCTGATAGCAGGAGATCAATAAATTCCTTCTTGTAGCTTTTGGTTCACTGCTACCTTGATCTGGTTAATTCAGAAATGCAGGAGGATCCCCTCCCTACCTTCTGGTTTGACTGGTTTGAGATGTTACAGAAAAAAAGTCTTTACTGTGTTACAGCTCAAAAAGAAAATATACATTAATCACATTTCTAGAGCTCTGTTAATAAAGGAAAATACAGTAAAAACTTCCATATTATACATATAGCATTCATTATAATATTTGTGAAAAGCCAACTTTATAATATGCATTTATAACAGGTTCAAAGGATTCACCTGGGGCAGCACCAGAGCCCGGCCAGGGCTGCACCCAGGATGGACCCAAAATGGACCCAGGATGGACCCAAAATGGACCCAGGATGGATCCCAATCACGAATTTCACCCTTTTATAAGTTTTGGTCCATTTCCATACTGGGGTCAATTGCCCAATTACACTTCAGGTGATGCAGTCCCACCCTCCCAGGTCGCTCTCCTCAATCCGCTGCTGTTTGCACTTTTTGGGCCCAAAGCTGCAGCGCTGCCCTTGGTTCTGGGGCTGGGGAAGGAATTGTTTTGTCTGACTGAGCTGTGAGGAGAACTTGCTCACACTCTGTATGAAATTCAGAGTCACACACCAATGCAGTGCAGAATGTGGAAAATATAAAAGCTCAAACTGAAGGCATCATTTCCCTCCTTTAGAGGCTTGACAAGGCCTTTACCTTGTCGAGTCTGTTCTGAATATCTACTGATAATAGGTATTTAATAACAGATAAGTAACCAATAATAGGCATTTAATACCAGATAAATTTGGCCTGGATAGATTCCAAGGGATGCTGGAAAGAGGCCAAAACCTCTCTGGCACTTCCCTCCTCACCCTGGGCAGGGAACAGAACACACAAGGAAAGGCTCGAGGGTCTGGGTAAGGATGGGGAGAGTTCAATCACTGGTCATGGGCACAACACAATTGACTGCGGGAAATTAATTGAATTTATTATGAAAATAATCAGAGCAAGAGAATGAGAAAGAAAATAATTCCTATGAAAATACCTTCCCCCCCATCTCTCCCTCCTTCCCGGGCTTAACCTTATCCTCCATTCCCTTCCCCCTCCCCACCCAGAGGCACAGGGGATGGGGGTCACAGTCAGGTCCTGTCACTGCTTCCCCCTCGAAGACAGCAATCCTTGTCCTGCTCCAGCCTGGGGCCCCTCTCACGGGACACAGCCCCTCAGGAACAGGCTGCTCCAGCGGGGATCCCCGCGGCCTCACAAGTCCCGCCCGGAGCCGCTTCCACGGCTCTGCAGGGGCTTCCCACGGGCTCGGGGCCTCTCTCAGGCATCCCCTGCTCCTGCCTGGGCTCCTGCCGGGGCTGCAGGTGGCTCCCCGCTCCATCCCGGCCTCAGGCGCAGCTCCCAGCGCCCTCAGGTCCCGCTCCCCCCGAGCTCCCGGCGGTTCAGGGCAGCAGCGGCTCCTTGGCCTCCTGCCCGGGCCGGGCCCAGCGCCGGGGCCGCTCCTCAGCCGAGGTTTCCGAGCGATGCCGGAGTGCAGGGAAAGGGAGGCGGGGCCGTGCCCCGTGCAGAGCCCGCCACTCGCCGCGATTGGCTGATTCTGCCGTCACTCCTCGTTCTCGCTGCGCGCTGATTGGGCGGAGCGGGGAGAAGCCGGCGTCCCGCCCTCCGGGCGCTGGTGGCAGAGGCGCCATTGTGGGAGCGGCGGCAGCGGCCGGAGCCCGGGGAGGCGGCGGCGGAGCTCGGAGGCGGCGGCCAGCGCAGGTGGGAGCCGCGCTGGGTTGTGCCGGGGCTCGGGGCTGTGTGCGGGCGGAGGGGGCGGCAGGGGGCTCTGCTCTGGCGGGTTCCTTGTGCCGTGTGGGCGCCGTGTTGGCCGTGGGCTGAGGGCGCTGCGGGAGCGGCTGCCCGCGGTCTCCTTCCCGCTGGGGCCTGGGCAGGAGCCGGGGCCGGAGCAGCGCTGGCTCGTCCCGGTTGCTGTGGGTAGGACGGAGGTGGCTGCCCTGTGGCCGGGCGTGGTCGGGAAAATTGGCGTCGCCAGAGGTTTGTGTCCCCAGCGGAGAGCGAGGAGTCCTGTCAAAGTGACTTTATTGATGAGCAAAGGGAGAGGCCATGCGGCATTTGCCGTGCGGTCTCTCCAATGGTTGTAGTTCGCAGCCTCCTTTTTCTCCTGATTTTCCCTTCTGCATCTCCCTGTCCCTTTGCCCAGTGGCGAAGGTCCTTGGAAAGTTCAGACTTCCCGATCCTCCTGCTGCATGTCCTCGTTAATATGCACCCCCCTTTTGTGTAACATCCGATATTCATGGCTCTGTTCAGTCTTTGTTCTTCTTCTCCATGTTCAGGAATTTAGCAGGACCTTGGCTGAGCAGCAGTCCGTGTCAATCAGTAACATTTTCTAAAACTGATGTTTTCTCATGTTACTTCCTTATCTCCAAGTCCCTGGCCCTATCTCCAAGCAGATTCCCTCCTTGACTCTGTTTTTTCTTCCTGGGTCTTCTTTGGTTCGGGATTATTGTCAGCGACCTCAATTCTGAGATAAACGAAAATTCCATCTTAGAATATTTTTCAAAAGTTCAGTAATGGAAAAAAACAGGACAATGTCCAGCGCTGAAGTGTTCCTGGCTATCAGCCAACAAACATGCTGGTACATTAAGACACTGATATCTATATACTGTTATTTTACTAAGGTACGTACATAATTATGAGTTTCCTGCATTATTCAAACATTCTTGGTAGCTTTTGATGTTATAGAAACTTTTCCTTATTTTGGTTTTCTGCTCTGGTGTATCTACAAACCATCCTACAGATCAGGTCAATATATTTTATTCCTCCTGGTGGCTTCATCCTGTTGTTTCACACTTCCCCGATACCGAACAGTTAACAAATTCTTCTCTAATTCATCTCTGGTGCTCTGGTTTGTGTCACCCTTATCACTTGGAGAGGTCAGTCAGCAGATGTGGGAACCAACCTCATTGCTTTATACAGTTCTCTGGGTTACACAGAAGTATTTTAACATTTTCTATTTTCCTACGGCTTACAGTACAATACATTCATCACATTATTAGTTCTATAAGCTCTAAGGTGTATACATCAACATAATATACTCATCACACTACTGTTTCCATGGGCCATACGGTGCATACTGAAAATGAGAAATTAGGTTACATTAGCAAGCAGCTAAATGGGATTATAAATTGTGCTGTACTTACAATCAATAACCACATATAAAGACTAATACACAAACATGAAAGCCAATGTTACAGGGTCATTTTTAACAATTCCCTGTCCTTTTGTAGCCGTTTGTGGATCAGGAGGCCTGGCTGCCACCTGCATCCCCTTGCTCAGCTGCTGAATGAGCTGCACTCAGCAAGGTGTCGTGCATGGTCCAAAGATGAGAGTTGCTGTAGCACATCAGAGGAGAAAGAGCCTTCGTTTAACCCATGGTGTGCCAGGGAACCACCAAACCGTGTCCCATTCCCATCCTTTCCCCGTTTGGACTGGAACATGAGCTGCTTTCTTATTTCCTTTGTTATCTGTTTCACCACTTTTCGGTTGTCATCTATTTGCAAGCAGGATCTTGAGTCATTTAATTTTCCCCACTGTCCTCCTCCTTCTGCTCATAGATAATCTGATCCCATCCCATGGTGAAATGTTGTGTTCTTCATTTGAGTGGATTGTTTGTCCAGACTCAGGAGCTGGATCTGTCTGGTTGGTTATTATTTCGAGGACATCTTGTAATCTAATTCTGCCATTGAAATGATCACTGGGTTCTCTGGCTCCTGCTATGAATTCGTTCGGGTTCCCAGGGGCTGGTCCATGGTGTTGCAGGATTTGTTCTGGTGGCCGTTCATCTTTTCCCCATTTTTGGGCGCTCCCTCCAGCCAGGGCTGCATCAATTGATCTCTTTTCTCTGATTCAATCATCACATCCTTGGATTCCCCACTGATTGCTCTGAACTTGTGGTAGCAAAACCCCCCCAGTGTTCCAATGCTCCGTGTGTGACACAGACAGTGACAGCACATGTTGGAGTGGGGAGAGGGATGATTCCCCCCCAGTTCTTTTAGTGAAGTTTTCCCAACGTTCTCCATTTGCTGTTTCCCTTTGCAGCTGAACCAATTTCTGTTGCACAGTCAGATATCCTCAGTGTGGGCTCTGCCTTTGGCTGTGCCAATTCCATCAGTGCCAGCAGGCAGAGCTTGGGGTGAGGGGCAGAGGGAATCAGCCCAATTCCTCCCCAGGCAAGAAGCCCCTGGTGCATTGTCCACCCTTTTCCCCAGGGGTGTTAATTTGCATTTCTAAAGCTCCTCTCCTGGGTGCCTGGAATGAAGCTTCTCTTGCAGGGCAGCCATTGAATGACTCATGTGTTGCTCCCCCACAATCTTGTTTTTTTTTTTTTTTCTTACAATATGCTAACAACTGTTTGTGCTTTAAAGAGTCACCTTTGAAGCTCTTCTGGTTTTGCAAAATGCAGCCTAAAAGTGAACATCGAAAAACTCATGCCAAAATTATGCCGTCATTAAGAGCCAGGCACGCACAAACACACACAAAAACATTCCAAAGCAATCAAGTTTTTTGTACTTGTTCTTTTAAGACTAAAACTTGATTCACACTCCTGTAGTCCAAACCGAACTGATGATATAAAAGTAGGAGTATTACGAAAAATTATTATAATGGTGTAATCTTGTCACTGAAACTGCCAGAAAAACAAAAATTCTACAAAATCTTGAGTGTTAGAGTCAAAGCATTACTTGATTACAGCCAGGCTTTGCAACAGAAATCATTTCATCCACACGTAGCCTGGGTGTGCAGAGAAAATCATTCCATGACACTTGAATTTCATTAGGTTTTTCCTAAACATTATACAGTCTGAACCCATAGAAATCCATTGGTTTTATGTTCATTGCTCCCAAGTTGCTGAGTTCTCAGTATTTGGTTTCCTATTGGAGCTGAATTTCTTTGCCTCTGATGTTAATTAGGTCGGATTTCTTTGCCTCTGATGTTAATTAGGTCGGCATTCCTGGATTTCCTTCTCAGCCTTTTCCAGACCAGGTGTCTCCAGCTCTTCCAGGGGCAGTGTCTGGGGTAGGTGTTGGTTGCTGTTTGCTGATGGGCGTTGATGTTTTGTTGATGGTCGTTATCTTTGTGGGGATCTTTTGGGCTATTCCAGTCTGTTGAGATGTTAAACTCATCTCTGTTGAGTGGTGGAACATCCCTTAAAAGAAACCATTTAAAATTCCTTTCTCCAAGGCAAAGGCAAACCAGGCTTGAGTATAGATATGAGATTTTTTTTTTAAATGTAAATTGCCATATTTTCCCCCAATCTAATCCCATCCAGCCCAGTGTGTGAGTGTGATTGAGCCCCAGAGTGGAATTGTCACGGTGCCTTCCCCAGCCCGTGTGGCAGTGCAGGCACAGAAACCACTGAAGCTCCAAGAGTGGCAGCAAGGATTGGCCCGCAGTGCCTGGAGCTGCCAAAGGAGGGTGCCCAGGCAGACAATTCCAGCCGAGGATGTGTGGGCAGGCACAGGGGCTTCCCCCGCTGTGGAGCCCTGGCTGCTGCTCCCTTGCCTTCAGGGCGGGCTCAGTCGCGGCCTGTTGAACATTCCCATCCAATTCCAATTCCTTTTCTGAGTCTGGGAGAGCCATGGCTGGGGCATCAATCATTTTGTTTTATTCATTTTCTCAAGTTTTGTTCTCTTTCTCTTGTCCATACCATAACCTTGAGGCTGTCTGGGGTTACAAAGTCATGCAATGTTCTGGGTGGAACAGAGAATCCTCAGTCCAGGTCCTGCAATTCCCTGTTAATCCTCAGAATTGACACAACTCCTTTTTAGTGCTGGGTAATGTTTATTTCTGAGATTCCCTGGACCCTCTCCTTGGTCAATACACCACAAACCTTCATTCAAAATATGTCCCAAATATTTCACCTATTTCTCCAACATTTGTGCCTTTTTTTTCCAAGTACTCCAAGATGCTTTTTAGCCTGAAAATGGAGCCATTTCACAGAGGCTTCTTCTGCCACTTCTTCTTGTCCTCCTGACTGGAGCAAGTCATCCACATCCTGCATTAACCCAGTTCCTGGGGGTGAGGTAAATTCTTTTGATATTTTCTGCAAGGCTTGCCCGAATAAGGCTGGTGCTTCCGTGCATCCCTGCAGAAGGACCGTCCATGTCTTTCCCATTTTCCCTTCTACCTCTTGGTGCCACTCCAAGGCCAAATCCTGTTCCCCATCCTGTGTGAGTGGGCATCCCCAGCAAGCATCTTTTCCATCAAGTGCTGAATGGCAGCAGTGTGAGGAGGGAACCTGGTTGCAGATGGTGTAAGGATCTGAGCCTGTGGGGTGCCTCGGTTTAATAATCTCATTTCTTGTTCTCAGGTCCTGCCCCATTCTATGGATTCCATCTGATTTCTTGACTGGCAGCACAGGAGCATTGTAGGGAGAGATCCCTGGCTGCAAAAGCCCTGCCTTGAGCAGGGGCTCAATCACAGGCTGTAAGGCCTTCCTTCCCTCCCTTGGAATAGGGCATTGCTTTTAGACCCCACTTGTGCTGGTTGCTTCAGAGGAATTTGGAGAGGCTGGGAATCTGATTTTCCCCATTTCCCTGGGGCTGCCCACACTTGTGGGTTCACTTCAGCACAGGCCTTGCCAGACATTTGACACAAAGGTCCCACAGAACTGGCCTCTGTATCACCTTTTCCAATATTAATTTGCATTCCCAATTGAGCCATCAAATCCCTTCCCAGTAAATTACAATCACAATTAGGAGCAAATGAAAATTCCTGCATTTCAAAGCCATCCCCCAGATCTGCTAAGAGTGGTTGAATAAAACACAGCTGCTCATCTTTCCCACTTATCCCCTGAATAATCCAAGACATTTTTTGGCATTTTCCCTGCTCAGGTGTAAGATTGAGAGTGGCTGGAGAGGCCCCTGTGTCTGTGAGGAAAGGGCTCCTGTCGATGCAGAGCCACCCTGAATGTTCTCCAGGGCTGCAGTGTGGTGGGTCCCTGGTGTCATGGGAGCTGTGGCAGCCCTAAGAATCCCTGTCCATGCAGGGCTGGCCTTGCTGGTGCTGAGGGTGCTGCTGTGTGTGCTTGCAGTGTCCTTGTGCCCTGCAGATGGAAGCCTGATTCCTTGCCCGGGGCTGTTTGGGTGGGCTCTCCCCTGCCGAGGAGGGCAATGCCTGTGCCAGGTGCTTGTGGCCGAGGGCGTCCCCTGGGTGCTGGGGCCCCCTTGGGCGCTGGGGTTGATCCCTGAGGGGCTGTAGAAACTGTGCCATGGCCTTTGCCTTCAGCTTGGCCTTTTCCTCCTCCCTTCTTGCATTCCCGTGCTGTGCCTTTGTGCCCAAGTGCTGCAGGGGCTTCTTGTGCCACTGCTGCAGCCGCCCTGAGTGCCTGTGGGTGCTCATCCTGTGACAGCTGCTGAGCTTTCTGCAAAATCATTCGTTTAACCAGTGACCCAAAGAAAATCCTTGAAAGAACATCTGGATCCTTGCACGAACAATCCCCATTTCCCAGGTGTTCCTTCGTGCTCGTGGTGCTTGTGCTCCCGGTGCCCTGCCCAGCCCGTATCCCAGAGGCGGTGCCTGTCCTGCCGCAGTGTCCAAAGGCGGCTCCCCCGGCGGGCAGGGCCGGCAGCTCGGCGGGGCCGGGCAGCGGCCGGGGCGTCCCGCAGGCTCCTGGGGGCCGGGGGCCAGTGCCGGCCGTGCCCGGGGGGTGGTGGGGTCAGGCAGCGCCCGGCGCTGAGCCCCGGCTGCCCCACAGCCCCGGCCCGGCCCCGCAGCTCCCCACAGGCCCCCAGCCCGTGCTCCCGGTGCCGCAGCTCTGCGCCCGCTGCTGCCGCTGCCCAGCCCAGAGAAACCCCCTGAAATCCTGACCTCCTTGTTTGCCAGGCCTGGAACCCGGGGATACAAAGGATCTGCATCAGCTGGCAAATTCTGAGGATAAGACCCTGCTGAAAACATTCCAGTCCTCAGTATTTTTCTCTTCCTCCTCTTTTCCATCATCCTTTTTCTTACCACCTACGATTCCTCCTGCTGGTTCTTGCCTTAACCCTATTCCTGCACACTCTCCTTCACCCTAACCCTTCCCAGCACTCCAACACCATCCATCCCCTGTTGTCTAAATCCCTCCTGGACTTCCCTTATTGCCCCCCTGGGTGTCCATGTCCTTAATTACCTCTGGGAGAATGTGCAAAGTGCCTCAACATTCTCCCAAGGGACCCTTCAGAGATATTTTGGGATCATCATCCCTTTGGCCAGGACCCCTTCCTGGCTTTCCCTTTTTCCACCCTGCATGGGTGCCCTGCCATGTTTACTCCCTGAAGATCCCCCTGTCCTCACGGATGAGATTTTCAGTGCTCTGTCCCTGCCGACTCTTCACAGCCCCCCTGATCTGTCACTCGTCTGTCCCCTGGACACTCTCGGGTCCCCAATCAATCCCCGGTGCCGCCGCCACCCAAGGGAGCCGATCACCCAAACTGGGTGAGGCACCTTCAGCTCCACTCACTGCCCAGCATCCCTGGTGGTGGAAGGAATTCTGGATGAGCCCCAAGGTGTGTGGGAAATGTCACATCACCAGAGGTTTGTGTCCACCAGGGAGACAAAGAAGTCCCGTGAAAGTAATTTCATTTTTAAAAAAAGGGAGAGGCCATGGGACATTTCCCATGGAGTCTCTCCAGTTCTTGGAGAATTCAGCCTCCTTTTCATCCTAATTTTCCTGGCTGCATCTCCCTCTCCCTTTCCCGAGTGTCTGAAGTACTTGAGAGGTACAGACTTCCCAATCCCCCTACTACATACCCCCCTTAATGTACACCCCACTTCTGTATAGGTAACGATATTCACAGCCCTGTTAAGTCTTTGTTGTTCTTCTGGAAGTTCCTGAATTTAGCAGGACCTTGGCTGAGCAGCAGTCTGTGTGCTCAGTGAATAACATTTTCTGGAACTGATGGCTTCTTGTGTCCCTTCCTTATGTCCAAGTGCCTGGCCCTGTCTCCGCGCAGATTGGCAGCATCTGTTTGTAAAGACACTTTCCTCTTCTTCCTTCCATGGGGGTCCCCGGTTTGCGGGACATCCCCCCTGGAGCAGGGTGTCCCCCTTGCTGCAGCCCCGCCCCTCGGGCAGGGCTCAGCCAATGAGAGGTTGCGGCGCTGATGACTCACCAGTTGCCAGGCAGAGCCGCAGCTCCCAGCGCTCCCCACCCGGACCCCACGTGCGCCCCCCCCGGGCCGCAGCGCCCCCCGCGGGGGGAATTTGGGGAGGTGGGAGGGGGGAGCGCCAAGGCCGGGCCCCCCCGCGCTGTGGTGGCGGGAGCGGCTGCAGTGGGGAGCGAGTGCGGGCGGGAGCGGCCGAGAGCCCAGCGCTGCCCCAGGCCGAGCTGGCCCAGCTCCATGGCTGCCCCTGCGGTGGGATGCTGTGGGTTTGGGGGGGAAGAGGGAGGCGGCAGTGGGTGCTGGGCGTGGGGGCAGGAGGAGAAGGGAAGGAGAAGCAGGGCTGAAGAACAAAATGGTCAAAGGATGCAGGTGGGAGGAGAAGGTGGGATTGTGCAGGAGAAGGAGGAATAGTAGGAGGAAGAGGAGTGTGGGGAAGAGTAGGGACACAGGAGGAGGAGGAGCAGGAAGAGGAGGCCCCACAAGGTTCCAGCCCTCCCTGTATCTGCAGCCTCCCCCCAGCCCCAGGAGCGTTGCTCCCCCCCACATGCAGCAGGTGACCGGGGAGGGGGATCCAGGATTTTCACGGGAGTGAATCTTGGTGTTTCCAAGCATTATTGGGCTAAATGTTGATGTTTTATTTTTCTGCAAGGGGCTGAATCATTATATTTTAGAAGAGGTTTTGTTTGAGTCTTGATGTTTGGTGGCGTTTTTGATCTGTGTCTTGATGTTTGGAGGACTTTTGTGCTGAATCTTGGTGTTTTGGAGGTTCCTACAGACACAAGGTGCCAATGATTTCTTGAGATGAACTTGGGTCGAGAAATAACCAGCCTAAGGCTGCTCCTCTTTTTTTTTCCCCAAACCAGGATTTGTCATTCCCAAGGAGTGTCCAGATGGAGGAGGAGGAAAAGCCCCAGAGATCCCGCACGAGGAGGGGCTGCAAACCCAGCCCAGGGAGCTGTGAGGAGGAAAGACCCCCCCAGTGCCAGGAGGGCGGCCGGAGATCCAGGCGGAGCTCAGAGCTGGTGGAGAAGCCTGATGGAGGGGAGAAGCCCCACAAGTGCTTGGAATGTGGGAAGGGTTTCAGCTGGAGCTCCAACCTGATCCGGCACCAGAGGATCCACACTGGGGAAAAGCCCTACGAGTGTGGGGAGTGTGGGATGAGCTTCAGGCACAGCTCCAGCCTGAGGAAACACCAGAGGATCCACACTGGGGAACGGCCCTATGAGTGTGGGGAGTGTGGGATGAGCTTCAGCCGGAGCTCCACCCTGAGGATACACCAGATGATCCACACCGGGGAAAAGCCCTACGAGTGTGGGGAGTGTGGGAAGAGCTTCAGAACAAGCTCAGTTCTGATCCAGCACCAGATGATCCACACTGGGGAAGGGCTCTGCACCTGCTTGGAATGTGGGAAGAGCTTTGGATCGAGCTCCCACCTGAAATACCCCCAGCTCATCCACACTGGGGAGAGGCCCTACGAGTGTCCCGAGTGTGGGAAGAGGTTTCACACCAGCTCCCATCTCCTCGTACATCAGCGGATTCACAGAGAGGAGAGGCCCTTCCGCTGCCCCGACTGCGGGAAGGGCTTCAAGCACAACTCACACCTCACTGACCACCGGCGCATCCACACCGGGGAGAGGCCCTACGAGTGTCCTGAGTGTGGGAAGAGCTTCTCCAGGAGCTCTGACTTGACCCAACACCAACGGAGGCAGCACTGAGGGAAGCCCTGCGAGTGCCCCAGAGCGGGAAGAGCTTCGTGCGCTGCTCCAGCTCCATCCCCCATGGGAGGATCGGCGTTGGATGATCCCCAGTGACCCCCGCTGGGCAGAGCCCTGGTGATCCGTGGTCCTGGTGATCCCTGTTGGGCAGACACCTGGCTGGGATGCTCCACATCTTCCTGTCTCCCTGTGGGCACCTGGATGAGTGCAGGGGCAGGAACATCCATCGGGACACAGACCAACACTGGGAATTCCTGGGGGAGAGCTGATTTGTCTTTCAACCCCAGAAAATGTTTTGCGTTCAATCCGATCTTCTGGGGGCATCAAGGAATACTGGATGGTCTTGGAGGTCTTTTCCAACCTCAGGCATTCTACAGTTTTGATTTCTGAATACCCAAGAGTGTCTTCCACAGCGAAATGGTGATAGATTGGAACAAAGACCACGATTTTGGAGACAGTTGGATGGAAACGCCTCCAGAAAAGTTTCTTCGCTCCCACCCAAGCACGTGGATCCTCAGCTATGGACACCGAAATCTTTTTCTTTTGGCTTTGGTTTTCTTCTCATTTCTCTTTGTATCTTTAAAATATCCAACTCTGAGGTAAAAATAAAGACATTGAACGAAGATATGGGTGGGGACATGAGGGGACACAGACATGGGGAGTGACATGGGGACATATGGACATGGAGGGAGACGGGCACAGATGGGAACATGGGACACAATGACAGGGATGGAAACAGGGTGGGGAGACAGCCGTGGCTGAGGCCATGGTGGGATGTTGCATTGGGGTGCAACAATAGACATCGAGATCCTGCCCAGGAAGGTTACAGCACCAGCAGAGAAGCAGAGGAGACAAGTCCCTGTTTTGTAGGCTCAAGGATGCATTTATTTTCCTCTCCCCGGGTGGGGGAGAGGGCGAAGGTGAAGAGGCCAGGAGGCAGGAAGGGCCAGAGGGGCAAGGGGGGGCAGGGATGGGATTGTTGAGTTACATATGGGGTATTGTAGGGGCAGGGTTTACGTAGGAGGGGTTAACAAGGTAGGATCAAATTCTAGTGACCTTAAACTAGAAGCACTCACAGTGGGACATGGCCAGTGACATGTGGGGCCATGGCCATGGCCGGTGCCATGGGGGGAACTTGCAGGGGCTGTGGGGGATGCTGGGTTGGAGGGAGTTGAGGGTTCCTGGCAGGGCCTTGGGGCTTGCTGAGGGCTTTGGGGACCCCAGGCCCAGCGGCTGCGGCTGCGCTGGGAGACCCTGGCGGAGGTTCTGGGGCAGCTGCTCAAGGAGCCCCTGAGCTGGAGCCCCAGGTGGGCATTGGGCTCCTGGAAAGGAATGAACGTCCTTGTCCCCAGGAGGGAAATCCCAGCAGCCCCAGGGTGTTGGGGGCAGCTGAGAGGGCACAACAGGGAGGGGCAAGCCAGACAGAGCTGTCCCTCTCCAAAACTGCACCCCAAACATCCCCAAACTCAGGGATTCCTCCCAGGAAAAAGCTGCTGGGAAGTGCCTGAATTAAATGGGGGATGGGACCTCCAGAGTGAGCAGGAGGGGCCTGCAACCCCCAAAACCATGCACGGGTGGGAAGGCCTGGTGGATTGGGAGACAGTGGAGAAGGGATGGAAGAGTGGGGGAATAAAGAGGGGTCTGGGACCGTGAAAGAGTGGGGGAGGGGGCTGGGACTCCCAGATTGGATTGGGAGGGGTCCCAATCCTCCTTTCTAATCCCTGGTATGGAGCCAGGGCAGGTCGGGCTGGGGCAGTGCTGGGCTCTTGGCCAGGCCTGGGCACCCCCCATGCGCCCCCTCCTCAGATTTCCCTGGTGGCTTAGAGGGGTCCTGGTGCCTTTTGGGGTTTTCTGGGTGCTGTGTTGGGGTTCAGATGCCTCCCAAGGAGTCCCCAGAGTGGGGTGACACAGGGGGTCACACAGGGGTTCCCATTTCCAATCCATCCAGGGGCCCGTTCTGCTCTCCCCCCCAGTCACAATCCCCTCCACAGGGTGCCCTCACATCCCTCCCCACAGCGCCCCATAAACGGGACTGGTTCTAACTGGGAAGCTTTACTGGGAACACTGGGAGCAGCCAGGCAGGGACAGAGTGACAGCGGGGCTGGGGGGACACACGACCCCCCAAAATCAGCGCGGGGAATTTGGGCGCTGACAAAAAGTTGTTTCTGAACGTTTCCAGCCTCCATGTTGTTCCCTGCCTCTTGGGCTGTGCCCCAGTGAGATCCTGCATGGCTTAGGCTGTGTTAATCCTAAGGAGGACTCGTGTGGAAGGGGAAACTGAGGCAAGGAGCAGCTTTGTGACTCCTGTGAGGTCTGACTGAGCCAGGAACAGCTGTCCACAAATCCTGCTTTTTATCGCAGCACAGCTTCAATAACCAAACCCCAAACCTGAGCAATGGCATCAAAACCAAAGGAATAAAAAGGTAAAATTGTCAATTCTCATCTCTTCAATAAACTCCAGGTGTTTCACGTCAATTTTCCTCCTGTAACATCAGTCAAAGAAAGCAGAGAATTCTGCCTCAGGTACAATTTGATATGGATACTTCCCTCTTTTTGACATGGGATGTTTTTTCCGACAACTTCCACCTACTCAGAAATTCCTCTCAGGCCTGGGATAGAGGGAATTTGGAGTGGGGGAATCACCCTGCTATGAATTCAGCCAACACAAAGCCCAACAGAAAGCTGGAATCTCCTGCCAAGGTAGAGAGTAACCCTCTGCTTTCAGTTCCTGCTGACATCCATCCTTGGGAGCCAGTTTGTGAGTCTGGCAGCAGAACTGGGGACAGGGTTTGGAGTGAGGATGTCAGGGAAAACGGGGAATTCAGATGCAGGCAAGGGTCAGATGGCTCCGTGCTGCCTGCTGCCACCTGGCCCTGCATCCAGGCTTGTTTCCATGACAATAGCAGCTAACTTCACTCCAAGCCATCAAAAAGAAATAGGATGGAAAGCTGTCCAGCAGAGACTGAGAAGTGACAGCTCAGCCGTTGGGACCAGACCCCCACGAGCAGGTTCCCTCTCAGCTCTACTGCCCATGCCCAGAGAAACCCTTGCATTTTGGGGGGTTTCCCTAAAAACAGCGGCAATGCCTTGGTGGTGATGAGCCTGCAGCCCTTTCCATGCCAGATCCCTGCAACACCTGCTCCCCCCAGCAAAGCCAGGTCCAGTTTGGAGAGCCAGGAGCAGAGCAGGAGCATTCCTGAGCCTCCAGCAGCAGCAGGGAAGAGCTCCCAGCCGTCCGCCCTCCTGTCATTCCAAGACAAGCAGCTCAGCCGGGAAAAGAAGATTTAACTGTGTTTGCTTCAAAACCCCAAAATGAGTTCCCTCCCATCTGCCAGGAGAGATTGATCTCCTAAGTCAGCCGTAAATCACCCAAAAACTCCCTTGGAGCATTTAGGCAGGAGAGGGATGAAGCTGGGAATCGTGTGCTCTCTTAGGTTCACAGCCTGCAAGGACACTGCCTGCAAGTAGGTAAATTATCCAGCTTGGATATAACAATTTCAGCTAGTTAGTTAATTTTCTGATTTATTTTATCTGCAGGTAAAGATCTTTCCACCCCAAAAGGAGGATCCCATTTCTCCAATTCCTTATTCAGCCTCCTAAATAATGCTGACTCAGCATTACGATGAGGAAGAGACCCCTCTGCCATCACCGAGGTCACAGATACCCCCAGGATAAACTTTGCACCTACTTAATGTCACTTTTGGGCACTGGGCAATGTCACAGGGGGAGAGGAGACCCTTGCAACAATGCTGGAAGTAGTAAAATGCAGAAAATTCAGAAGAAATAGTGGACATCCTATATCATATGTGTTTGCAGCCCAGCCAAACCCAAGATGTCCAACTGCCAGTACTTCAAAGGTACAAATGTGAGATACAGAGATACAGAGAGATAGATAGAGAGATAGAGACATATAGAATCTTTTTTTAAACTCTCAGGCTCATTAGTCCAGTTCAAGCTGTGTTGCTCCACTAGAAAGGCTCTGATGATGCCAGTTTTATTCCCTCCTGGTACCTTAGTTTTTCCTTTAATTTTTGCAAGTTAAAGGTTTCAAAGAGAACTGCTTAAAAGTCCCTTTCTATAAATCCGTATTAACTAATTCCATGCAAACCTGTGGAAGGTGCTCTCAGTATTGTTGATCCCAAACCTTCAGCAGGAGCTTGGTCCTTAAAAATCAGATTGGAAAATACTGGGGTTGCTTTTTCAGCCTTTCAACCTAAAACCTGGTTTTGGTCCGTGTTTTTGAGTTGCTCCTTTCCTCAGTGGAAGAGGAGATTTCTCCATGGCATTCCAAAATCCTGCAGCTGTTTGCAAAGTCTGGACACTCAGAGACAGTGGGAGAGGAATCCAAGTTGTTTGAATTTTGCTGTGGCATTTCCTGCTGAATGCAAACTGCAAAATAATTGGAGACTCGAGATGCTCGTGGCTATTTGGAATGGCAGGATAAAAGAAAAACTCTTTTCTGTGAACAATCACCAAACAAATCACTCCTGAGCATATGCTCAGATAAATTAGAAGGAAAACCAGAGAGGCCCAAACAGGGCAGTCGTGGTACACAAAATGCAGGAGGCAGGAATTCCCAGATGAATGGAATGGATGCTGCTCAGCCCTGCCAAGCCCAGGAAAGGGGCAGAGGGTAACTGGGAAGGAGAGAGTCAGAGGAGGAGGAGTTTTGGGGTGAGTCCCAAACATAAAAAGGACCTGGAGCTGCTGGACAGATTCCAAAGGAGAAAACAAAGATGCTCCCAGGGCTGGAGCCCCTCTGCTCTGGAGCCAGGCTGGGAGAGCTGGGGGTGCTCACTTGGAGAGGAGAAGGCTCCAGGGAGAGCTCAGAGCCCCTGCCAGGACCTAAAGGGGCTCCAGGAGAGCTGGAGAGGGACTGGGGACAAGGCATGGAGGGACAGGACACAGAGAATGGCTTCCTGTAGTGGTGTTCTCTGCCCTCTGGCTGCTCTTGAGCCCGTCCCGGCTCCCCTGGCAGGAAACCGCACCCGCCTCGGTGGGAGCTCAGCAGGCTGGGCCAGCGAGCTCCACCCGGTGGGGCTGGAGCTACCAGGAGCCTGGCGGGGGTGAAGGCGGCCACAGCGAAAGGAGAAAGGAGGACTCCGGTGGGGTGTCACAAGAGGCTTTATTGCAGGGTCTGCACCCTCCAGAGACTGCCCCAGCAGAGCGATTTTATGTGGGGGAGAACTTTGATGTGGGGGAGGAGTTGAGGGGTGAACCAAGCAAGGAACCAATAACCGATCAGAGAGGGGTGGGCAAGGGGAAGAGGGACAGTTTTGGGAACAAACCATAATAGAAGGGAGGGATTTCCCTCCAGCCTGGCCCAATCAGGGGCTGATCTCCCCAGAACCTTCTGGAACTGGGGAGAGGCCTCGCTGAGAGTGACAGGACTGGAGGGTAGGGAAACAAATGTTTGGCACATCACTGTAACTGGGTAAACAAGTGGGGTTCCACCAAATAGAGGGTGAACAGGGGGGAACGAGGAACAGTCCATTTACACAACATTAACAATATAATGTGAATATAACAGCTAAACCTAAAAGATGCACCACTACAGCTTCCCACAGCCAGAGGGCAGGGATGGATGGGATCTTGGGAAGGAATTGTTCTCTGGGAGGGTGGGCAGGCCCCGGCACAGGGTGTCCAGAGCAGCTGTGGCTGCCCCTGGATCCCTGGCAGTGCCCAAGGCCAGGTTGGACAGGCCTTGGAGCAGCCTGGGACAGTGGAAGGTGTCCCTGACTATGGCAGGGAGTGGAATGGGATGAGCTTTAATGTCCCTCCCAAGCCAAGCCATCCCATGACTCTGATGATTCCCTGCCTCTGACTCTGGCACACTCACATTCTGCAAACACTCCTGGGATATTCCTAAACCAGAGCCTGCTCTGCCTCTGCCCCAGCAGGAGATGTTACCAAGCTGCATCAGCACCACCACAACCTGAATTTCATCTCCCTCAGCACAAATGCAATTCCTGGCACTGCAGGAGGCCCAGATGAGGCCGATTTACAGGTGGGACATTTACAGTGAGGTGAGATGTCCCTCTAACCCAGGGATATATACAATTTGTATATTTTAACTTGATATTACTATTAATATTATTATTATGATCAATGTTTTATTTGTTCATTACTACTACTACTTCTTCTATTTCATCTTCTTTGTCTTCTTGTTATTCTTATTCTTCTTATTCCTAGACGTATTATTATTTACTACTACTACTGCAGTATCTTCTTCTTCTTCTTCTTCTTCTTCTTCTTCTAATTCTTCTAATTCTACTTAGTCTTCTTACTCTACTTATTCTTCCTATTCTTCTTATTCTTCTTATTCCTAGGCTTATTAATATTTACTACTACTACAATTTCTACTTCTCAATCTTCTAATTCTTCCTATTCTTCTAATTCTACTTAGTCTTCCTATTCTACTTATTCTTACTCTACTTGTTCTTCCTATTCTTCTAAATCTTCTTGTGCTTCTTCTTCTACTTATTCTTCCTATTCTACTTTTCCCACAGCTGGCCCGGTGGGTAAATTTGGCGTGGGGAGACGCTCCTGAGCCGCTCCAAGCAGCCGGGGATGGCTGAGGCTGCAGGGACGTGGTGAGGCCACGGCAGCTCTGGTGGCTCCCCCAGGCCGCCGGGCAGGCTGCGGGGCTGCGCTGGTGCCGGCAGCGGGCACGAACAATCCCGGGGCTGCGGGGCCAGGCAGGGGCAGCGGAAGAGGCTGCGCAGCGCCCGCAGCGCCCGCCTGAGGCGGGAGGGACGTTTCTGGCCCAGCTGCTGCCTGAGGGCCTGGGCTTCCACGGGGGGAGGCCAGGCACACGGCTCCAATGGCTGCTGCTCAACCCAAGCCTCCCGAGGGATGGGCGGAGGGAGGCCGTCTCCTTCAAAACCTCCCAGGGTTCGTCCTCTGGCTTCTTCTTCAAAGAGCTCGAGGACGCTCACCTCATCCCACTCGTCCTCCTCGCACCGCAGGGCCTTGACCCCGAGGCTGTGGGCGGTCACACTTTCCCAGTTGTCCAGCTCGAGGTCGTTGTCGCTGTCGTCTTCCCAGCTTGACTGCACGGACGGTCGGTTTCCGTTCCCTTTGGGCACCCCCTGGCCAACGGAGTCTTCCCAGTCGGGCACTTTTTGGGAACTACCGACTTCTTCTTCCCCATCAGTCCGTGCTGGAGACCTGACCACTTCTCCCCGGGAAAGCCCTTGCTCCAAGCCTTCCTCCCAGTCAGAAAGCTCTTGGCAGCTCCAGGCTTCTCCTAGGGACAACCCTTGCTCCTTGCACTCGTCCCAGCTGGAGAGCTCCTGGCTGCTGCTGCCTTCTACTTGGGATGGCTCTTGCTCATTGCGGGCTTCCCCTTGGAACACGTCCTCGGAGCGGCCGGCATCCCCTTGGAGCAGCTCGGTGATTTCCTCATCTTCACTCTCGGAAACTTTAGGCTCCCCAGCCAATCCTCCCTCCTCAGTCGCTTCCTCTGCCCGGACCGAACCCCTCTCTGCCTCCTCCTCCAGCTGCTCAATGAGAGCTGGGACAAACACTGGGCTGGGTAAGGGGCTGGTGGGGCAGCTTGAGCTGGAAACAGAGGAAGAGGTGGGAACCAATTCCCTTTCTCCTGGAGCTGCTGCTTCTTCTTTTGCAGCCATGCTTTGCTCCAGGTCCCTCTGTCCCTCAGGCTGCTGGAGAGATGCATGCAACTCCAGCAAAGCCTGGAGATCCTCAGGGTCCATATATAGGTCGGAGTCTCCTTCCCACCGGGACAACTCTTGGTATTTCTCATCCTCTGCCATTGCTTCCTTGCGCAGGCAAAGCTCTTGGCCACTAACAGCTTCCCGCTGGGAAAGCTCTTGATGCACCTCGCATCCTTTGTCCGTCTTGACAAAGGGCCCTTCCTCCTGCTTGTTCTTCAACACGGACAGGAGTGAGCCACCCATTGCCCGCTGAGGGCCCGGTCTGGCAGGCAGCTGGGCAAGGGGCTGGGTGCCTGGGAGCTGGGCGTCACCTTCTCCTCCTCTGCCTCGGACGTCGTCCAGCGCAGGGAGATCCCGAGAGCTGCTTGATTCTGCCACGGCGGCTCTGGCGGGACTGAGCACCCCAGGCCTCTGCACCCCCTGGATCCCCCTCTGGCAGGGCGTGCCTCTGCCGTGTCACAAAGGCCTCTGGGTTCCACAAGGTCCCGCGTCACGCAGGGCCCTGACACCAGGCGCCTGTGTCACAAAGGGCCATGCCCGCCACCCGTTCCACTGCCCAGCCCACTGGAAGCGTCATGGAGCAGCCCCTGGACTTGTGGGCTTCCAGCCCCTTCTTACCATCTGCTCATTCAAATGATCACAAATGCCTCTGCCCAAATTCGGGTGCAAAGGACGTGGCACACCCAAGCCAATAGTATGAACAGTAAATGAAGAGTAGTTAATGAACAGTAAATGAGAGAGAAGGAGACCCTGTCCTGGCAGGTGACACACGCCTGAGATGGCAACAGCACCGGCACTTCAAGGGTGGCAGGGAGATTTAGGAATCCAAATGCTTTCGCTTTCAGATAAAAATCCCACATCTTGAAAAGAAGCATCCCTAGGGATCTCACCCCAGAAACCACCCATCAATCCAAAGAACCCACACATCAATCTAAACAATCACCTCTCCAAAATGCGTATCTTTCTATGGTTTAAAGGAATATTTAGTTCAGTCTCTATAGTTTACATTTAGACAAGTCCAGTAATGTCTACTTCTTCTATCTCTTCATCTAATAATCATAGCCGTTCTTCTACTGACTTCTTCTCATGCTGTTGCTCTAGGTCTCAAATCAGTCTGTCTTTTCCTCTCTCGCAGAGAAAAAGATTGGAGTTCTGAAAGCTTCATCTTGCTAAGAAAAGGGTTCAATCTTGCCTAGGTTCTCTCTCTCTTGCAGCTGGCTGCAGCGGCTCATAGGATCAAGTTTTTCTCAAGGCTAGGCTGGAGGAAGAAGCTGAAAAGGTCCGAGCTGGGAGCTGCCGGGCAGTCAGGGATCATAAATGCTGATCAATGCCTCCTGCCCAGCCCTTGGATGGCACAGGATGGGCTGAACTCGTGCTCGGGCTGCTCCTGAGGACCCCCGGGGACCCCCGGGACTGCCCTGGCCCCAGCCGGCTTGGGGCTGGGCTTTCAAAGTTGGCTGGATGTTAAGCTGCAGCCTCTCCCGGCAGCCGATGGGGAGAAGGCATCGGGGGGAGCAGAGGCACAGCCGGTCCCGGGCCAGCCCTCCCCCAGCAGGGGGGGCCGCAGGCCCCGGCCGGGCCGCCAGGCCCAGGAGGCCACATGGCAGGCCGGGACCGGCCCTGGAACCTGTGCAGCTGTCCCGAAGGGAAGAGCCTTGGCCTGGACAGTCCCAGATTGGGATGTGTACTTGCCAAGTCCTTTCTCAGTGGTCAAACAGCATGCCCAGATCTAAAGCACACTCTGATAGGTGCCCATCCCCATCCAAACAACTCTAAGGTGCTGACGGGGCAATATTCTATATTTCTCTTTCACTAAAAAGTCAAACTGTGCTAAACCATAACAGCCATCACTTTTGGGAACATGTTCAAGCTCTGCCACGCCACATCCACTCTTGGCACCCACCAGCCAGTTGAAGACAAATAAAATAAAGATTTGCAAAGGAGCCCCTGCTTGGGACAGCTTGGGATTTTGAAGCACCCTGCATCTGCAGACCAGGAGTGGTTGGAGAGGGACTTTGGAAAAGGCCAGGAACAGGACAAAGGAGAAGGGCTTTAAACTGCCACAGGGCAGATGGGAAGAAGTTGCTCCCTGTGAGGGAGGTGAGGCCCCAGCACAGGGTGTCCAGAGCAGCTGTGGCTGCCCCTGGATCCCTGGCAGTGCCCAAGGCCAGGTTGGACAGGCCTTGGAGCAGCCTGGGACAGTGGAAGGTGTCCCTGACTATGGCAGGGGCTGGAATGGGATGAGCTTTAATGTCCCTCCCAAGCCAAGCCATCCCATGGCTCTGATGATTCCCTGCCTCTGACTCTGGCACACTCACATTCTGCAAACACTCCTGGGATATTCCTAAACCAGAGCCTGCTCTGCCTCTGCCCCAGCAGGAGATGTTACCAAGCTGCATCAGCACCACCACAACCTGAATTTCATCTCCCTCAGCACAAATGCAATTCCTGGCACTGCAGGAGGCCCAGATGAGGCCGATTTACAGGTGGGACATTTACAGTGAGGTGAGATGTCCCTCTCACCCAGACAATTTGTATATTTTAACTTGATATTACTATTAATATTATTATTATGATCAACGTTTTATTTGTTCATTACTACTACTACTTCTTCTATTTCATCTTCTTTGTCTTCTTGTTATTCTTATTCTTCTTATTCCTAGACGTATTATTATTTACTACTACTACTGCAGTATCTTCTTCTTCTTCTTCTTCTTCTTCTGTAGCAGCGCGTTTTATACCTTTTGATTTATTGTTAATATTAATTTGTTCTGTAATGGTTTCTCCCAAGTTTCCCCCTGTATTTCTTCCCATTTGGTTTCCCCTTGTCTTTGTTCTCCACAGCCTGTCACTCTCTGGGAGGCCTCTCCTCTTCTTCCAGAATGTTCAGAGACACTCGGTCCCAGATTGGAGCGGGCTGGGGAACCCCCACCCCTCGTTTCCCATTCGCTGTCTGTGTGACATCCATATTTCCCTTATTGGCTTTCCCTCTTGTGTCCACCCCCTTCTCCCAACCCCATATAAGCTGTGGCCACACCTGGCGGGGACACTCTCGAGAGAGGCTCAGAGAAGTGTGGCTCCCCTGCGAAAGGCAGGTGACAATAAAAACCATCTAGCCACAAAGCAGCCTCCTCGCTTCCTACCTTCGTCAAGCCTCACCGACATCTCTCGTGCAGCTCTGACCCACCGGGGGGGTGGTGGCCGCTCCGCCTGCGGCTACCAACCGAGTTTGGAAGTATCCCGAGCCAGGGCTAGCCATGAACAGCTGGAAGCCACTTTCCAGCCGGGCTCGAGGGATATTTTCAAATCCTTAAGCTGATAATATAATAATCTAATTATATTCGATTATAATAATATTATAATCTAATAATATAAATTATTTATAATAATTTATATATTTATATAAAAATATATTGTTATAATCGATGTTATATTGTAGGCCTTAGAAAAATATTAAAATAGAGACTGTGCAATGCAAAAATGCTGTTATAACTATTATAAACTTTTCTATTATTTAACTATTATACTTTTATATTATAACTATTATAACTAACTTTTTAATTATAACTCTTACAACTAACTTTTATATTGTAATTATTATAACGAACTTTTTTATTATAACTAATTTTTTATATTATAACTATATAACTAACTTTTACATTATAACCGACTCAGGGAATGGTGTAAAACAATTCTGTCATGTCTCACATCTGCGGGCAGTGTGAAAACAGTGACAGAAACCAGAGCACCAAAGAAGAATTTATTAATTTACCAGGGAGTGTGGGACAGCAAAGTAGGACCAGGGGAAGAAATAAAATACACGGATGTGATGTACAGGATGTGCTGCAGGCAAGTCAGAGGTTGGAACCAAACAAGAGAGTTCCTGGAACATCCAAAACTCCCAGGAATGTTTGAATGATGTCCAAACTCATGAATATGGATGTGCCCCAGCAATGGAGCGGTGCACAGAGAACATTGTTTTAAACACCCCAGCGCTGGAGATTGTCCCTTTTTTATCCCTGATTAAACTTGTAACCATTTCAAAGAGTGAGCTTTGTTTTTCACACCCGGGTGTGATTTGGGGGCCGGGGGGGTCCCGGGCAGCCCCCGCCACCCCCGATCACGGCCCCGCTGCTGAGCACTGACCCCGCCCCGGGGGGCACCGGGACCCCCCAAAATCCACACCCGCACCCCCTTGAGTGGAGCTGGTGCCTGGAGAGGCTCCTGGAACAGAGGCTGGACAGAGTGAAATGAACAAACCAGGGATTTATGGAAAGGGTTCAAAGGATTCACCTGGGGCAGCACCAGAGCCCGGCCAGGGCTGCACCCCGGGCAGCGCCGATCTCATCAATCTCCTCCTCCTCCTCCTCGCAGCCCCTCGAGCAGGAGCTGTCCGGCCCCGCTGCCTCTGCTGGAATATCAGCTCTGCTCCCGGCAATGCCAAGCCCAGAGAGCGCCGAGCCAGCCTGACCCCGCCGGGGGAGCCGCGCTGTGTCCGTGCGGGCCTTGGTGACGTCACCGCCCCGGCGTTCGGGGTTGCCATGGAAACTGAGGGGGCTGAGAGCGGGAGAATCCCCGCTCCGCCCGTGGGAGGGCAGAGAGCTCTGCCCCGGCTGCTGCTCTGGGCCGGGGCCGTGCCTGCACACGCTGCCTCTGCCCTGTGCCCTGCCGGCGCCAAGGGAACACGAGGGACACCGGGGACGCTTCACAAGCGTTTCATGCAAAAGATAAAACCATGTGCAAGACAAAACCAACAGCAACTGTGGCACCATAGCACAGGGCCACACAAGGACATGTGCCATTGCAGTGGGGTGACGCTGGCCCGAGGCCAGGCACCCCCCAAAGCCGCTCTCCCTCTGACCTCCACCCCTGCACAGGGGACAGGAAAGTTAACCAAGGGTTCATGAGTTAAGGACCAGGAGAGATCCCTCATCAAACACCATCACGGGCAAAACAGGCTCGAAACTGGAGATATGAATTGAATTTATTGCTAACAAACTCAGAGCAGGATAATGAGAAGAAAAAGAAAACCCTTCAAAACACCTTCCCCCATCCCACCCTCCCTCCTGCTCTACCTCCTACCCCGGCAGTGCAGGGAGACAGGGAATGGGGCCATGGTCAGTTCATCCCCCGTGCCTTCTCCCTCTGCTCAGGGACAGGCGTCGTTCTCCTGCTGCACCCTGGGGTGTTTCTCACAGGAGACTTCTCCAGGAACTTCTCCAGCCTGAGTCCATCCCATGGGGAACAGCCCCCCTCACACTGCTGCAGTGTGGCTCACTCTGCCACGGGGTCAGTCCTTTAGGGACAGGCTGCTCCAGCGGGGCCCCTCTGTCCATGGGGTCACAGCCTCCTCTCAGGCATCCCCGTTCTCCAGCGTGGCTCCTCCAGGGGCTGTGGGGGATCTCTGCATCCCCCTGGATCTCCAGGGGCTGTGGGGGCATCTCTGCATCCCCATGGATCTCCAGGGGCTGTGGGGGGATCTGTGCATCCCCATGGATCTCCAGGGGCTGTGGGGGATCTCTGCATCCCCATGGATCTCCAGGGGCTGCAGGGGGATCTCTGCATCCAGCACTGCCGTCTTTGGAGGCGGCAAGAATAGGCTGAGCTCTGCCTGAAGCTCTTCCCACATTCCCCACACTGGTAGGGCCAATTCCCAGTGGATGTTCTGGTTTTTCCTCAGCTTGAAGCTCCACCTGAAGCCCTTCCCACATTCCAAGCACTTGTGGGGCTTCTCCCCTCCATCAGGCTTCTCCACCAGCTCTGAGCTCCGCCTGGATCTCCGGCCGCCCTCCTGGCACTGGGGGGGTCTTTCCTCCTCACACCTCCCTGGGCTGGGTTTGCAGCCCCTCCTCGTGTGGGATCTCCGGGGCTTTTCCTCCCCGTTGGATTCCTGCAGTGTGGAGCCACCTAAAACAGCCTCTTCCACGGGGTTCTGTGGCAGGGATTTGCTCTCCCTGGCTCTGTCCACAGCTCAGTGCCTGGGGGAGGAAGGACAAGGAGAGGCAGAGACAGGGAGAAGGGGAAAAGGAAAAGGCAGAAGGAGGGGAACGAACAAGAAGGAACAAAGGAGGAAGGAGAAGGGAAAGGAACGTGGATGGATGAAGGACAGAATGAGGAGAGGAAGGAGGGCGGACAAGGAGAGGATGGGATTTGCCTCCGTGCCAGAGGGAAGGGGAAGGAGCTCCCCCCAGTCCATCCCTGGCAGGACAGCATCGGCAGCGGGGTTGTCCTGCAGCCGGGGCGATGCTGGGCTGGGAGATGGAGCAGAGGAGAGGGGGAAAGGGGCAGTGACTTCTCCCCCACCCCTCCAGGCTGCCGAGGGACCCTGGCTTTGGGATCGCTCCTTGCTGCTCTCCCCACTCCCTGTGAGCCCTAAAATCGATGTCACCCCGCCGTGCCCTCTGGTACTGGGCGATCACCACGTGGATCCTCCATGACTCCCCCAAGGGACATTTGTGGCTCAGCTTTCAGGTCCAGAGAGATCCAAACATCCCCTCCGTTGCCAAAGGCCCTCCTGGACACTCCCTGAGAGATGTGGGGCGAGCTCCCCCTCCCTGTTCACCTGCCGGGCCGGGGGAGCTGCAGACTCAGCAGGAGGGCGGGGGAACCACGTGGTTCTACTGCTGCTCCTCCTCTTTGTGCTCCTGTTCCTGCTCCTCCTTTTCCCCATTCCTCTTCCCTCTTCCTCCCAGAACTCCTCACCACCAACTCCAGATCCCCCCTTTCCCACCCCCTTTGCCCTACAGCCACTGCAGCACTGGATGCTGTCTGGGGGAACCCCCCTAGGAGCCCCCCAGGGATGGGAAAGGGGCTTGGGGACCCCTCCAGTGCAAATCCATCCTGCCCCCCACCCCGAGACCCAGGGAATCGCTCCAGGGATTGAGTGACAGGGACAAGAAAGGACCCCCATGGAACGCTTTTTATGTCCCAGGCTCACCTTTCCCTCCCTCTCCCACTGTTCCCCCAACCTAAAGACCCCTCCCAACTCAGTCAGGGGGTCCCATCCCTCTCCCACTGTCTTTGGGGATCCCAGACTTCTCTTCTCCCCCTCTCTTCTGCGCCTTACTCATCGTCCTACCAATCCCCACCCCTCTCCCCTGTACTTGGGTTTGGGGGTTCCAGGCCCATCCTGCTCACTCTGAAGGTCTCCTCCCTCCTTTCTCTCAATTTGGGCACCTCCTGGCAGCTTTTTCCTGGGAGAATCCCTGAGTTTGGGGATTTTTGGGGTGCAGTTTTGGAGAGGGACAGCTCTGTCTGGCTTGCCCCTCCCTGTTGTGCCCTCTCAGCTGCCCCCAACACCCTGGGGCTGCTGGGATTTCCCTCCTGGGGACAAGGACGTTCATTCCTTTCCAGGAGCCCAATGCCCACCTGGGGCTCCAGCTCAGGGGCTCCTTGAGCAGCTGCCCCAGAACCTCCGCCAGGGTCTCCCAGCGCAGCCGCAGCCGCTGGGCCTGGGGTCCCCAAAGCCCTCAGCAAGCCCCAAGGCCCTGCCAGGAACCCTCAACTCCCTCCAACCCAGCATCCCCCACAGCCCCTGCAAGTTCCCCCCATGGCACCGGCCATGGCCATGGCCCCACATGTCACTGGCCATGTCCCACCATGTCCTCACCCATGGCTGTCTCCCCACCATGTTTCCATCCCTGTCATTGTCCCCCACGTCTCCATCTGTGCCTGTGTCCCTCCATGTCCCCATGAATGGCCACAACGCCCTCCATGTCCATGTGTCCCCATGTCTCCATGTCTATGTCCCACCATGGCAATGTCCCCGCCATGTCCCCACCCATGTCTTAGTTCAATGTCTTTATTTTTACCTCAGGGTTGGATATTTTAAAGAGATGAAGAGAAATGAAAAGCAAATCAAGGCCAAAAGAAAAGGATTTCCGTGTCCGTGCCAGCTGAAGATCCATGTTCTTGGATGGAAGGGAAGAACCTTTTTTGGAGGGGTTTCCACCCCACTGTCTCCAAAATCTTGGTCTTGGCCTCAGCCAATCACCATTTGGCTGCAGAAGACACCCTCAAGTAATAGGAAATGAAAATCAAGGAATCTCTGAGGTTGGAAAAGACCTCCAAGACCATCCAGTATGCCGTGATGCCCTCAGAAGATAGGACTGAATGCAAAACATTTTCTGGGGTTGAAAGTCAACAAATCAGCTCTCTCCCGATGTTGGTCTGGGTCCCGATGGATGTTCCTGCCCCTGCACTCATCCAGGTGCCCACAGGGAGACAGGAAGATGTGGAGCATCCCAGCCAGGTGTCTGCCCAACAGGGATCACCAGGACCACGGATCACCAGGGCTCTGCCCAGCGGGGGTCACTGGGGATCATCCAACGCCGATCCTCCCATGGGGGATGGAGCTGGAGCAGCGCACGAAGCTCTTCCCGCTCTGGGGCACTCGCAGGGCTTCCCTCAGTGCTGCCTCCGTTGGTGTTGGGTCAAGTGAGAGCTCCTGGAGAAGCTCTTCCCACACTCAGGACACTCGTAGGGCCTCTCCCCGGTGTGGATGCGCCGGTGGACAGTGAGGTGTGAGTTGTGCTTGAAGCCCTTCCCGCAGTCGGGGCAGCGGAAGGGCCTCTCCTCTCTGTGAATCCGCTGATGTTCGAGGAGAGTGGAGCTGGTGTGAAACCTCTTCCCACACTCGGGACACTCGTAGGGCCTCTCCCCAGTGTGGATGAGCTGGTGGTATTTCAGGTTAGAGCTCGATCCAAAGCTCTTCCCACATTCCAAGCAGGTGCAGAGCCCTTCCCCAGTGTGGATCACCTGGTGCTGGATCAGGGCTGAGCTTGTTCTGAAGCTCTTCCCACACTCCCCACACTCGTAGGGCTTTTCCCCAGTGTGGATCATCTGGTGTATCCTCAGGTTGGAGCTCTGGCTGAAGCTCATCCCACACTCCCCACACTCGTAGGGCTTTTCCCCAGTGTGGATCCTCTGGTGTATCCTCAGGCTGGAGCTCCGGCTGAAGCTCATCCCACACTCCCCACACTCGTAGGGCCGTTCTCCAGTGTGGATCCTCTGGTGCCGGATCAGGTTGGAGCTCTGGCTGAAACCCTTCCCACATTCCAAGCACTTGTGGGGCTTCTCCCCTCCATCAGGCTTCTCCACCAGCTCTGAGCTCCGCCTGGATCTCCGGCCGCCCTCCTGGCACTGGGGGGGTCTTTCCTCCTCACAGCTCCCTGGGCTGGGTTTGCAGCCCCTCCTCGTGTGGGATCTCTGGGGCTTTTCCTCCTCCTCCATCTGGACACTCCTTGGGAATGACAAATCCTGGTTTGGGGAAACAAAAAAGAGGAGCAGCCTTAGGCTGGTGGTTCCTCTTTGCCCAAGTTCATCTCAAGGAATCATTGACACCTTGTGTCTGTAGGAACCTCCAAAACACCAAGATTCAGCCCAAAAGTCCTCCAAACATCAAGACACAGATCAAAAACTCCCCCAAACATCAAGACTCAAACAAAACCTCTTCTAAAATATAATGATTCAGCCCCTTGCAGAAAAATAAAACATCAACATTTAGCCCAATAATGCTTGGAAACACCAAGATTCACCCCCGTGAAAATCATGGATCCCCCTCCCCGGTCACCTGCTGCATGTGGGGGGAGCAACGCTCCTGGGGCTGGGGGGAGGCTGCAGATACAGGGAGGGCTGGAACCTTGTGGGGCCTCCTCTTCCTGCTCCTCCTCCTCCTCCTGTGTCCCTACTCTTCCCCACACTCCTCTTCCTCCTACTATTCCTCCTTCTCCTGCACAATCCCACCCTCTCCTCCCACCTGCATCCTTTGACCATTTTGTTCTTCAGCCCTGCTTCTCCTTCCCTTCTCCTCCTGCCCCCACGCCCAGCACCCACTGCCGCCTCCCTCTTCCCCCCCAAACCCACAGCATCCCACCGCAGGGGCAGCCATGGAGCTGGGCCAGCTCGGCCTGGGGCAGCGCTGGGCTCTCGGCCGCTCCCGCCCGCACTCGCTCCCCACTGCAGCCGCTCCCGCCACCACAGCGCGGGGGGGCCCGGCCTTGGCGCTCCCCCCTCCCACCTCCCCAAATTCCCCCAGCGGGGGGCGCTGCGGCCCGGGGGGGGCGCACGTGGGGTCCGGGTGGGGAGCGCTGGGAGCTGCGGCTCTGCCTGGCAACTGGTGAGTCATCAGCGCCGCGAGCTCTCATTGGCTCAGCCCTGCCCGAGGGGCGGGGCTGCAGCAAGGGGGACACCCTGCTCCAGGGGGGATGTCCCGCAAACCGGGGACCCCCATGGAAGGAAGAAGAGGAAAGTGTCTTTACAAACAGATGCTGCCAATCTGCGCGGAGACAGGGCCAGGCACTTGGACATAAGGAAGGGACAGCAGAAGCCATCAGTTCCAGAAAATGTTATTCACTGACCACACAGACTGCTGCTCAGCCAAGGTCCTGCTAAATTCAGGAACTTCCAGAAGAACAACAAAGACTTAACAGAGCTGTGAATATCGTTACCTATACAGAAGTGGGGTGTACATTAAGGGGGGTATGTAGTAGGGGGATTGGGAAGTCTGTACCTCTCAAGTACTTCAGCCACTCGGGAAAGGGAGAGGGAGATGCAGCCAGGAAAATTAGGATGAAAAGGAGGCTGCATCCTCCAAGAACTGGAGAGACCCCATGGGAAATGTCCCATGGCCTCTCCCTTTTTTTAAAAATGAAATTACTTTCACGGGACTTCTTTGTCTCCCTGGTGGACACAAACCTCTGGTGATGTGACATTTCCCACACACCTTGGGGCTCATCCAGAATTCCTTCCACCACCAGGGATGGTGGGCAGTGAGTGGAGCTGAAGGTGCCTCACCCAGTTTGGGTGATCGGCTCCCTTGGGTGGCGGCGGCACCGGGGATTGATTGGGGACCCGAGAGTGTCCAGGGGACAGACGAGTGACAGATCAGGGGGGCTGTGAAGAGTCGGCAGGGACAGAGCACTGAAAATCTCATCCGTGAGGACAGGGGGATCTTCAGGGAGTAAACATGGCAGGGCACCCATGCAGGGTGGAAAAGGGAAAGCCAGGAAGGGGTCCTGGCCAAAGGGATGATGATCCCAAAATATCTCTGAAGGGTCCCTTGGGAGAATGTTGAGGCACTTTGCACATTCTCCCAGAGGTAATTAAGGACATGGACACCCAGGGGGGCAATAAGGGAAGTCCAGGAGGGATTTAGACAACAGGGGATGGATGGTGTTGGTGTGCTGGGAAGGGTTGGGGTGAAGGAGAGTGTGCAGGAATAGGGTTAAGGCAAGAAGCAGCAGGAGGAATCTCTGTGGTAAGAAAAGATGATGGAAAAGAGGAAGAAGAGAAAAATACTGAGGCCTGAGACAGTTTAATGCTCAAAACCTGCCAGATGATGCAGATCCTTTGTATCTCCCGGTTTCCAGGAAAACAAGTGCAGGTTGAAAATGTGCATCTGAATAATAGAATCAATATGATTTCAGCAGAAGCCACTTTATGGTTTACATTAAACTACAGTTACAGTTTCTAGCACTTCTGCCCACGCATCCATTATCACACTGTGTGTTTCCTATCTAGGTTTTGCATTTTTCCTAGGCATTCTCCCAGGTTTTTGTTCCCACTTTCATCCTGTTGTTGTCTTAGTGGCCTTGATGACTCCCTGACAACTCTGAAAACAAAACTGCAGGTGGCTTGTTATCTCTAAACAGTTTGGCTGGTGCATGGGAATAGCCTGTTCTACAGATGCATTGCTACGAACAAGGAGGTCAGGATTTCAGGGGGTTTCTCTGGGCTGGGCAGCGGCAGCAGCGGGCGCAGAGCTGCGGCACCGGGAGCACGGGCTGGGGGCCTGTGGGGAGCTGCGGGGCCGGGCCGGGGCTGTGGGGCAGCCGGGGCTCAGCGCCGGGCGCTGCCTGACCCCACCACCCCCCGGGCACGGCCGGCACTGGCCCCCGGCCCCCAGGAGCCTGCGGGACGCCCCGGCCGCTGCCCGGCCCCGCCGAGCTGCCGGCCCTGCCCGCCGGGGGAGCCGCCTTTGGACACTGCGGCAGGACAGGCACCGCCTCTGGGATACGGGCTGGGCAGGGCACCGGGAGCACAAGCACCACGAGCACGAAGGAACACCTGGGAAATGGGGATTGTTCGTGCAAGGATCCAGATGTTCTTTCAAGGATTTTCTTTGGGTCACTGGTTAAACGAATGATGTTGCAGAAAGCTCAGCAGCTGTCACAGGATGAGCACCCACAGGCACTCAGGGCGGCTGCAGCAGTGGCACAAGAAGCCCCTGCAGCACTTGGGCACAAAGGCACAGCAGGGGAATGCAAGAAGGGAGGAGGAAAAGGCCAAGCTGAAGGCAAAGGCCATGGCACAGTTTCTACAGCCCCTCAGGGATCAACCCCAGCGCCCAAGGGGGCCCCAGCACCCAGGGGACGCCCTCGGCCACAAGCACCTGGCACAGGCATTGCCCTCCTCGGCAGGGGAGAGCCCACCCAAACAGCCCCGGGCAAGGAATCAGGCTTCCATCTGCAGGGCACAAGGACACTGCAAGCACACACAGCAGCACCCTCAGCACCAGCAAGGCCAGCCCTGCATGGACAGGGATTCTTAGGGCTGCCACAGCTCCCATGACACCAGGGACCCACCACACTGCAGCCCTGGAGAACATTCAGGGTGGCTCTGCATCGACAGGAGCCCTTTCCTCACAGACACAGGGGCCTCTCCAGCCACTCTCAATCTTACACCTGAGCAGGGAAAATGCCAAAAATGTCTTTTGATTATTCAGGAGATAAGTGGGAAAGATGAGCAGCTGTGTTTTATTCAACCACTCTTAGCAGATCTGGGGGATGGCTTTGAAATGCAGGAATTTTCATTTGCTCCTAATTGTGATTGTAATTTACTGGGAAGGGATTTGATGGCTCAATTGGGAATGCAAATTAATATTGGAAAAGGTGATACAGAGGCCAGTTCTGTGGGACCTTTGTGTCAAATGTCTGGCAAGGCCTGTGCTGAAGTGAACCCACAAGTGTGGGCAGCCCCAGGGAAATGGGGAAAATCAGATTCCCAGCCTCTCCAAATCACTCTGAAGCAACCAGCACAAGTGGGGTCTAAAAGCAATGCCCTATTCCAAGGGAGGGAAGGAAGGCCTTACAGCCTGTGATTGAGCCCCTGCTCAAGGCAGGGCTTTTGCAGCCAGGGATCTCTCCCTACAACACTCCCATCCTGCCAGTCAAGAAACTGGATGGATGGGGACCAGAAGGAAAGCAGAATTTTCAAGTGTTAAAAACCAGATTCTTTGAGGCTCCTGCTCTGGCCCTCCCAGAAAGGGAAAAAGAATTTGAATTGTCTGTGGATGTAAACAGGGCCATGCCAAAGGAATTCTTGGGCTAAGATGTTTAACCCAGTGGCCAGAGTGGCCCCATTGTCTGCAGAATTGTGCAGCCACAGCTTTAATGGGACCTGAGGCCTCAAAACTGACAGCACAAGGATCTCCTGGTGTTCACGTTCAAGTCCAAGCTTTGATAACCAAAAGAGCAGTGCTCAGTTATTACAGCATGGAACTTGTTCAGTGGCACAGGAGGATTTAGAATTGAGGACAGGGGAAGGTTTAACCCAGCCTCCTGTTGGAACAGCCTGGACAGGGGCTGGGGAGAAACCCATGGCTGCAGTCAAGTGACAGAGCTCCAGACCCAGGCTAGGGGACATTGAGGAGACATTCCCTGGCCTGAGGGAGAAAATCTGTTTATGGATGGGTCTTCAAGGGCAGCAGAAGGGAAAAGAGTTACAGGACACGCTGTTATTAAGGAAAGGGAATTAGACAAAGCTCAGGGCACCGCCCCCATGGTCAGCTCAACCGGCAGAGCTGTGTGTGCTTGGGAGAGCCTGGCACTGAAATGCCCTGAGCAGGAAGGCTTCAATATCTTCTGCTGACACCATGTCACATAACGGGGTGGCAAATGCAATTCTGATTTATTCAGTCATCACTGGAGCACTTATTGAGGTATTTCTAAAATAAATAATTCCAAGAGAAGGGACTGTGGAAGCAATAGACTCAGATGGGGAACTCATTTTACAGGAAAGATCCTTCAGGGGGTTATGGCAGCTTTAGGAATACAAGGGGACCTCCACAACCCCTGGCACACCCAGAGCTCAGGTCAGGTAGAAAGAATGAATGGGAAATAAAGAAACACCTTTGGAAGCTGCTGATAGAAACCAAGATGCCTCAGGCACGGCTTTTGCCATTGGCTTTGGCAAGAATAAGAGCCAGACCCAGGGCAGATATTCAATTGTCTCCCCCAGAATTGATCTTTGCAATTCCTTACCCTGGAAATTCTCCACCTGGTGCAGGGTGCAGATAAGGGATGTGCATTTAAAGCAGTCTGTGGCCAGAATCCTGTCTGCTGTGAAATCTCTCCCACAGGAAGCTCGGCTGGCACAGCCCCTGCCTTGGGACTTTGCTGTTCACAACATCCAACCAGGACATCGGGTCCTGCCTAAGCAGTGGGAAGAAGCAGCACTGGTGGCCAAGTGGCGTGGCCCATTCCAAGTGTCCCTGAGCACAGAAACAGCCCCAGCACAGCTGAACACGGGGGGACCCCTCACCCTCGGCTCAAGGGCTCTGAAGCCCCGGAGATTTGGACTTCCCACCTGCAGGAGGAGGATGGGAGGCAGCGACTGAGCCCGCCCTGAAGGCAAGGGAGCAGCAGCCAGGGCTCCACAGCGGGGGAAGCCCCTGTGCCTGCCCACACATCCTCGGCTGGAATTGTCTGCCTGGGCACCCTCCTTTGGCAGCTCCAGGCACTGCGGGCCAATCCTTGCTGCCACTCTTGGAGCTTCAGTGGTTTCTGTGCCTGCACTGCCACACGGGCTGGGGAAGGCACCGTGACAATTCCACTCTGGGGCTCAATCACACTCACACACTGGGCTGGATGGGATTAGATTCTTTATACTTTAAAGTACTTTAAAATTATTATTTATACTTTAAAATACTTTAAAAGTATTTTTATTTTATTTCTCTACTTAGGCTTGGTTTGCCTTTAGCCCTGGGGAAAGGAATTTTAAATGGTTTTTTCTTAAGGGATGTTCCACCACTCAACAGAGATGAGTTTAACATCTCAACAGACTGGAAGAGCCCAAAAGATCCCCACAAAGATAACGACCATCAACAAAACATCAACGCCCATCAGCAAACAGCAACCAACACCTACCCCAGACACTGCCCCTGGAAGAGCTGGAGACACCTGGTCTGGAAAAGGCTGAGAAGGAAATCCAGGAGTGCCGACCTAATTCACATCAGAGGCAAAGAAATCCGACCTAATTAACATCAGAGGCAAAGAAATTCAGCTCCAATAGGAAACCAAATACTGAGAACTCAGCAACTTGGGAGCAATGAACATCAATCCAATGGATTTCTATGGGTTCAGACTGTATAAAGTTTAGGAAAAATCGAGTAGAAATAGATTTACTTCTACTAAATTTCACGTGTCATGGAATGATTTTCTCTGCACACCCGGGCTATGTGTGGATGAAATGATTTCTATTGCAAAGCCTGGCCAGAATCAAGTAATGCCTTGACTCTAACACTAAAGATATTGTAGGAGCATTTTTGTTTTTCCTGCAGTTTCAGTGACAAGATTACAGCATTAGAATAATTTTTCGTAATAATCCTGTTTTGATTATGTCAGTTAGGTTTGGACTACAGGAGTGTGAATCAATTTTTAGTCCTAGGAGAAGAAGAAGAAAAAACTTGATTGCTTTGGAATGTTTTTGTGTATGTTTGTGTGTGGCTCTTAATGATGGCAAAATTTTGCTGTGGGTTTTTTGATGTTCACCTTTAGGTTGCATTTTGCAAAACTAGAAGAGCTTAAAGGTGACTCTTTAAGCACAGAACAGTTAATAGAATATTGCTAAAAAAAAGAAAAAAAAGCAGATTGTGGGGGAGCCACATGTGAGTCATTCAATGGCTCCCCCTGCAAGAGAAGCTTCATTCCAGGCACCCAGGAGAGGAGCTTTAGAAATGCAAATTAACACCCCTGGGGAAAAGGGTGGACAATGCACCAGGGGCTTCTTGCCTGGGGAGGAATTGGGCTGATTCCCTCTGCCCCTCACCCCAAGCTCTGCCTGCTGGCACTGATGGAATTGGCACAGCCAAAGGCAGAGCCCACACTGAGGATATCTGACTGTGCAACAGAAATTGGTTCAGCTGCAAAGGGAAACAGCAAATGGAGAACGTTGGGAAAACTTCACTAAAAGAACTGGGGGGGAATCATCCCTCTCCCCACTCCAACATGTGCTGTCACTGTCTGTGTCACACACGGAGCATTGGAACACTGGGGGGGTTTTGCTACCACAAGTTCAGAGCAATCAGTGGGGAATCCAAGGATGTGATGATTGAATCAGAGAAAAGAGATCAATTGATGCAGCCCTGGCTGGAGGGAGCGCCCAAAAATGGGGAAAAGATGAACGGCCACCAGAACAAATCCTGCAACACCACGGACCAGCCCCTGGGAACCCGAACGAATTCATAGCAGGAGCCAGAGAACCCAGTGATCATTTCAATGGCAGAATGAGATTACAAGATGTCCTCGAAATAATAACCAACCAGACAGATCCAGCTCCTGAGTCTGGACAAACAATCCACTCAAATGAAGAACACAACATTTCACCATGGGATGGGATCAGATTATCTATGAGCAGAAGGAGGAGGACAGTGGGGAAAATTAAATGACTCAAGATCCTGCTGTTGGCAAATAGATGACAACCGAAAAGTGGTGAAACAGATAACAAAGGAAATAAGAAAGCAGCTCATGTTCCAGTCCAAACGGGGAAAGGATGGGAATGGGACACGGTTTGGTGGTTCCCTGGCACACCATGGGTTAAACGAATGCTCTTTCTCCTCTGATGTGCTACAGCAACTCTCATCTTTGGACCATGCACGACACCTTGCTGAGTGCAGCTCATTCAGCAGCTGAGCAAGGGGATGCAGGTGGCAGCCAGGCCTCCTGATCCACAAACGGCTACAAAAGGACAGGGAATTGTTAAAAATGACCCTGTAACATTGGCTTTCATATTTGTGTATTAGTCTTTATATGTGGTTATTGATTGTAAGTACAGCACAATTTATAATCCCATTTAGCTGCTTGCTAATGTAACCTAATTTCTCATTTTCAGTATGCACCGTATGGCCCATGGAAACAGTAGTGTGATGAGTATATTATGTTGATGTATACACCTTAGAGCTTATAGAACTAATAATGTGATGAATGTATTGTACTGTAAGCCGTAGGAAAATAGAAAATGTTAAAATACTTCTGTGTAACCCAGAGAACTGTATAAAGCAATGAGGTTGGTTCCCACATCTGCTGACTGACCTCTCCAAGTGATAAGGGTGACACAAACCAGAGCACCAGAGATGAATTAGAGAAGAATTTGTTAACTGTTCGGTATCGGGGAAGTGTGAAACAACAGGATGAAGCCACAAGGAGGAATAAAATATATTGACCTGATCTGCAGGATGGTTTGTAGATACACCAGAGCAGAAAACCAAAATAAGGAAAAGTTTCTATAACATCAAAAGCTACCAAGAATGTTTGAATAACGCAGGAAACTCATAATTATGTACGTACCTTAGTAAAGAAACAGCATATAGATAACAGTGTCTTAATGTACCAGCATGTTTGTTGGCTGATAGCCAGGAACACTTCAGCGCTGGACATTGTCCTGTTTTTTCCCTTATTGAATTTTGAAAAATATTCTAAGACGGAATTTTCGTTTATCTCAGAATTGAGGACACTGACAATAATCCCGAAGCCAAGAAGAACCAGTAAGAAAAAACAGTCAAGGAGTGAATCTGCTTGGAGATAGGGCCAGGGACTTGGAGATAAAGAAGAAACAAGAAAAAACATGAGTTTCAGAAAATGTTATTGACACGGACTGCTGCTCAGCCAAGGTCCTGCTAAATTCCTGAACATGGAGAAGAAGAACAAAGACTGAACAGAGCCATGAATATCGGATGTTACACAAAAGGGGGGTGCATATTAACGAGGACATGCAGCAGGAGGATCGGGAAGTCTGAACTTTCCAAGGACCTTCGCCACTGGGCAAAGGGACAGGGAGATGCAGAAGGGAAAATCAGGAGAAAAAGGAGGCTGCGTACTACAACCATTGGAGAGACCGCACGGCAAATGCCGCATGGCCTCTCCCTTTGCTCATCAATAAAGTCACTTTGACAGGACTCCTCGCTCTCCGCTGGGGACACAAACCTCTGGCGACGCCAATTTTCCCGACCACGCCCGGCCACAGGGCAGCCACCTCCGTCCTACCCACAGCAACCGGGACGAGCCAGCGCTGCTCCGGCCCCGGCTCCTGCCCAGGCCCCAGCGGGAAGGAGACCGCGGGCAGCCGCTCCCGCAGCGCCCTCAGCCCACGGCCAACACGGCGCCCACACGGCACAAGGAACCCGCCAGAGCAGAGCCCCCTGCCGCCCCCTCCGCCCGCACACAGCCCCGAGCCCCGGCACAACCCAGCGCGGCTCCCACCTGCGCTGGCGCCGCCTCCGAGCTCCGCCGCCGCCTCCCCGGGCTCCGGCCGCTGCCGCCGCTCCCGGGCCCGCACAGACGCTCCCACAATGGCGCCTCTGCCACCAGCGCCCGGGGGGCGGCCCCGGGGCCGGGCTTCTCCCCGCTCCGCCCAATCAGCGCGCACCGACAACCACGAGTGACGGCACCAGCAGCCAATGGCAGCCAGCCAGGCCCGGGCTCTGCACACGGCCCAGCCTCGCCCCGCGCTCTCAGGGCCCCCCGGGCTGTGTGAGGGGAAAGCCGGAGATGAGGAACAGCCCCGGGACGGGCCCGGGCCCGAGGCGGGATCGAGCTGCAAACACAAACAAAGTTCTCCGCAGCTCCCGGCCCGCCTTTCCCAGCGCTGCGTCTTCGCTGGCACCGGCTCCGAGGAAAGCCGGCAGTTCTGCTAGCCCTGATTGGGAGCATCAGTGCCTGGCTTTGATTTCCCCCGAAAAGGGAAAGAACAAACCAAACCCAAGTGAGGTGGGGCCCCCCACCCATCCCGGGGGGTTCGGCCCTTCCCCTTTCACCCCCGGGAACAGCGCCGGGACTGGGGGGCCGGAGCGGGACTGGGGGGGCACAGGGGGGTCCCCAGCACCGGGGGGGTCCCTTGGGGCTCGGTCCTGTCCCCCCCCCCCCCCGTTATCAGCCGGGACCCCCCGTTATCACCAGTGTTATAAATGGAGGTCTGTATGTCTAATTCAACAGCCACAAAGTTTAATTTTAGCAGCAATTTTAATTGAAATGTAATAATTGAGATAAAATATAATATAAAGTTTGGCAGTGATTAGTTCAATAAAACAAAGCACCTGAACACGTCAGCCCCGCTGCTCTCCAGGTGGGAACTGAAAGGATTCAGACTGAGGGAAATGCAGCCACTTGCCAGGATCTGCTCCCTCGGAAGAGGATGTTGTGATCATCCATCCGGAGGGGGAGCGGGGCCAGCGCTCACCTTGTTTAATTCTGAGTGCTGAATTTACTCTGGGTGCTTTCAGGGAGTGATGGATCACATGTGGTGGGGGAGATGCTGCTTGGGTCTCTCCCGGGCCTTTGGGGAGGGGTCCTGTCCCTGTCCCTCTGCACCGTGGGCAGGGGAGCAGCAGCCCTGTCCCCCACGTGTCCGCCTGGTGTGAGGCTGCTGGGCAGCCCTCGAGCCAGGTCAGTCCCTGCTGGGCTCTGCCTTTCCAGTTCGGGTTTCCACCTCCCACGTCCCCTCCTGTGTCCCCCCAGCTCTGCCAGTGTGACAGGTGTGGCTTAGCTGTGATCAGAGAACAGCTTGGCTTGGGAGAGGCTTCAACTCCTGTCCAATCCACCCTGCCATGGCAGGGACACCTTCCACTGTCCCAGGCTGCTCCAAGGCCCAATGTCCAACCTGGCCTTGGGCACTGCCAGGGATCCAGGGGCAGCCACAGCTGCTCTGGGCACCCTGTGCCAGGGCCTGCCCCCCTCAGTACAGATATTTTTTCCCTGTATCTGGTGTGAATTTCCTGTTGTTTGGTTCAAATCCAGTGGATACTGATCATTAAGTCCCAGCTCACTGAACTGAGCTGCTCTTTCATTTGTGGCTTCTCCAGCACAGGCTTGGTTGAGTTACAGGAAAAAATTCTGCTTGACTCATCTTTTGGGGCTTTGTTTAGCACTTGAGCCCCCACTTAATCACTTTCATCCTCTCACATCCATCAACACCTTGTTTTGAATTAACTGTTGAAAAAGGAAGTTTCCACACTGACTTGTGATTCTGATGGACAGTTTGGCAACTTGACAGTTGGACACTTGAGCTGCCCCAGCTCTGTGATCTCCGCTGTGTTTTTTCAAGGAATTATTTTGTTCTTAGTTACCTGTGCTGCCCTGTGAGATCACAGCCATTCTGAATGGGTTCCTATGTGCAGTTTCCCCTGTACCACTTATTGCCAGGCAAATGAGAGCTGGAAGATTTGGAATTTCATCTTTTCTTGTTGTTGTGTGTCCAAATTGAACAAATGTTGCCAAGCTTCTGGTTTTCCCCTAAATATTGACACAGCTCAACTTTTCCCTTGGTGAATGCTGTGCCACAATTCCTTGTAAGACTCCCCTGAGTTCTCCTGTCCCACTCTGGTGCAGGCCAAGCCCTTTGGAGTTTATCCCCGTGATCCTTTGACTCCAGCAGTGTCTCTGGTCTCTTGCAGTGACTCGTCACAACCACCTCAAGGACTTCATGCTGGTGGTGTCCATCGTCACTGGCGTGGGCGGCTGCTGGTTCGCCTACATCCAGAACTGCTACTCCAAGGAGCACATGGAGAGGATGATGAAGGACCTGGAGGGTCTCCACAGGGCTGAGCAGTCTCTCCATCACCTACAGGAGAGGTAGGTTCCCCTTGTCCATCCAGCTGGAGCCCTCAGTTCTTCCTGCAATGTCCTTACTCCTCTAGATTTCAGGAAATGCTTGTTTTTAGCTGTCTGGTGCCTCACACCAGAGTCAGCCCCTTCCTCAGGGACCTGGCAAAGCTGCCAGCAGCCTCTGGAGCTTGGATGGAGGCCTGGCTCCTCCTGCAGGGACCCATGGACCAGGCTGTGTGTAAAGATCTGTGTGTTCTGTCACAGTCACAGAACCAGGGAATGCTTTTGGTTCAAAGGGACCTTAGAGTTGGTCTGGTACCACCTCCTGCTGTGCAATCCAGCTGATGTGGAATTTGTCATGCAGGGTTGTTTCACCTTTGGCTTTTGATGGGGAAAAAGCGTGTTGGAGCAGTGGGAGCAGTCAGAGGATTTACACATCCTCTCTTGAATTCTTGGAGCTGTGTGGGGAAGCAATACCTGAATGGAAGGATGTTGCTTGGAAAGTGAAAAAAAACCTCATTTTGAAGTATTAAATAGGATTACCTGGGCTGTTGGCATATGGATCAAATCCTGCAGCCTCAGGAATGGGGTCCCTACTCCCAGGAATCACTGCAGTGGTTCCAGTAAAGCTACTGATGGGAGAACATGCTCCAAGAGACCCTCTGGACATAGGGATCTTCTGGGACAGGGAAGGGCCTTCAGCCCTGGCGATGACAAACCCGTGGGGTACTCTGGCAGTGGAATATTTTGAGGGCAGATTCAGCAAATAACAGAGCAGGATAGTCTGGGGCTGGAATGATTTTCTGTGATGTTTCAGTGGAGTTTGGGAGGATAAACCTTAGCTAGGCTGCCCTGTGAGCCCCTGGGGGAGCTCCCAGCTGATGGAGCCACACTGGGCACGTTCCCCTGGCACAAAGTCCACTCCCCTCTGTGGCTCCAATCCACAGCTGGTTCCACACAGCCTCCTGGAGTTTTATCTTACAGCTTGGAAATACTCCCAAAGAAAGTTTGATTTATTTTTTCTGCATCTGGAAGGAGACAGGAATCCCTTCTCCATGTCCATCCCTGGAGCAGTAGTGCCCGGGGCAGGAGGGCTCGGCTGGGTGTCACCTCCGAGCTCCAAACTGGGAATGTGCCTGTGGGGAACGACCTTGGGCCCTGCTGCCGAGGGCAGAGCCAGGTAAACAAGTGGATGTTCCTGGGAAGTTCAACAAATGCTCTAAAGCCCCTCAGGAAGAAACACAAACCCGCTGCTACTCGGCACAGCCTTAAGGCAGAGCAGCTCGGGAGGGCTCGTCCTCCACAGAGGGCAGCGAGAGGAGCTCAGGGACTGGGGGACCTTGGGAGGCCTCTTGAGGGGAAATATTCCTTCACTTCCTCATCTTTGCCCAGTGGGGTTCAGCCGGGGTCTTCAGCTGCCCTGTGGGAGTGTGGCCAAAGCCCCTCAGGGCTCAGGGCACAGCAGGGGCCACAAGGCCACAAGCCCGGGGCTGCTCCGTGCCAGTTCTGCCTGCTCCACTGTTGTTGGGGTGCTGGGGGTGGCCCTTTGTGACACGGGCTCTTTGTGTCGGGGCCCTTTGTGATGTGGGACATGGTGGTGGCCAGAGAGCCTTGTGACATCAGGGAGCCCCGCCCTGGCTGAGGGTATCTGAGGGGCGCAGAGCCCTGGGGTGCCCAGTCCCAGGAGAGCCGCTCTCTGAGGAGGAAGCAGCTCCCTGCGTCTGTCTGAGCTCCAGGACGACAGAAATTGTTCACAGGATGGACAAGAAGGGGAAGCCCAACTCCCAGCCTGCCCAAGGGCAGCTTCTGAGCCTGCGGAGGAGGCCAAGAGTGAGTGATGAGGCAGGAGGGAGAGGCCAGTGGACGGACAGGGCCAGGATCTTTGCCCTGCCAACGGAGCCATCTCCATCCCACACCTCTTCCTCCTCCTCCTGCCCCTGCCCCTCGCTGATGCCCATCAAGCTGCCGCCAGTGCTCCTCGGGCAGCCAAGGGTGGGACCCAAAAATGTTGAAAACCTCAAGGTCCCACAGGTGCAGCTCGGGCAGCCGCAGGCAGGGCCACAGGGCAGCCAGAGCCAGGCCCTGTCCCTCCGTGGGGACAGGCTGCCACCACTGCCACCGCTGCCACCGCTGCCACCACTGCCACCGCTGCCACCACTGCCACCGCTGCCACCACTGCCACCGCCGCCCTGCCTGGTGAGCCCCAGGGACACTCAGAGCCGGGGCACAGAGCTGGGGAGTGCAGGGGAGAAGGGGCCGCAGCCCTGCAGCCCCTGTCCTGGGCAGCCATACCGCCCCGTGCCCAGGGTGTTCCTGCCCCCGCTCAGGGTGGCCCAGGAGGGCACAGCCCGTGTGTCCCCGAGCTGGCAGCTGCTGCCTGTGCCATCCATCTCCTCGGGGGCTCGTGCTATGCAGAGCAGCATTAAGGATATGGCACTGGAGAAAAAAGATAATGACACCGAGCTCTTGCGAGGGGACAGCAGGAGTGACCAGGAGCTGTCCCCAGTGGGAGATGACAGCAAGCTCTTTCTGCTGGACAGCACAAGTGGTGAAGAGTTGTCCCAAGCAGAAGAGGCCATTGAGCTCTCTCCAGGGGACAGCAACACGGAGCCAGTGCTGTCTGAAGAGGAAGAGGCCATAGAGGACATTCCAGGGGACAGCCCGAGTGACCAGGAGCTGTCCCCAGTGGAAGAAGATCTCGAGGACATTCCAGGGGACAACACGATTGACCAGGAGCTGTCTACACTAGAAGAGGACATTGAGGTTGTTTCAGGGGACAGCCCAAGTGACCAGGAGCTGTCCTCAGTAGAAGCCCTTGAGGTCATTGCAGGGGACAGCCCAAGTGACCAAGAGCTGTCCTCAGTAGAGGAGGCCCTTGAGGTAATTGCAGGGGACAGCCTGAGTCACAATGAGCTGTCCTCAGTGGAAGAGGACATCAAGGTTGTTTCAGGGGACAGCCCCAGTGATGAAGAGTTGTCCTCAGTAGAAGAAGATCTCGAGGACATTCCAGGGGACAACACGATTGACCAGGAGCTGTCCCCAGTGCAAGAGGCCCTTGATGTCATTGCGGGGGACAGCAGAAGTGACCAGGAGCTGTCCTCAGTAGAGGAGGCCCTTGAGGTCATTTCAGGGGACAACCCCAGTGACGAGGAGCTGTCCTCAGGAGAAGAAGCCCTTGAGGTAATTGCAGGGGACAGCCTGAGTCACAATGAGCTGTCCTCAGTAGAAGAGGATATCAAGGTTGTTTCAGGGGACATCAGAAGTGACCAGGAGCTGTCCCCAGTGGAAGAAGATCTCGAGGACATTCCAGGGGACAGCCCAAGTGACCAGGAGCTGTCCACACTAGAAGAGGACATCGAGGTCATTCCAGGAGACAGCAGAAGTGACGAGGAGCTGTCCTCAGTGGAAGAAGATCTTGAGGACATTCCAGGGGACAGCATGATTGACGAGGATCTGTCCCCAGTGCCAGAGGCCCTTGATGTCATTGCAGGGGACAGCCTGAGTCACAATGAGCTGTCCTCAGTGGAAGAGGACATCAAGGTTGTTTCAGGGGACAGCCCCAGTGATGAAGAGTTGTCCTCAGTAGAAGAAGATCTCGAGGACATTCCAGGGGACAACACGATTGACCAGGAGCTGTCCCCAGTGCAAGAGGCCCTTGATGTCATTGCGGGGGACAGCAGAAGTGACCAGGAGCTGTCCTCAGTAGAGGAGGCCCTTGAGGTCATTTCAGGGGACAACCCCAGTGACGAGGAGCTGTCCTCAGGAGAAGAAGCCCTTGAGGTCATTGCAGGGGACAGCCTGAGTCACAATGAGCTGTCCTCAGTAGAAGAGGACATCAAGATTGTTTCAGGGGACAGCCCCACTGATGAGGAGCTGTCCTCAATAGAAGAGGACATCGAAGTTTTTTCAGGGGACAGCACAAGTGACCAGGAGCTGTCCCCAGTGCAAGATGCTCTTGAAGTCATTGCAGGGGGCAGCAGAAGTGACCAGGAGCTGTCCTCAGTAGAAGAGGCCCTCGAGGACATTCCAGGGGACAGCCTGAGTGAACAGGAGCTGTCCTCAGTAGAAGAAGATCTCGAGGACATTTCAGGGGACAGCATGATTGACGAGGATCTGTCTGCAGTGCAAGAGGCCAATGAGGTCGTTGCAGGGGGCAGCACAAGTGACCAGGAGCTGTCCTCAGTGGAAGAAGACATCGAGGTCATTGCAGGGGACAGTCTGAGTCATGATGAGCTGTCCTCAGTAGAAGAGGACCTCGAGGTCATTCCAGGAGACAGCAGAAGTGACGAGGAGCTGTCCTCAGTGGAAGAGGACATCAAGGTTGTTTCAGGGGACAGCACGAGTGACCAGGAGCTGTCCCCAGTGCAAGAGGCCCTTGAGGTCATTGCAGGGGGCAGCAGAAATGACCAGGAGCTGTCCTCAGTAGAAGAAGCCCTTGAGGTCATTGCAGGGGACAGCCTCAGTGACCAAGAGCTGTCCCAAGTAGAAGAGGCCCTTGAGGTCAGTCCAGAGGACAACACAAGTGACTGGGAGCTGTCCCCAATGGAAGATGACAATCAGCTCTCCAGAGAGGCCAGCAAAGATTACAAGGAGCTGCCCCCAGATGAAGAGAATCATGGAAAAGAGCTGTCCCAAGGGGAGAGTGACAGTGACAAAGAGCTGGCCCAAGAGGATAAAAACAAGGATGAGAAGCTTTCTCCAGAAGACATCAGACATGACACAGATCTGTGCTTTGGGGAAGACTGTGATGTTGAAAAGATGTCCCAGCGGGAAGATGACAACAAGCAGCTCTCCCATTGGGAAGAACAGGAGAACGAAGAGCTCTCCCAATGGGAAGAACACAAGGATGAAGAGCTCTCCCTTTGGGAAGAAGATGAGGATGAAGAGCTGACAAGGAGGGCCCTGCTCGGTGGCATGGACAGCGATTCAAGCTCGTCCCTTGAACTGCCAAAACAGGAAATAGTGTCAAGGCATCAGAAGGTGCTGGAATGTCTGGAAGCCCATTTCTCCAACAATTATGGTGCTGAGGAGGAAGAAGCTGGCAGACACCAAAGACTGGACAAGGTGGAGGCCCAATGGCAAGAGGTGTTGGAGGCCATGTCATCTCATGGTTCCAATGACAATGACAATGTGCTTTCCAAAGGGCAGCACTACGGAACCCAAGAGGTGTCCCAAGGGGAAGTTGCCATCCAGGACAACATCTGGAATAAACCCTTGGGCTTGGTGGATGACGAGGAGCCCCTGGAGGGACCCAGCTGTTCCAGGCATGAGGAGAGGACATCGCTGGGGACACCAAGCCCACTCGCTGTCCTGTTCAATGCTCCGGCCAGCAGCCAGGCTCAGCTGTGCATCAACCTGAACGTGACCAGTGGGACCCTGAGCAAGGCTCCGCTGGAGATCCAGGCACGGAGGCAGCAGCAGGAGGAACAGGAGGCCCTGGAACAATGGATTGCTGCAGAAGGGGAAGCAGCAGTTATTGCAAAAGGGGAAGGGAGCCCCTTCTCTGCCTGGCACAGCCCCCCCAGCCCCTGGCCTGCCCAGCTGGGAGCCCAGGCCCTGCGCGGGCAGCCGGCTGCCCCCAGGAAACGTCCCTCCCGCTTCAGGCGGGCGCTGCGGGCGCTGCGGGGGCTGTTCCGCTGTCCCTGCCTGAGGCCACAGCCGGAGGAGTAAAAGGGCACCGACAGCAGGGATTGCTCCCAGAGCCTCCCTCCCTGCAGGACTGCGGCTCACACAGGGCTGCCAACACCAGTGGGAGTTGGGTCACATACAGGAAGAGGAAAATGAGCACAAAGAAGATAAAGACAACGAAGAAAAGGAAGAAGATGATGAAGAAGACGAAGAAGATGAAGAAGACAACAAAGACAAGACAAAGAAGAGGAAGATGACAGAAGATGAAGCATAAGAAGAAGAAGACTTTAAAAATGCATAGAAGAAGAATAGTAATAAGAATAAGAATTTTAAAAATAGAAGTAGAATAAGAATAGGAGTAAGAATTTTAAAATATAGAAGTAGAAGAGTAATAGGAATACAAATTTGAATTTTAAAATGCATAGAAGAATAAGATTAATAAGAATTAGAATTTTCAAATACAAAGAAGAAGAGAAAGAGGAGTAAGAAGGAGTATAGAAGAAGAGTAGTTAAGAATCCATAAATGAAGAAGAGCTCTAATGAATAAATAAAATTACCAAATATTTTGTATATATTGTATATTTACATTACAGTCTATGATATAAGAACATGACTATACCATATGTTGTAATTACGAGATATTATTCCCAAGAAATTACCAATGAACTCTTTGTTACTGAAGAATTTGTGTATTTTCTAACAAGGTTTGTAAGGCACAAGGAAAGAGTGTCCAGATTTCATTTCCTCTCTCGCAGAGGTACCGAAGTGTTTTCACCCTCAGTGCCAGGGAGTGCCCTGTGAGCAGTGAGTGCTCAGCCCCCAGCGGCAGCGGGAGAGTTCCCGGCCGGGCCGGCAGGGCAGGGCTGTCGCCGCTCTCTCGGGGCAAACTGCAGGTGCCCGTTGAGGGCGGCGGAGAGAGAAGCGTGCTGGGAAGGCCTTGGCAGCAGGGCTGTGCAGCCGGGACAGCGAAGGCAGCACAGCCCCGCTCTGCCGCTGCCCGTGGCCAGGGAGCCGGGCTGGCTGTGCTCCTCAGCAGCGCTGCCTGCCGTCAGCAGCCTTGTGCGAGGCGGGAGGGCTTCCCCGGCTGCAGCCCCAGCCGAGGCAGCAGCAGCAGCAGCAGCAGCTCTGCGCTGCTCCTGACACATCCCTGTGGGAGCAGCTGCACGGGGCTGTGCAGCCCAAGCCCCCAGAGCAGCGCACACGCAGCACTGGAGCAGCACCGCAGCGCTGGGGCTGTGCTGGTGCTGCTGGGCAGCCCCGCAGGGCTCAGTGCTGAGCAGCCGTGCCTGCAGCCCGGAGTTGGCACCTCCAGCCTCGGGGCTGCTCCTGTGCTGCTCCAGGGCAGGGCCTTTCTCCGGGATGATGTTTTCTTTCTTCTGGGAGAACTTCCACAGAACCCCTGAATCCCTGAGGCTGGAAAAGCCCTCCCAGCCCATCGAGGCCAAGCTGTTCCTGATGCCCACCTTGTCACCCTGCCCAGAGCACTGAGTGCCACCTCCAGGCCTTCCTTGGGCACCCCCAGGGATGGGCACTGCAAACGTCCCTGGGCAGCCTCTGCCAAGGCCTGAGCACCCTTTCCATGAGGAAATTGCTCCTCGTGTCCAACCGGAGCCTCCCCTGGCACAGCTTGAGGCCGGTTCCCCTTGTCCTGTCTCTGTTCCCTGGGAGCAGAGCCTGACCCCAGCCCCGGCTGCACCCTCCTGTCAGGGGGTGCAGAAGGATTGTTCCTTTCTTAGGCCCTCTCCTCCTCCTCTCTGCTTTCCAAAACCAAATAAGAATCACTGAAGGATGAAAAATCCCACAGGAGTGTTTGGGACTGGTTGTTCACCCATTTCTTCTGTCCTCAGGGACAACCAAGTGTCTCCCTCCTTCCTTGCCCAATATCCAACAGCAGGGAGTCCCAGGGCCAGTGATCCTCAATGTGGGAGCAGCAGGAGGGAACTTTGAGGAATTCTGCAGCCCTGAGAGAGGGGAAGGCAGGAATTCTCCTTTCTTCCTTTCTTTTCCACACCAAAGGAGACTCCAGCAATGGCAAAAGGAATTGTTCAAGGAGGAGCTGCCCTGAGGGGCTCCTGCCCAGAGGAGAGGCCTGGGGGATGTCAGGTGTGCTCCCACCTGCAGCTTGGCACTTCAAAGCTGTGCCAGGAGTGGGAAAATCTGAGAGAAAACAGATTATCCAGAACCACACTTGATCTGTCTCCTCTCACTCACCAGGCTTGCAGGAGGTTCTGGATAAAATGTGCACAGCAAGCCTATGGAATCAGGAGGAACTCTGATTTTACTCCTTGCGTGCTGCCAGGCGGCCTCAGAAAGGAGAGGTGTTTTTGTGCACGTCTGAAGCCTGTGAGTCCTCCGGGACTTCCACATCGCTTCTGAAGCCTTGTACCCAGCTGTTGATTTTTTCCCTGATGTTGCTCAGTTTTGCTTCCATGTTTCCAAAATACAGCAGATCACAGGAAACAAATTTAAAAGTTCAAAAAGACAAGAACAATGAGGGACAAAACTGTGTAAGTTTTCCTTAGCATAGTTTTGCTTTTCTTAAATCTTTTGTCAGTAGAAGCATAAACTGCCCCTTTATGCCTTTTGAGCCTCATGTACTTCTAATTAGACCTTTCTAGTATTTGTTCTGCCTTTTGAACTCCACGTACAACAGACGAGTGCCATCGAAAGTAGTTTTCTCTCCCAAACAGACTAAAGCACTCATTTCTTTCTCCCAAGGAGACTCAGCCCCGTGTGTTTCATGGCCCATCGCACAGCCCCGGCCCCGGTATCCGCACAGGGGATTTGGCCCTGGGGCAGCCGTGTGGCGGTGCTGCCGCAGCCGAGCGCAGCCCTTGGGGCCGCTGTCTCGATGCCTTTGGAAGGGCAGGGACGCGATGTCCAGCGCCGTCTGTCTTTGTGCTCCGTGTTCTGTCGCCTGTGCGGGCGGAGCGGGGCTGGCGGGAGCCGCGCTCCCCTCAGAGCCCCCGAGGGCGGCAGCGATGGCGGCGCCGCTCCCTCAGCGCCCGGGCCCGGCCCCGGCGGGCGGGGAGCCCTCGGCAGCGCCCTGGTGGCAGCAGGGACCGAGCCCCGGCCCCGGGCTCTGTGCCCGTGGCGCCGCAGAGGCCGGGGGAGAGCTGCGAGAGTCGGGGCCTGGGGCACTGCCCCGCCCCGGGTGCAGCAGCCGGGCCCCGGCCTTGTGGAAGCGCAGGAGGCTCTCGTGGTGCCGCTTGTGCCGCTTGTGCAGGAGGTGCCTGTGGGTGGCCCCGTCCTGGCGTGGTGGCCCTGCCCGCTCAGCTAAACACGACCATAATGACCCCTCAACTGTGCCCCAAATCCTCTGTTCATTCCCGTGGCCGGGCGGGAGGGGGACACGTCACCAGTGTGTCACTTGTGTGAGTGACATTGAGTGTGGGGCACGACAGGACGCAGGGCTGTGCCAGCGGGGCGTGGGGAGTGTCCTGGTGTCCTGCTGACTGCAGGGCTGTGCCAGCCTGTGCAGGGGCTGTCCCAGCTGGTGTCACACACGTGTTTTCACTTCTGCAGCAGCTCTTTGTCACTGTCATCTTCACTTTGGGACGGCTCCGAGTCTCTGTTGAATTCCCCTTGGTAATGCCCTTGGCCCATGGTGTCTTCCCCTTGGGACAGCTTTTGGTCTCTGTTGAATTCCCCTCGGGACAGCGCTTGGTCTCTCTCCTCTTCCCCTTGTGACAGCTCCAGGTGGGTGCAGTCTCCCCTGGGACAGGTGACACTGGGATCCTCTCTGAGAGTCCCTGCCCAGCTACTGCCCTGACAACCTCACAGCCTTGCTGGGAGCCTCAGCGCAGGCCAGCTCCTCAGGGAAGATCCCACTGATCCATGGAGATCCAGGCTTTCATTGCTGCCACCATTTGCCAGTTGCTGCCAGATATTCCTACTGATTCAATTCTGTCATGGGGAAGAATGACAACGTCCAGGCAAGATGAAGACATGTCTGAATTTGCAGGATTTTGTGGGAGGAACACGGAGCCATCCCATCTGGGTGGTCTGATGTGCTCTGGCAGATCTTCCCTTGCTTTGTTTGATCAAAGTCTTTACTTGGGTGCAAATACTGACAATTGAGCTTAATTTGAGACTCCTTAGAGGAAATCTGGATGTGCTTTGGAAAATGAAGAAAATGCATCCTGAGTATTTGAGAAACAAATAAAGCTGAGACTGAGCAGTTGAAAATGTCCTTTCTTCCCAGCCATGGTGAACTTTCTCCCTGAAATCCCCATGGGCAGAGCAGAGCAGAGCAGAGCAGGGCAGGGCTGTGTGTGATGGGCAGCCCTGGTCCCTGGCTCCCTGCAGTGCCCAGAGAGCCGGCCCAGCACTGGCTCTGGCTCTCTGTGTGTCCCAGGCTGCAGAAGGCTCAGGAGGAGCATCGCTCCGTGGAGGTGGAGAAGGTGCCCCTGGAGAAGAAGCTGCAGGACGAGATCAGCATTGCCAGGCAGGAGGCGCACAGGCTGCGGGAGCTGCGCGAGGGCACCGAGAACGAGCTCAGCCGGCAGAAATACGCGGAGCAGGAGCTGGAGCAGGTAAGGGCTCAGCTGGGGGGAGGCACCTCCACAGAGACCTGGCACTGAGGGCAGTGCTGCTTCATCCCTCTGGGAAATCACGGAAACACAGAATGTCTGCGTTGGGAGGGACCTCACAGCCCATCCAGTGCCACCTCTGCCATGGGCAGGGACACCTTCCACTGTCCCAGGCTGCTCCAAGCCCCAGTGTCCAACCTGGCCTTGGGCACTGCCAGGGATCCAGGGGCAGCCACAGCAGCTCTGCTCTCACCTGAGCGGGGCAGAGGGGCACAATCCCAATCCCTTCCCTGCTGCCCACACTGTGGGATCAGCCCAGGGCACAGGGATCCAGTGCTCATGGCCAAGGCCTGTGGAGCTTCTCCCACCAATCCCCAGCTCCTTCTCCCCAGGGCTGCTCCCAATCCATTCTCCCCAGCCTGTGTTTGTGCTGGGATTGCCCTGACCCAGGTGCAGGACCTTGCCCTTGGTCCTGGCTGAGCTCCATGAGGCTGGCACAGTCCCAGCTCTCCAGCCTGTCCAGGTGCCTCTGGATGCCCCATCCCTTCCCTCCAGTGTGTGAGCACAGCACCCAGCTCTGTGTCCCTGGCAATGTGTGGGGCTGCCCTGGATCCCAGTGTCCCTGTGTCCTAGGTTACAATGTAAGTTGTGCCCAAAATATGTATTCTATCCCCATCTTCATGGGCTGTTGAAACCAGGTGGGGCAGTGTTTCCCTTATCTTCTGTTCATGGGCCCATCAATGCCTTGCTGCATGACTCATAGATAACTCCCTGTGGGAGCTATCTCTGTTTAATGGGCCATCAAGGACCCACTGCAGGATTCATAGAATGAGATCATCCCATTGTGAGATGCTCTGCCCAGGGAGAGGAGCCAAGCATTCCCACCTGGATATAATCCGAGGTTTGGGACAGCACAGGGAGCCTTTACCCCACTGGATTCACAGAGGACAAGAGCTACCAGACCTTTCTATGGGATCACTGCTTTGACAAGACCATTTCATCTGGACTGCTACCACCACCCTAACTAACAGCGTGTCAGGTTGTATTCTGACTCTGTCAATGGTTTTTTGTACTATTGCATTTATTTTATTTTACTTTCTTTTACTTCTTTTCTTTTCCTCTTATTAAATTGTATTTCTGACTTGGAGTCTCTCACTGGTTTTGCTTTCAAACCAGCACAGGAGTACAGCGGTTGGTAGCACTTGTGACAAGGATCATCCAGACTCCCAAAAGGGAAAAGATGAACAAGGAGCAGTAGAAGTCCAGTACAATGTGTCCCCCCACCTCCCACCCTTTGGGGTTGCTGCCCACAGCAGGTATGTATGATCTCCTTGGTGGTGGGTATAGTGATCAATCTGGTCTTGCCTATTTCCTTATCACAAAATTATTTATGTCATTTGCTTTTCTTATATTGTGGCTTTTTACTGTTCCTTAGTTAACCAGCACTATTAATTTCATTTGCAGAATAGGGTCTTATTACATCCCCATCATATGGAGTTGTTGCCTGCACTCAAAATATGGTCCCTGTTTTTGATATACCACAGCCTCCCACTCAGTCTCTAATAGCTCATGAGTATTGGGGAGCCTCAGTTCAAGTCCACAACACACTGTTAAAATTGGTACTTGCCCTCAATTTGTTTGAACTTTTCCCTTTCTCTTGACAAATGTTGCAACACGCTTGCCATTGGGGGAGCTGCACCGCCAGAGCTGGCCACAATTTTCACACTGACATTGTACCCAGCCTGAAGGACTCACATTAGGGTGCTTTAAGCAGGGTATGTGACTGGGAATAAATCTGGGAGATGTCTCAGCAGGGAAAGCTGGTGGGTTTTCTTTTGGTAGGTCACAAGCAAAGGCAAAAACTCTCGGATTACCAATGGCCCTGGTGTTTTTTTAATTGATACAACCCTGATCCACTCCATTGGAGAGGAAGTAAATGACCACCCCAAAGGCTGTGTTGGAGTTTGGAGAGCCTCTGGCCTTTGGGAATACAAAAGAACCAATAAAGCCCACGGGGGACTCCCTCCCAGCCTGGATTGATGTGTGGTTGCTCGTTGTCTACTCACCACATTGAGCACGCGCGCTTCGCTTTGGAGTCATTTTCAGTCCTCTTGTGGCAGTGACGATTTTCCAGTTGCTGAGTTCTTTTCCTGCTCCTTTTATTCTGCTGGCATGAGTCCATCTCCGTTCTGCAGTTCCTACAGCTGATTCAGTGGAAGGCAGCACCTGAAAGGGACCTTGGAAGATCCATCAATGGATAATCGCTTCCCCCTTGAAGGGGTTGGTCTGTCACATCTTCTCTCACTTTGGGCTGAGAGTTGATGATTTTTAAGCAATCATGCACTAGTTCTTCTTTTGGTTTTCTGTACAAAAAACTGGGCAGGGTTGAGAGGTTTAACTGTAATTAGTTCTAAGTCATCCTTGTCTGTTAGAATTGCTTCATACTTTAGCACTGGAGAATCAGTGAGCCTTTCTCAGCTTTCTGATTCAAACTTTCTCACTGAGTTTTGGCTATGAACTTTTAATTTTCCTCCAGATGTTAGTTCTCTGCTTTCTTCTGTGAGTAAGGCAGTGGCAGCTACCACCTGGATACAGGTTGGTCTGGTGGTTTCACGTTCACCCAATTTTGTTTGCTAAATTTGGTGCAGTGGTCTAAATATTTTTCCTACTGTAGAATATTATTAGGAGAAGAGAATGCAAAACAGGCCTAACTTAAAGATAAAAACAGATTTATTAACACACACCAAAAGAAAGAAAAAAAATAAGAATAAAAAACAATTAAAGCTCTCAAAGCACTCCCCGCCTCCCCAAAGTTCATTTTCCCACATACAACATAATGAGAAAAAACCTGTAATTTTTCAGTCAGTTTCACCATTTAAATATAATCTTTCATCACTTCTTTTAGGAAAGGAGTCTCTCTTAGAAAACTTCCATGGACAATTCCCACTGCCAACACAGAACAGTTCTCTTGTGGGTCTCACCTCTCACAAAGACAGCCACCCAGGAACCTGCCCTTTGTGAAAGTCCCTCCCAACAGCAGCTTTCCCAACACTGCACATGGGCTATATCTGCTTATTAGGGGTACTGTTTAACAATGCCTCTTCTAGTATAAAACAAAGATTCTCTTCTTCTATCTCCAAAATTATCTTCATCTCAAAACCAAAAGATTTCCTTTCCCTTAGGAGCAGAGGGGTTTTTATCACTTCCAACTAGAGCTTTGCATCCCCCCTAAACAGCATTCATATGTTACAAGAAATAGTCCATTCTCCATAGCTTACTAAAGACGTGCAGCCAACCTAGGCCACTCCTCCTCCTTTGTCTTACTAGACTTTTCACTCTCTCTTCACTGACTTTAGTCCCATGCTGTGTCTGCTCATAATTCAATCACTTTGTCTGTCTTCACTCTGGGAAGGGCCAGTGCTGTGGAAGTTCCATCTGTTGGCAGGAAAGAGTTAAAACTTGCCCAGGCCTGTGGTGGTCACTTGGTCTCTGCCCAGGGTGGCAGCAGCAAAAATCTCAAAGCCATGCCAGGGGAGGAAAGCAAAAAAGGGCAGTGTCTTGGGTTATGTAACCAAAATGTGTATTCTATTTCATCTGTTGAAAGCAATTTGTTCTTATCTCTTTCACCACCCGTCCATCCTCTGGGGGATATCTTCTGATAATGGGCCATTAAGGCTCACCAATGACATGACACATTACATCATCCCAGTGTGAGATGCTCCACCCAGTGCGGGGAGACAACTGTTACCCAGAAGATTGGATTGAATGCAAAAGATTTTCTGGGGTTGAAAGTCAACAAATCCACTCTCCTCAAGGAATTCCCAGTGTCAGTCTTTATCCCGATGGATGCTACTGCCCCTGCGTTCATCCAGGTGCCCACAGGGAGACAGGAAGATGTGGAGCATCCCAGCCAGGTGTCTGCCCAACAGGGATCACCAGGACCACGGATCACCAGGGCTCTGCCCAGCGGGGGTCACTGGGGATCATCCAACGCCGATCCTCCCATGGGGGATGGAGCTGGAGCAGCGCACGAAGCTCTTCCCGCTCTGGGGCACTCGCAGGGCTTCCCTCAGTGCTGCCTCCGTTGGTGTTGGGTCAAGTCAGAGCTCCTGGAGAAGCTCTTCCCACACTCAGGACACTCGTAGGGCCTCTCCCCGGTGTGGATGCGCCGGTGGTCAGTGAGGTGTGAGTTGTGTTTGAATCCCTTCCCGCAGTCGGGGCAGCGGAAGGGCCTCTCCTCTCTGTGAATCCGCTGATGTCTGAGGAGATCAGAGCTGGTGTGAAACCTCTTCCCACACTCGGGACACTCGTAGGGCCTCTCCCCGGTGTGGATGCGCTGGTGGTATTTCAGGTGGGAGCTCCGTCCAAAGCTCTTCCCACATTCCAAGCAGGTGCAGAGCCCTTCCCCAGTGTGGATCACCTGGTGCTGGATCAGGGCTGAGCTTGTTCTGAAGCTCTTCCCACACTCCCCACACTCGTAGGGCTTTTCCCCAGTGTGGATGTTCTGGTGTATCCTCAGGTGGGAGCTCTGGCTGAAGCTCATCCCACACTCCCCACATTCATAGGGCTTTTCCCCAGTATGGATTCTCTGGTGCCGGATCAGGTGGGAGCTCCGGTTGAAGCTTTTCCCACACTCCCCACACTCGTAGGGCCGTTCCCCAGTGTGGATCCTCTGGTGTATCCTCAGGCTGGAGCTCCAGCTGAAACCCTTCCCACATTCCAAGCACTTGTGGGGCTTCTCCCCTCCATCAGGCTTCTCCACCAGCTCTGAGCTCCGCCTGGATCTCCGGCCGCCCTCCTGGCACTGGGGGGGTCTTTCCTCCTCGCAGCTCCCTGGGCTGGGTTTGCAGCCCCTCCTCCTGTGGGATCTCCGGGGCTTTTCCTCCTCCTCCATCTGGACACTCCTTGGGACAGAAAAATCCTGGTTTGGGGAAAAAACAAGAGAATACCGCCTTAGGATGGGGGTTCCACCTTGGCCCAATTTATCTCAGGAAATCATTGGCACCTTGGTCTGTAAGAACCTCTAAAACACCAAGATTCAGCACAAAAGTTCTCCAAACATTAGGACACTGATCAAAAACTCCCCAAAATATCCAGTCAGCCAAAACCTCTTCTAAAATAGCAACATCCAGCCCCTTGCGAAAAACCAAAGCATCAACACTTAGCCCAATAAAGTTCAGACAACAAGATTCACCCCTGTGGAAATCGCGGATCCCCCTCCCCGGTCACCTGCTGAATGGGGGGTGGGGCAGTCGCGCTCCTGGGGCTGGGGGGAGGCTGCAGATACAGGGAGGGCTGGAACCTTGTGGGGCCTCCTCTTCCTCCTCCTGTTTCGCTATTCTTCCCCACACTCCTCTTCCTCCAACTATTCCTCCTTCTCCTACACAATCCCACCCTCTCCTCCCACCTGCATCCTTTGACCATTTTGTTCTCCAGCCCTGCTTCTCCTTTCCTTCTCCTCCTGCCCCCACGCCCAGCACCCACTGCCGCCTCCCTCTTCCCCCCCAAACCCACAGCATCCCACCGCAGGGGCAGCCATGGAGCTGGGCCAGCTCGGCCTGGGGCAGCGCTGGGCTCTCGGCCGCTCCCGCCCGCACTCGCTCCCCACTGCAGCCGCTCCCGCCACCACAGCGCGGGGGGGCCCGGCCTTGGCGCTCCCCCCTCCCACCTCCCCAAATTCCCACACCGGGGGGCGCTGCGGCCCGGGGGGGGCGCACGTGGGGTCCGGGTGGGGAGCGCTGGGAGCTGCGGCTCTGCCTGGCAACTGGTGAGTCATCAGCGCCGCGAGCTCTCATTGGCTCAGCCCTGCCCGAGGGGCGGGGCTGCAGCAAGGGGGACACCCTGCTCCAGGGGGGATGTCCCGCAAACCGGGGACCCCCATGGAAGGAAGAAGAGGAAAGTGTCTTTACAAACAGATGCTGCCAATCTGCGCGGAGACAGGGCCAGGCACTCGGACATAAGGAAGGGACACAAGAAGCCATCAGTTCCAGAAAATGTTATTCCCTGAGCACACAGACTGCTGCTCAGCCAAGGTCCTGCTAAATTCAGGAACTTCCAGAACAAGAACAAAGACTTAACAGGGCTGTGAATATCGTTCCCTATACAGAAGTGGGGTGTGCATTAAGGGGGGTATGTAGTAGGGGGATTGGGAAGTCTGTACCTCTCAAGTACTTCAGACACTCGGGAAAGAGAGAGGGAGATGCAGCCAGGAAAATTAGGATGAAAAGGAGGCTGCATCCTCCAAGAACTGGAGAGACCCCATGGGAAATGTCCCATGGCCTCTCCCTTTTTTTAAAAATGAAATTACTTTCACGGGACTTCTTTGTCTCCCTGGTGGACACAAACCTCTGGTAATGTGACATTTCCCACACACCTTGGGGCTCATCCAGAATTCCTTCCACCACCAGGGATGGTGGGCAGTGAGTGGAGCTGAAGGTGCCTCACCCAGTTTGGGTGATCGGCTCCCTTGGGTGGCGGCGGCACCGGGGATTGATTGGGGACCCGAGAGTGTCCAGGGGACAGACGAGTGACAGATCAGGGGGGCTGTGAAGAGTCGGCAGGGAGAGAGCACTGAAAATCTCATCCGTGAGGACAGGGGGATCTTCAGGGAGTAAACATGGCAGGGCACCCATGCAGGGTGGAAAAGGGAAAGCCAGGAAGGGGTCCAGGCCAAAAGGATGATGATCCCAAAATATCTCTGAAGGGTCCCTTGGGAGAATGTTGAGGCAGTTTGCACATTCTCCCAGAGGTAATCAAGGACATGGACACCCAGGGGGGCAAAGAGGGAAGTCCAGGAGGGATTTAGACAACAGGGGATGGATGGTGTTGGTGTGTTGGGAAGGGTTGGGGTGAAGGAGAGTGTGCAGGAATAGGCTTAAGGCAAGAACCAGCAGGAGGAATTTTTGTGGTAAGAAAAGATGATGGAAAAGTGCAGGAGGAGGAAAATCCTGAGGATTGGGACACTTTTTAGCAGGCTGTAATGCTCAGAACTTGCCATCTGATGCAGATCCTTTGCATCCCCGGGTTCCAGGCCTGGCAAACAAGGAGGTCAGGATTTCAGGGGGTTTCTCTGGGCTGGGCAGCGGCAGCAGCGGGCGCAGAGCTGTGGCACCGGGAGCACGGGCTGGGGGCCTGTGGGGAGCTGCGGGGCCGGGCCGGGGCTGTGGGGCAGCCGGGGCTCAGCGCCGGGCGCTGCCTGACCCCACCACCCCCCGGGCACGGCCGGCACTGGCCCCCGGCCCCCAGGAGCCTGCGGGACGCCCCGGCCGCTGCCCGGCCCCGCCGAGCTGCCGGCCCTGCCCGCCGGGGGAGCCGCCTTTGGACACTGCGGCAGGACAGGCACCGCCTCTGGGATACGGGCTGGGCAGGGCACCGGGAGCACAAGCACCACGAGCACGAAGGAACACCTGGGAAATGGGGATTGTTCGTGCAAGGATCCAGATGTTCTTTCAAGGATTTTCTTTGGGTCACTGGTTAAACGAATGGTTTTGCAGAAAGCTCAGCAGCTGTCACAGGATGAGCACCCACAGGCACTCAGGGCGGCTGCAGCAGTGGCACAAGAAGCCCCTGCAGCACTTGGGCACAAAGGCACAGCACGGGAATGCAAGAAGGGAGGAGGAAAAGGCCAAGCTGAAGGCAAAGGCCATGGCACAGTTTCTACAGCCCCTCAGGGATCAACCCCAGCGCCCAAGGGGGCCCCAGCACCCAGGGGACGCCCTCGGCCACAAGCACCTGGCACAGGCATTGCCCTCCTCGGCAGGGGAGAGCCCACCCAAACAGCCCCGGGCAAGGAATCAGGCTTCCATCTGCAGGGCACAAGGACACTGCAAGCACACACAGCAGCACCCTCAGCACCAGCAAGGCCAGCCCTGCATGGACAGGGATTCTTAGGGCTGCCACAGCTCCCATGACACCACGGACCCACCACACTGCAGCCCTGGAGAACATTCAGGGTGGCTCTGCATTGACAGGAGCCCTTTCCTCACAGACACAGGGGCCTCTCCAGCCACTCTCAATCTTACACCTGAGCAGGGAAAATGCCAAAAATGTCTTGGATTATTCGGGGGATATGTGGGAAAGATGAGCAGCTGTGTTTTATTCAACCACTCTTAGCAGATCTGGGGGATGGCGTTGAAATGCAGGAATTTTCATTTGCTCCTAATTGTGATTGTAATTTACTGGGAAGGGATTTGATGGCTCAATTGGGAATGCAAATTAATATTGGAAAAGGTGATACAGAGGCCAGTTCTGAGGTACCTTTGTGTCAAATATCTGGCAAGGCCTGTGCTGAAGTGAACCCACAAGTGTGGGCAGCCCCAGGAAATGGGGAAAATCAGACACCCAGGCTCTCCAAATCACTCTGAAGCAACCAGCACAAGTGGGGTCTAAAAGCAATGCCCTATTCCAAGGGAGGGAAGGAAGGCCTTACAGCCTGTGATTGAGCCCCTGGTCAAGGCAGGGCTTTTGCAGCCAGGGATCTCTCCCTACAACACTCCCATCCTGCCAGTCAAGAAACTGGATGGATGGGGACCAGAAGGAAAGCAGAATTTTCAAGTGTTAAAAAACAGATTCTTTGAGGCTCCTGCCCTGGCCCTCCCAGAAAGGGAAAAAGAATGTGAATTGTGTGTGGATGTAAACAGGGCCATGCCAAAGGAATTACTGGGCTAAGATGTTTAACCCAGTGGCCAGAGTGGCCCCATTGTCTGCAGAATTGTGCAGCCACAGCTTTAATGGGACCTGAGGCCTCAAAACTGACAGCACAAGGATCTCCTGGTGTTCACGTTCAAGTCCAAGCTTTGATAACCAAAAGAGCAGTGCTCAGTTATTACAGCATGGAACTTGTTCAGTGGCACAGGAGGATTTAGAATTGAGGACAGGGGAAGGTTTAACCCAGCCTCCTGTTGGAACAGCCTGGACAGGGGCTGGGGAGAAACCCATGGCTGCAGTCAAGTGACAGAGCTCCAGACCCAGGCTAGGGGACATTGAGGAGACATTCCCTGGCCTGAGGGAGAAAATCTGTTTATGGATGGGTCTTCAAGGGCAGCAGAAGGGAAAAGAGTTACAAGACACGCTGTTATTAAGGAAAGGGAATTAGACAAAGCTCAGGGCACCGCCCCCATGGTCAGCTCAACCGGCAGAGCTGTGTGTGCTTGGGAGAGCCTGGCACTGAAATGCCCTGAGCAGGAAGGCTTCAATATCTTCTGCTGACACCATGTCACATAACGGGGTGGCAAATGCAATTCTGACTGCTTCAGTCATCACTGAAGCACTTATTGAGGTATTTCTAAAATAAATAATTCCAAGAGAAGGGACTGTGGAAGCAATAGACTCAGATGGGGAACTCATTTTACAGGAAAGATCCTTCAGGGGGTTATGGCAGCTTTAGGAATACAAGGGGACCTCCACAACCCCTGGCACACCCAGAGCTCAGGTCAGGTAGAAAGAATGAATGGGAAATAAAGAAACACCTTTGGAAGCTGGTGATAGAAACCAAGATGCCTCAGGCACGGCTTTTGCCATTGGCTTTGGCAAGAATAAGAGCCAGACCCAGGGCAGATATTCAATTGTCTCCCCCAGAATTGATCTTTGCAATTCCTTACCCTGGAAATTCTCCACCTAGTGCAGGGTGCAGATAAGGGATGTGTATTTAAAGCAGTCTGTGGCCAGAATCCTGTCTGCTGTGAAATCTCTCCCACAGGAAGCTCGGCTGGCACAGCCCCTGCCTTGGGACTTTGCTGTTCACAACATCCAACCAGGACATCGGGTCCTGCCTAAGCAGTGGGAAGAAGCAGCACTGGTGGCCAAGTGGCGTGGCCCATTCCAAGTGTCCCTGAGCACAGAAACAGCCCCAGCACAGCTGAACACGGGGGGACCCCTCACCCTCGGCTCGAGGGCTCTGAAGCCCCGGAGATTTGGACTTCCCACCTGCAGGAGGAGGATGGGAGGCAGCGACTGAGCCCGCCCTGAAGGCAAGGGAGCAGCAGCCAGGGCTCCACAGCGGGGGAAGCCCCTGTGCCTGCCCACACATCCTCGGCTGGAATTGTCTGCCTGGGCACCCTCCTTTGGCAGCTCCAGGCACTGCGGGCCAATCCTTGCTGCCACTCTTGGAGCTTCAGTGGTTTCTGTGCCTGCACTGCCACACGGGCTGGGGAAGGCACCGTGACAATTCCACTCTGGGGCTCAATCACACTCACACACTGGCCTGCCTGGGATTAGATTGCTGGAAAACATACCAACTTTAAAAGTATTTTTTATTTTATTTTTCTACTCAGGCTTGGTTAGCCTTTGCCCGGGTGAAAGGAATTTTAAATGTTTTTTTTAAGGGATGTTCCACCACTCAACAGAGATGAGTTTAACATCTCAACAGACTGGGAATAACCCAAAAGATCCCCACAAAGATAACGACCATCAACAAAACATCAACGCCCATCAGCAAACAGCAACCAACACCTACCCCAGACACTGCCCCTGGAAGAGCTGGAGACACCTGGTCTGGAAAAGGCTGAGAAAGAAATTCAGGAGTGCCGACCTAATTAACATCACAGGCAGAGAAATTCAGCTCCAATAGGAAACCAAATACCGAGAACTTCATATTTTGGGAGCAATGAGCATAAATCCAATGGATTTCTATGTGTTCAGACTGTTTAAGTTTAGGAAAAATCTAGTAAAACTCAGGTGTCATGGAATGTTTTTCTCTGCACACCCGGGCTACGTGTGGATGAAATGATTTCTGTAGCACAGCTTGGCCAGAATCAAGTAATGCCTGGACTCTAACCCTAAAGAGATTGTTGGAGAGGTTTAGATTTCCAGCAGTTTCAATGACAAAATGACACAAATAAATTGGTTTTTCTTAAAAATCCTACTCATATATTCAGTTAGGTTTGGTCCAGGAGTGTTGGAATCATTTGGAGTCCTAAGAGAAGTAGCAAAAATCTTAATTACTTTGCCTTTTTTTCCTTTATGGTGTGTGTGGCTGTTAAAATCTGCAATTTGGGTACGGGGTTTTTTTATGTTTACCTTTAGGTTGCATTTTGCACAACTAGAAGAGCTTTAAAGGTGACAATTTACTTGTGAACATTTTTTAGAATATTGGAAAAAAAAAAAGGAAAACAAAAAACAGCAGGGAAGGGTGAAGCGGGGGAAACTTGTGAGTCACTGGATGGCTGCCCTGCAAGAGAAGCTTCATTCCAGGCACCCAGGAGAGGAGCTTTAGAAATGCAAATTAACACCCCTGGGGAAAAGGGGGGACAATGCACCAGGGGCTTCTTGCCTGGGGAGGAATTGGGCTGATTCCCTCTGCCCCTCACCCCAAGCTCTGCCTGCTGGCACTGATGGAATTGGCACAGCCAAAGGCAGAGCCCACACTGAGGATATCTGACTGTGCAACAGAAATTGGTTCAGCTGCAAAGGGAAACAGCAAATGGAGAAGGTTGGGAAAACTTCACTAAAAGAACTGGGGGGGAATCATCCCTCTCCCCACTCCAACATGTGCTGTCACTGTCTGTGTCACACATGGAGCATTGGAACACTGGGGGGGTTTTGCTACCACAAGTTCAGAGCAATCAGTGGGGAATCCAAGGATGTGATGATTGAATCAGAGAAAAGAGATCAATTGATGCAGCCCTGGCTGGAGGGAGCGACCAAAAATGGGGAAAAGATGAACGGCCACCAGAACAAATCCTGCAACACCACGGACCAGCCCCTGGGAACCCGAATGAATTCATAGCAGGAGCCAGAGAACCCAGTGATCATTTCAATGGCAGAATTAGATTACAAGATGTCCGCAAAATAATAACCAACCAGACAGATCCAGCTCCTGAGTCTGGACAAACAATCCACTCAAATGAAGAACACAACATTTCACCATGGGATGGGATCAGATTATCTATGAGCAGAAGGAGGAGGACAGTGGGGAAAATTAAATGACTCAAGATCCTGCTGTTGGCAAATAGATGACAACCAAAAGGCTGCGAAACAGATAACAAAGGAAATAAGAAAGCAGCTCATGTTCCAGTCCAAACGTGGAAGGGATGGGAATGGGACACGGTTTGGTGGTTCCCTGGCACACCACGGGTTAAACGAATGCTCTTTCTCCTCTGATGTGCTACAGCAACTCTCATCTTTGGACCATGCACGACACCTTGCTGAGTGCAGCTCATTCAGCAGCTGAGCAAGGGGGTGCAGGTGGCAGCCAGGCCTCCTGATCCACAAACGGCTACAAAAGGACAGGGAATGAGGTCACTGAGAATAATCCCAAAACCAAAGAGGACCAAGGAAGAAAAAACAGAGTCAAGGAGGGAATCTGCTTGGATATAGGGCCAGGGACTTGGAGATAAGGAAGTAACATGAGAAAACATCAGTTTCAGAAAATGTTACTGATTGACACGGACTGCTGCTCAGCCAAGGTCCTGCTAAATTCCTGAACATCGAGAAGAAGAACAAAGACTGAACAGAGCCATGAATATCGGATGTTATACAAAAGGGGGGGTGCATATTAACGAGGACATGCAGCAGGCGGATCGGGAAGTCTGAACTTTCCAAGGACCTTCGCCAATGGGCAAAGGGACAGGGAGATGCAGAAGGGAAAATCAGGAGAAAAAGGAGGCTGCGAACTACAACCATTGGAGAGACCGCACGGCAAATGCCGCATGGCCTCTCCCTTTGCTCATCAATAAAGTCACTTTGACAGGACTCCTCGCTCTCCGCTGGGGACACAAACCTCTGGCGACGCCAATTTTCCCGCACACTCCCGGCCACAGGGCAGCCACCTCCGTCCTCCCCACAGCAACCGGGACGAGCCAGCGCTGCTCCGGCCCCGGCTCCTGCCCAGGCCCCAGCGGGAAGGAGACCGCGGGCAGCCGCTCCCGCAGCGCCCTCAGCCCACGGCCAACACGGCGCCCACACGGCACAAGGAACCCGCCAGAGCAGAGCCCCCTGCCGCCCCCTCCGCCCGCACACAGCCCCGAGCCCCGGCACAACCCAGCGCGGCTCCCACCTGCGCTGGCCGCCGCCTCCGAGCTCCGCCGCCGCCTCCCCGGGCTCCGGCCGCTGCCGCCGCTCCCGGGCCCGCACAGACGCTCCCACAATGGCGCCTCTGCCACCAGCGCCCGGGGGGCGGCCCCGGGGCCGGGCTTCTCCCCGCTCCGCCCAATCAGCGCGCACCGACAACCACGAGTGACGCCACCAGCAGCCAATGGCAGCCAGCCAGGCCCGGGCTCTGCACACGGCCCAGCCTCGCCCCGCGCTCTCAGGGCCCCCCGGGCTGTGTGAGGGGAAAGCCGGAGATGAGGAACAGCCCCGGGACGGGCCCGGGCCCGAGGCGGGATCGAGCTGCAAGCACAAACAAAGTTCTCCGCAGCTCCCGGCCCGCCTTTCCCAGCGCTGCGTCTTCGCTGGCAGCGGCTCCGAGGAAAGCCGGCAGTTCTGCTAGCCCGAATGGGGAGCATCGTGCATCACAAATAAACCCATAAATACCCCAAATCCTGGATCAAGAATGATCACAAATTCTGCTGGATCCCAAGGAAGGATCACAAATGTTCTCAAATCCCAAGTCCTGGATCCCAAAAGAAAAACCTCCCAGATCCCAAATGCTGCTGGATACCCCAAATCCAATCTTTAAAAATCTCCATCCCTGGATCCCCGAACAATCCCAAATCCCAAATCCCAAATCCTGCTGCATCCCTAAAACCAACCCCCAATAACCACTTCCAAATCAGGGTCCTGGCAGGGTAAAACTGAGCCCTGGGTGGGGTGAATGGGCCCTGAGGGGGTCAGTGGGGTCCTGGCAGGGGAAATGGAGCCCTGGGGGATCAATCCGGGCCCCAAAAGGGTCCCTGAGGTCCCGGCAGGGCAAATTCTGCCCCTTGGGGGTAAATCAGCGCGGCTGTGCTGGGGCGGCTGGAGGAGGTGACGCTGGCCCTGGGGACCTTGGTGGCCGCTGTCACCCGGGATGGGGAGGTGACGCCGTGGGGGATGCGGGGACAGGGGTTCCCCAAGGCAGCCCGGGCACTCGGGGACATCGTGGTGGCCTTGGGGACATCGCGGGAGGGGCACGAGGAGGTGGCGCGGAGGCTGGAGGTGGCCCAGGGGGCGCTGGGGGGGCAGGGGTAGGGACAGGGTGGGGACACGGGGGTGGCACTGTCACTGCTGGGGCACAAGGACACCCCGGGGGACCTTGGGGACACCCCGGGGGACCTTGGGGACACCCCGGGGGACCTTGGGGACACCCTGTGTCCAACCCTAGGGACACCCTGATGCGTTTTGGGTCTCCACGATGTCCCTGATATCCCCGCAGTGTCCCCAGCAGGACCCCAGTGTGTCCCCAGTGTCCCCAACAGGACATCAGGGGACTCTTGGGCCTTGTTATAAATACACAATATAAAGTTGGCTTTTCACAAATATTAAAATAATGTAATTAATTAATATGTAATGTTAAAATAACTCTGCTGTAAAATGTAGTTTCTAGTTTTTTTGCTTAGACATAATAGAATAGCTAATATATAGTTATGCTTGTAATTAAACTCTTTAGTTAAAATAACATCCAATTAATACATAATAAAGACCCTACTACTAATATGCCAATTATCAGCATCTGCTGTCTAAAAAAAAAGATAAATCAAAGCCCAAAGTAGAAGCAATAAAAACAACAAACTAAAACAACAGCCAAAACCATACAATGCTCTAAGAAAAGCAAACCCAAAAAGTAGCCAAGCTAAACAGTTCCTAAAATAGAAGAACGAGTTTATAAAAATATATAGATATACATAATAGTCAATGTTATAAACGACAGTTCTCCAATATTCCGTTTTAGAGGTTTATTGGAAAATGACAAAATGAGATCGAAAAGAGACAAGTCCCACAATCAAACGGCAGCTCTGAGCCCGGGTTTCGAGCTGCCGGGTGAACCAGACCCAGCCTCTATCGCACTGGGTCCCCCATAGTTCACACCAACCATCTCGCCAAGGTTAGTTTTAATAAGGTTTTTAGGCCCCGAGGCTGGTTTTCTGTCCAGTCTGAATATGCAGATAGGATTTCCGTCCACCTGGAGTGAGAGTAGAATAGAATTCCGGGAAATCTGGTCACATCTCCGGATCTGTCTATGAATTACTCCTGAAGTCTTCACTAAACATGTCTATGAATTATTCTTGAAGCTCCTTGCCAGACGAACATATCTTGGTTTGGGTTTGGTCTCAGCAGGTGTCAGGATTTTCCAGGAGTGATGGAATTTTCTGAGAGCTGAATCAGTTCTGATGGGCCTTAGTGATCGTTATCTGGCACCCTTTTGGCATGGGCCACCTCTCATTGATGTGGAGAATACAGGTCTATTGTTCTATGGCAGGCCAGTTACCTACCCCCCCCCCCGGTTGGTTTCTGTGCAAGGGGGTACCTTTTAGCATACTTTAATCAAACTATATAATTATAACAGTAAAAACTCGAATTAAACTACATATTTATACCAGTCAATAAATACATAACAGGCTAATGTAATAAGAAAAGTATTTAAGCGATGTGTCTGAAAACGGTGAGTGCTCTTGGCTGAATGCCAAACCCAGCCAAATTTAAAACAAGTTAATGTAATGCTATTCAGGAAATGTGTCTGAGAGCAGTAAGAGCCTCTTGGCTGAATGCCCAGGACGCAGCCGTTTAACCCTTTGCTTTATCTCTCTGCTTTTATATTTCTATTAAACCTTGAAAATTTTACCAAAAAAATAAACCTCATTTTTCACAGGCCTTGTTGGGGACACTCAGGGGGACATTGGGGACACTCAGAGGGACATTGGGGACGTTGTGGTGGCCCCCACGGTGACGTCACCTCCTCCTGTTTCCCGCCGCCCGCGCCACTTTCCCGCATGTCCGCGACTGTCACCGGGTCCTGTTCCCCCCCGGAGTGTCCCGGAGTGTCCCCAGAGCATCCCCGCAGTGTTCACAGCGGTCATGGAGCCCCGCGAGGTGTGACAATCCTGGCGCGGGGGGCCCGGAGGGGACAGGGGGGACACGGAGGGGGTGGCAGAGGGGACGGGAAGGGGGTGGCAGAAGAGGACAGGGGGCCGCAAAGGGGACAGGAAGGTGTGGCAGAAAGGGAGGAGGTGACAAAGGGGTGGAGGGCACCGAGAGTGCTGGGTGGGGGGGACCGTGGGGGTGGCAGAGGGGACGAGGGGATGACAAAGGGACAGAGGGGACAGCTGAGCTCTCCAGGGAGGGGACAAAGGGCACCCTGGGAGGGCACAGGGGCCACCCCAGGAGGCCACAAGTGCCATGAGATCCCCACCACCTCCCCTGTCCCCTCCCCAGGTGCTGAAGGCGCAAGTGGCCACAGTGGCTACCCTGGGCATGTTGGCAGCCACCGTGACTGCAGCGAAGCGTGGCCGTTCGTGTACCAGAGGTCCCTTTGTGTAGACCTGATGAGATTCGCCTGCCGCCTCCGTAACAGCCTGAACCAGTGCAGTGACACCTCCCTGGGCCAGCACGGTGCCACCTCCCTGGGCTGGGCCCTGGCCACCCTCGGGGCCACCTCAGGGGTCACCTGGGCTGATGTGACAGCCACAACCAGAGCCTGGCAGGAGTGGGTGGACAACCTCGAGGACAGCTGGTTCTGGCTGGTTGAGGAGGCCGCCGATCTCCTCGATGGCTGGGAGGACGCAGTCAAGGCCACCACCAAGGCCACACCAAGGCCACCACCAAGGCCATCACCATTGGCCTGGTTGGGGACCTGTGGGGCAAGACTGCCGGCTGGGGGACGGCTGGGGACAACCTAGGGGACAACCTGGACTGGCAGCCGCGGGTGTCCCTGGCCGAGGAAAAGGCGGCCTTGTTGGTGGCCACGCATGAGGCCCGGGTAGCAGCGGCCACCAAGGCCATGGAAGAGGCCGTGGTGGCCACCAGCCGGGCGGGGGGGGCCACCAGGAGGGGACAGCGGGTGAAGGTGGCCCGGGGGCTGCTGGGGCGCTTGGTGGTCCTGTGTGACAGAGCCTCCCTGCTCCCCTTGGAGCTGCATGACCGGCTCGTGGACATTGAGGCCACCCTGGAGGGGACAAAGGAAGCATCTGCCAATATCTCTGAGGCCTTGGTGGCCAAGGTAGCCGAGGCTGAGCGGCTGTGGGAGGCCAGCGCCCGCCTAGCCATGCGTCACCTGCTGGTGACACTTGGGGAAATCGACTTTGTCCTCTCAGTCCCTATGGCAGCTCCGGGGGCCCTGGTGGCCCCCGTGGCCAAGCTGTGCCCGAAATGCAGAGCGGGCCGCGGTGGGAGGGGCGCGGATGGCCATGACGCAGGCCGGCATTTTGCTTTCCAGCTCAGTGGGAGGAAAAGAACTGTCAAATCCATCCAGCAAAAGAGCGGAGAAATAGCAGGTGGTGGATATCGTCGGCAATTGGGATTAATTTTATCTGCCTGGACTCCAAAGGCTCCGCGGGGTGGGGGCGGGGGGGGAGGGCGGCTACGGCTCCTGTCCCGAAAATTCACGCTAAGGAAAAGGGCCCCATGCCGGACAAGCTGGAGAAGAACCTCAGCCCCCGGAGGAGCTGCTGGGGGTCTCCCCCGCCGCCCCCCCCATCTCCGCCTGCCGGGGCACACGGGCCCCCCTCGCTGCCTTCCCGCGGGCTGGAAACCCCTCCCGCGCAGCCACCGACATTGCAATGTAAGCGGGGGCAGCGGCCGCGCCCGCTGGGTCTGGCCGGGACCGGAGCGGCGGCCGGGGGCTCGTTCGTGTCATTCCGGGGTGGCGGCGGAGCTCGGAGCCGCCTCCAGCACAGGTGCGGCCCCCGGTCGGTCGTGTCACAGCTCGGGGATTGCTGAGGGCGGAGGGACCGCGGTGAGGGGCAGGGGGCGGTTCTGGTGAGGTTTGTGCCGGGTTCCCCCGTGTCCCCCCGTGCTGTGATCGCGGAGGGAGCGGCTGCCCGCGGTCTCCTCCTGGCCCGGATCCCTGGGGCCGAGCCGGTGCCGCAGCAGCGAGGGCTCATCCCGGGGGCTCTCGGTAGGGCAGAGGCGGCTGCTCCGTGCCCGGGACAGTTCCGGCTGGGCGGCACCGGGCTGGGCGCCGCTGCTCGGGCGGGAGGTGTCCGTGCCCGGCTCAGGGCTGGCACGGGAGGAACCTGAACGTGCCTCAGAACCCAAAGCGCTCCAGGCGCCGAGGGGAGGCAGAAAGCGCCGCCTCCTGCCTGCTCCGATCGGGCCGAGGCTTCTTGGCGCTGCCCTCTCTGCCAGGAGCCGCTTCGTGTTCCCAGGCAGGGACCCAAAGCGGCTGTGGCCGCGCTCGGTGTCCCCGGGCTCCAACCCGCGGGGGCAGCGAATGCGGGGGACAATCCTGAGCACGCCGGGGCTGCTGCTTCTTCCACTCCGAGCCGCAGCTGCTCTGTGCCAGCAGCATCCGGCAGCTCCCAGGCGCTGTCAGCGCCTGTCCCGGCACGGAGCTGGGCTGCAGCGGCTGCAGAGCCAGAGGGGCCGGGGCTGCGGGCACCGGAGAGCTCCCGGAGGCTGCGCTTGTCTCCGCAGGTGCTGCCGCAGCGTCCGGGGAGCGGGGACAGCGCACCCAGAGCTGGCACCGCCTTGCTGAGCCTCGGTGTCCCGCAGGGCCGGGACCAGCAGTGACCTCTCCTCATGTCCCTTTCAGGGTGCCATCACCGTGGGTGTGAAGCTGTTCCCGAGTCCGATCTCTGAAAGGCTTTTTCAGCACTCCTGATGTCTCCGGAGCAAGGTGCTGTTTGTTCCAGGCAGAGAGATGCCGGCTGTGAGCTGGACGAGAGTGAATTCTGCTGTGCTTGTGAGCCTGTGAAGAAGGCCCTGGAGGATGAATTAGCAACAGGGAATATACTCAGAAGATTCCTAGGTGGGTGCAGGAGCACACCTGTGGTCTCTAGGGAGGGGACAGTGTCACCTCCCAAGGACAGGGCTGGCAGGTGTGTGGCTGTTTCCCGATGTCTGGAAGGGGCCAGGGCTCTGCTCTGCCCCATCAGTGGCTGTGACCAACAGCCCCAGCTGCCCCCAAGCCTGTGCAGTTCTCCTGCTGCAGCCTGTCCCCACCCCCGTGTCCCTGGCTGTCCCCACCCCTGTGTCCCTGCCTGTGTCCAGGCTCTTGGCTCTCTGCCTGCCAGCTGAGCGAGGGGCAGGCTGGCTGAGGGCTCCTCCTGTGCTCCCTGGGCATTGGCTGAGCAGACTGGAGGGCCGGCTCTGGTTCTGGCAGCCAGCAGCTCTTTCCTGCTCCAGGCAAGCGGTTCAGGTCCCATCCCGTGGTCATCTTGGTGCTGATTTTCCTCGTGTTCCTGGTGCTGGCTTTGGGGGTGGCCTTGGCTGTGCAGTCAGGTAAGGGAGGGGCAGCAGCCTGGGCCCAGCCCCTCGGGGCAGAGCGGGGTCCCTGCTCCCTGCAGGGGGGAATCCTCAGAGCTTCTCCTCTTCTCCCTCCAGCACAACAGGTTCCATTTACACCTGTGACTCCGCTGTGTGTTCTGGGCTGTCCCTCTGGCTGGGTTGGGTACAATGGGGTCTGCTACTACTTGTCAAGGGATGACAGCACCTGGGAGCAGGGTCAGGAACGGTGCTCCGAGCTCGGGGCCTCCCTGGCCATTCTCAAGGATGAGGACATGGTGAGTGAGGGGCTGTGGGTGGTGTGGGGTGGCTGAGGGGAGCCTGGGGGTGCTCCTGGGCTGGGTGCTGGTCGGGCTGGGGGTGCAGCCCTGTCCCGGGGCCTTGCAGGGAAGGAGCCCCGGCTGTGGGGGGAGCCCTGGGCACGTGTCCCCCCGAGGGGCCGGGGCAGAGCAGCTCCCACTCCTCTCTCCTTGGCAGGATTTGCTCTTCCACCTCCGCGGGAACGTCGATTACTGGCTGGGGCTGCGCAGACGGGGCGAGCGCCTGCAGTGGGGGGACGGCAGCAACTTCAGCTCCTGGTGAGTGCCGGGGAGCCGGGCAGGGCATGGGGGGACAGGGGCACGAGGTGTTCCCCTGGGAACCAGCGCTGACTCTGCTCCTCCTTGCAGGGTTCCTGTCCTTGGTGATTCTGAGTGTGTGTGCCTGGCTGAGTATAAATTCAGGAGTCAGAGCTGCTCGAACGAGCAGCCGTATCTGTGCAGCAAGGCCCAAGCTCCCCTGTAACAGGGGGTGGGGAAAGGACCTTCTCCATGCTGGGCAGTGACAGCTTCACCTCTCAGCCCAGCACGGGGCTGTCCTTCCTCAGCTGCCCCCTGTGCTGTGCATTCCCTCTCAGGGTCACCTCAGTGCCTGTTCCTCCCCACTGCCAATGCTGGGCTGGGTGTCCAAAGGAAAAGTCTCTGCAATACTTCCTGCCACTGATGCTCCCTGGAGTGAGAGGATAGCCCTCATTACACAGTAAGGTTGAATGGGAAATGCAAATTGCCCTTGGCTCTCTGAAATCACCACGAACTGGCCTGAAGATGAGACTTTTGGACTGTCCTTGGAAGAGTAACAACAACAGCTGACACATGCTGAGAAGAAATCTCACTTTTGGCATCAGGCACCTGCCTGTGAAGAATGGTCTCTCAGCTGCTGGTGCTCTCTCTCTCGGCTTTGGAGGAGGATGGTCAGAGCTACTGCTTGGGGAAGGGAATTTGCTGCCACTGCCATAACCCAGCCCAGAGCTGCTGCTTCTGCTGTAGAGCGAGCGGTGCCAAAAAGCCATTGAGGACATTCCCGAGGCTGCTGGAGGACAGTGATGTCACCGCTGTGATGTCATCGGGGCAGTGACATCACTGGGGAGACTTATGGACACTCGAGTGCCACCAGCTCCTCGTGTCACCAGGACCTTGTGCAAGAGAAATTGAGGGGGGGTCCTTGTGCCACCAAGAGCTCCTCGTGTGTCCCCGGGACTGGCCCCACCCCCGTGCGAGGGCCCCCGGTGTCCCCGGGGTCTCTCTCTGTGTCACACGCCACCCTCAGGCACTCACTGGGGACCCCCGAGCACCGGGACCCCCCTTCAAGATCCCCCTCACGCATCAGGACCCTCGAGTTTCACCTGAGACACTAATTTTGAAGACTTTAGAAAAACTATGTCTATTGCTGACTTAGCTGAGAAGATAAGCTTTGCTGAAATCAGTTCAAACTTAGAGGATGGTTAAAAAGAGACCGGATTTCAGATAAGTTATCCTGGATCTAATAATTCATTGCTTGTCAACTCTGTGTTTGTGTAAAGCTTCCTTGCAGAAGCTAATCAATACCCCAAGAATGCAAAACAATTGCAAACCTCCTGTTTTCAGAAACAACCTATTGAAATAGGCCTGGAAAACAGGAAACAGGGAGTCCTACCAAGGATCCATAAATCATGACACAGCAAAAAGGTTGAAAGGTTAGAACGAGGAAGACTCATTTTACTTCTTCATTTCTAGTGACCCCTCCTCAGAATAGACCCCCGACTCATTTCGGAGAACAAACTGTGAATGCTTAATAGCCTTTTTGTCAATTAGCATACGAAGCGGAGAAGAGGAGGTGACAAGGGTATGAATATGCATTTGTATTTTGTGCATTCAACACTATTGTGGATAAAAGGCTTTGTAATCACCTGTGATCTTGGTAGCGCTCATTAGGGAAATATCCCAGCGCTGCCCGGCGCCGTAATAAACATACACTTTGTAACTTTAACAGTTAGGGAGTCTTTTGTCCGTCACAGTTTGGTATCGATATTAGATCGATATTCATATTTTAATAAATCACACCTGCCCCCTCCTCATGCACCGGAACCACCAGACACCCCCACCTCCCCCGAGGAATCGCCTCCTCCTGCACCGGGACCCTCCCCTGGTGCACCGGGACCACCGGAGACCCCCCCACGAATCACTGGGCACCGCCCCCGCCTCGAGCACCAGCACCAGGACTGGACCCTTCTCATGCACACCCCCTGTGCACTGACCTCCCCCTCACTGGACACCGGGACCCCCCTGTGCACCAGGACTGGACCCCCCCATCGTGTACTGTAATATATGTTATAGAATAATTCGTGTTTTATTAGAAAATCTATGTTTGATTGTAACAAGTCATGTTTTATTGTAACAAAGCAATATAAATTCACTCAGGGTTGAGAGAGCAGAAACTATGCCACCACTTTCCCATAACCCGGGAAGGAACTCGTTAGCAAAAGAATAGGGGGTGGCGCTGAAAATAGAATAGGTCTGCTGAGATAAGCCAGCCAAGGACCCAAGGAGAGATACCTGATATGCATCTTATCTGCTCCTCAAGGGTGTACATCCCAATACCCGATTCCAGTAAATCAAATCAAGCATTTACCTTTTCCTGGAAAACTGTTCAAAAACTGTTCAACTTCAACAGACTGGTAGCAGAGAAAAGAAGCCACATGAATATGCACAGAAACCGGACAAGACAAGAAGCAAACGACCCAGCTGTCCAGCCGAAGAACTGTATAGAAACAACCACTGAAAGGACTGTACTCGAGAACCGTGGGGGACTCGGTGTGGTAGAGGCTAAGTTTGTGGTTCATCCAGCACTGATCCCGGGCTCGGAGCTGATTTTGCTTGTGGCTTTTCTCGGATTTTTTAAATTTCGATTTCCCAATAAATCCCTTTATTAAAATAATTGGCTATTCATTTTTAACATGTACCGACCCCCCCCGAGCAAAGGGCCCGGGCCCCCCTTTGTGCACCGCCCATCCCGGGGGGTTCGGCCCTTCCCCTTTCACCCCCCGGGAACAGCGCCGGGACTGGGGGGGCCGGAGCGGGACTGGGGGGGCACAGGGGGGTCCCCAGCACCGGGGGGGTCCCTTGGGGCTCGGTCCTGTCCCCCCCCCCCGTTATCACCAGGGACTCCCCGTTATCACCAGGGACTACCCCTGCAATTTACTGGGCCCCCCCACCCACCGGGACCCCCCCATTCACTGCCCCTCCCTTCACCAACCCCCCCCAAAGCGCTGGGACCCCCCCCCGATCCATGAGTCCCCCCAGTGCGCCAGGACCCCCCACTCACCGCCCCTCCCCCACCCATGGGACCTCTCCCCTCCTCACCGCGCTCCCCCCACTCACCAGAACCCCCTCAATCCATGGGACCCCCCCCACTCACCCCACTCCGCCCCCCTCGGCACCCCCCGGCCCCCCCCCCATTGACTGAACCCCCCCGGAACGTCCCCAGCCCCTCCCCCCTCGGCCCCCATGAGCCCCCAGCCCGCGTTCTCAACTGGGAAACCCCAAATCCTTTGGAATTCTCACCTGGGACCCCCAAACCCCACCCGGGACCCCCAAAACCCCCAAAACACTGGTGACAGTGGGAGGGGGTGGCACTGGTGACACTGGGCTGGTGGCACTGGGACAGGGCTGAGGACACTGGGCTGATGCTGGGTTGGGGGCACTGGGCTGGTGCCACTCAGGTGGTGACAGTGGGACAGAACTGGTGACATTGGGTTGGTGGCACTGGGATGGGACTGGGGACACTGGGGTGGAACTGGGCTGGTGGCACTGCCCTGTCCCTGGTGCCACCTGTGTGGTGTCCCCGTGTCCCTGCGGTGTCCCTGCACTCGGCCCGCACTGCTCTGGGGGTGGCTGAGGACGGTCCCCTGCTGCTGGCCCGGGCCACGGTGGCCGTGTCCTGCCAGGTGGCCCGGCAGGGGGAGGGGTGGGGTGCCCGGGAGGTGATGTCACCTGGCTCTGTCCCTTATGGGCATGCCACATTTGCGCCTGTCCATGATTGTCACTAGGCCTGTTCGCCCCCCGGGAGTGTCCCCAAGGTGTCCCAGCCGTGTCCCCAGTGGCCATGGAGCCCCACAAGGTGTGACAATCCCGGCGTGGGGGGACGGGACAGGAGGGCATGGGAGGAAGGGGAGAGGAGATGGGCAGAGAGGACCAAGGGTGGTGGGTGAAGGGGGACAGCGGGGGGGTGGCAGGAGGGACAGCAGGTGGTGGCAGGGGGGTGGCAGGAGGGGGAGGAGGTGACAAAGGGACAGAGGGGACAGCTGAGCCCTCCAGGGAGGGGCCAAAGGGGACTCTGGGAGGGCACAGGAAGTCACAAGTGCCACCAGGTCACAAGTGCCATGAGGTCCTGGCCACCTCCTCTATCCCCTCCCAAGGTGCTGGAAACACAGGGGGCCGTGGTGGCCACCCTGGGTGAGCTGGTGGCCACAGTGACCGCGCCATGCAGGGACGTGTGGTCATTCATGTACCCAAGGTCCCTGCATGCAGCCCTGAGAAGATTCACCTGGCACCTCCAGGACACCCTGGGCCACTGTGGTGTCACCTCCCTGGGCCGGGCCCTGGCCACCCTCAGGGCCACCCCGGGGGCCACCCAGGCCCATGTGACAGCCATGGCCAGTGCCTGGTGAGAGTGGGTGCACGTGCTCCTGGAGAGCTGGTTCTGGGTGTTTGAGACGGCCGCCGATCTCCTCGATGACTCAGAGGATGAGGCCACCAGCACCCAGGCCAGGGACCTGCAGGACAGGACCGCCAGATGGGGGACAGCTGGGGACAACCTGGTGGCTGCGGCCTGGTGCCACTCATGGCCTGGGCCAAGGACAGGGTGGACTCATGGTTGGATGAGCGTGATGCCCAGGTGGTGACGGCCATCCATGCCATGGAGGAGGCCATGGTGGCTGCCAGCCAGGCATGGGCAGCCACCAGGAGGGGACAGCAGGCAGAGGTGGCCCAGGGGCTGCTGGGGCACTCGGTGGCCGTGTGTGAGGAAGCCTCCACGGTCCCCCAGGAGCTGCTGTGCCAGCTCATGGACATTGAGGCCACCCTGAAAGGGGCAAAGGAGGCGTCCAACGATGTCCCCGAAGCCTTGGTGACTGCGGTGACTGAGGCTGAACGTCTGTGTGAGACCAGAACCTGCCTGACCACGTGTCACCTGCTGGTGACACCTGGGGACATACACGCCCTCCTCTCAAGGCCCTATGGTGGCTCCAGTGGCCCTGGTGGCCCCCATGGCCTTGTGGTGGCCAAGCGGTGCCAAAAAACCACCGAGGACATCGCAAGGCTGATGGAGGACAGTGATGTCACCACTGTGACATCATAGGGGCAGTGACATCATCGGGGACATCACTGGAGTCACTTGTCCCCTCCCCCCTCCCTGCACAGTATTTCAGACAAATTTGGGGAATTTTTTGGGAACTTTCATTGAACCTGTCCCAAATGCTGATGGGAATTCCTGGGGTGACATCACTGGGCAAACTCAGGGACACTTGGGGACATGCAGGGATGCTGGGCCAAGGGGTGAATGAGCCCCCTCGGTGCTTTGCAGGAGAGGCAGCAGAGCCAGGTTATAAATGACAGCATAAATGACAATATCAATGACAATATCAATGCCAATATCAATGACAATACAATATTGGCTTTCGCATTCACACATCAGCTTTCGCACACTGTCATTGTTTCACAATGATTTTGATATGGTGGAATTTATAATTCCTTTCAGCTGCTTTTTGGTATATCATAGTCTATTGGTTTATGTGTGCACTGTGTAGCCTACAGAAATGTAGCATAATAAATCTATATTATATTAGATTATATATTTATGATCCTTAATCTAATAATAATATAATCTAATTATATTTATAATTAGATTATAATATTATTATCTAATAATTTATTTATAATAATTTATATTATTAGGCTAAATAGTATCACATTATTATATAAATGATATTATATTATATTATAGGCCGTAGCAAAATATTAAAATAGAGACTATGCAATGCTAAAATGCTTTTATATTATAACTATAACTAGCTTTTATATTGTAACAATTATAACTAACTTTTATATTATAACCGACTCAGGGAATGGTGTAAAACAATTCTGTTGTTTCCCACATCTGCGGGCCGGTGATAACAGCGACGGAAACCAGAGCACCAGAGAAGAATTTATTAATTTACCAGGGAGGGTGGAACAACAGGGTGGGACCAGTAGAAGTAAAATACAGGGACCTGATGTACAGGATGTGCTGCAGACAAGTCAGAGATTGGAACCAGACAAGAGAGTTCCTGGAACGTCAAAAACTCCCAGGAATGTTTGGATGATGTCCAAACTCATGAATATGGATGTGCCCCAGCAATGGAGCGGTGCACAGAGAACATTGTTTTAAACACCCCAGCGCTGGAGATTGTCCCTTTTTTATCCCTGATTAAACTTGTAACCATTTCAAAGAGTGAGCTTTGTTTTTCACACCCGGGTGTGATTTGGGGGCCGGGGGGGTCCCGGGCAGCCCCCGCCACCCCCGATCACGGCCCCGCTGCTGAGCACTGACCCCGCCCCGGGGGGCACCGGGACCCCCCAAAATCCACACCCGCACCCCCTTGAGTGGAGCTGGTGCCTGGAGAGGCTCCTGGAACAGAGGCTGGACAGAGTGAAATGAACAAACCAGGGATTTATGGAAAGGGTTCAAAGGATTCACCTGGGGCAGCACCAGAGCCCGGCCAGGGCTGCACCCAGGATGGACCCAAAATGGACCCAGGATGGATCCCAATCACGAATTTCACCCTTTTATAAGGTTTGGTCCATTTCCATACTGGGGTCAATTGCCCAATTACACTTCAGGTGATGCAGTCCCACCCTCCCAGGTCGCTCTCCTCAATCCGCTGCTGTTTGCACTTTTTGGGCCCAAAGCTGCAGCGCTGCCCTTGGTTCTGGGGCTGGGGAAGGAATTGTTTTGTCTGACTGAGCTGTGAGGAGAACTTGCTCACACTCTGTATGAAATTCAGAGTCACACACCAATGCAGTGCAGAATGTGGCAAATATAAAAGCTCAAACTGAAGGCATCATTTCCCTCCTTTAGAGGCTTGACAAGGCCTTTACCTTGTCGAGTCTCTGTTCTGAATATCTACTAATAATAGGTACTGAATAACAGATAAGTAACCAATAACAGGTATTTAATAACAGATAAATTTGGCCTGAGTCCCCACCAGCTGATGCATTCAGGGTTTTAGATGTGAAGACCAAGCCAGCGTGTCCTGCTCTGACAGACACCGCTGCCCTCCTTGCATTCCTTTGGGCACTTCAGAAGGACCGAGTCTGTCCCAGCTGTGCTCTGCAGGCTGACACTGCCCTGGAGACAGAACAGCAGAGAAGAAAGAAGCAGCGCTTTAGACGGGCTCTGCACAGGGCAGGGACTCGCTTCCCTTTCCCTGCACTCCGGCATTTCTGGGAAAACAGCCGCAGCTCCCAGCGCCCTCAGGTCCCGCTCCCCCCGAGCTCCCGGCGGTTCAGGGCAGCAGCGGCTCCTTGGCCTCCTGCCCGGGCCGGGCCCAGCGCCGGGGCCGCTCCTCAGCCGAGGTTTCCGAGAAATGCCGGAGTGCAGGGAAAGGGAGGCGGGGCCGTGCCCTGTGCAGAGCCCGTCTAAAGCGCTGCCATTGGCTGATTCTGTGATGCCATTTGCACCCACTGTGCTCCCAGTTGCTCCCAGTGCAAGTCCAGTGACCCCCAGTATGATACCAGTAACCCCCAGTCAACCCCAGTATGAGTCTGGTTTGATCCCAGTCACTCCCAGATCCTTCCAGTATTACTCCAGTCAATCCAGGTATGACCCTGTCAGTCCCAGTATGATCCCAGCATGGGCCCAGCTGCTCCCAGTACGATTCTAGTTACCCCCCTGCATTATTCCAGTTTCTCCTATTCACCCCTACTATGGATCTGGTCACTCCCAGTATGATTCCAGTCAGGCCCAGGATGATCCAAACCATTCCCAGTCTCTCCCAGTATAACTCAGTTGTCTCCAGCATGCTCCCAGTAGCCCTCAGTGTAGTCCCAGTATATCCCAGTATGATCCCTGGTGCCCCAGTTCTGCTGCTAGTGGGTTCTTTTCCCAGTCTGTCCCAGTCTGTCCTGGTCCCTTCCCAGCAGCCGCCACCATTTCCCAGATCCTGCCCCCCCTGCCCCATTCCCAGGCACTGGGACCCCCCTGCACCCCCTTATCCTGCACCCCCTTATCCTGCACCCACACCCCCCTGCACCCCCTTATCCTGCACCCCCTTATCCTGCACCCACACCCCCCTGCACCCCCTTATCCTGCACCCACACCCCCTGCACCCCCTTATCCTGCACCCACACCCCCCTGCACCCCCTTTCCCGGGGATCCTCCTCTCCCAGCCCCTGGATCCCCTGTTTCCGTCACCCCGGGGAACCCCCGGGCCCCCGTTCCCGCCCAGCCCGGGGCACCTCACCCCCAGGCCTCCCTTTCCTGGGAAACCCCAGCTGGGCACGGGGCTCTCCAGCCGCTCTGGGATTGATGATCACCCCAAGGAAAGAGAGAGAACAGGAGAGAGAGAGAAGGAGATTGGGAATCAGGGATCGCAGTCCCAGCGCCCAGTCCTGCTCCGCCGGGGCTGGGACCCGCACCCGCAGGAAAAATTGGATCCGCTGCTCCCGGTGCTTCCCCCGCTTTGGGCCGAACCCAGCGGGTTCCGGGCAGAGTTTGAGCGCAGGGCCCGGGAGTTCAGCACAGCCCGGCCCGGGGGTCCCACGTGGCCGTGGAGGGTCCCAGATGGATCCCTGAGGGATCCGGAGGGGTTCCAGGAGGGGATCCGGGCAACGAGAGGTGAATGGGAACCCCAAAACCGAGACCCCCTTGAACCACAATTCCTGGGCACCGGGACCACCCTGACCTTCCATTCCCAGGCAGGGGAACCCCCCTGAACCCCCAATTTGGGTCCTGTGACCGCCCTCCATCCCCTTCCCCAGCACCGGGACCCCCCTGTACCCCCTGATCTGGCACCGAGATCCCCCTGAACCCCATTTCTGGGCACCGGCACCCCCTGAATCGCCATTTTCAGGTACCAGAATGTCCTTGAATCCTGAATTTCCTAAAGGAAAAACCCCTGAACCCCTAATTTTGGGATGTGGGACCCCCACTGCATTCCCTTCTGCAGCACCGGGACCCCCCTGTACCCCCCTATCCGGGACTGGGATCCCCCCGCACCCCCGTCAGTGCTCTGGGACCCCCCTGCACCCCCTTTTTGGGCATCCCGCATTTCCCAGACCCCAGACCCGCCCTTTTCCTCGGCTTTTGGATCCCCAGATCTCCCAAATTTCCGCGTCCCCCCAGTTCTCCATTCCCGGCGCATTCTAGATGGGGGTTCCAGGGGGACCCAGGGGATCCCAGGGGGTCTCCAGTGGGATCCAGATGAATTCCCTGGAATTCCCCTTCCCATCCCATCTCGCTTTCGCGTCCCCCAAGCTGCGTCCCCAGGATCCGCCCGCCTCTCCCAGCCCCAGCCCCCCTTTCCCGTGACCCAGGGACCCCCTGGACCCCCAGTCCTGCCTTTCCCAGCTCCCGGACCCCACTTCCCTCAACACCGGGGACCCCCGGACTGGATCCCGCCGAATTCTCGGGAATTCCCCCGTCCCCTCCCCCCCCGCCCTCCCTCGGTCTCTTTCGCGTCCTCGTCCCAACCTGTGAGACCGGGATCTGCCCGGCGACCGGTGACGTCACTGACAGACCGGACCGCCATTGGCCAGCACGAAATAGCGGCGCCAATGGCGGGGCCGGAGGCGGCTCTGGGGGCGGGACCAGGGCTGGGAGCGGGGCCAGGTCTGGGGGCGGGGCCGCAGCGGAGCAGCGCCATGGCTGC
>CAJVGK010000018.1:1407098-1542626 GCA_910950805.1 Acrocephalus scirpaceus scirpaceus | reverse complement strand
GGATTTTGGGAAAAACCAAGGGAAAAAACAGGGGAAAAGGGAAAAAATGAGGGAAAAGCCGAAGGGGAGGAAAGAGGGTGAAAAAAGGGGAGGAAAAATAGGAGAAAATGAAGGGAAAAGGGGAAAAAATAGGGGTTAAATGAAGGAAAACCCAGGAAAAATAAAGAGGGAAAAATTATGGGGAAAAAAAAAAAAGGAAAAACCAGAAAAAAAAATGAGGGAAGAAACGGGAAAAAAAAGGGAAAAAAAACAGGAGAAAGAGTGAAAAACTGGGAAAAATGAGAGGAAAAGCAGAAAAAAAGAGGGAATAAGTGGGAAAAAATGAGGGGGAAGAACAGGGGAAAAGCAGGAGAAAAATGAAGGAAAAAAACTGGGAAAAATGAGGGGAAAAGTGGGGAAAAAGGAGAGAAAAAGCAGGGGAAAAAAAAGGAGCGAAAAACAGGGGGAAATGTGGGGAAAACCGGGGAAAAAAGAGGGAAAAAACTGGGGAAAAATAAGAGGAAAAAGTGTGGGGAAAACAATGAAGGGAAGAAAAGAACAAAAATGAAAATCCTGGGGAAGAAAATGAGGGGAAAACTGGGGGAAATGAGAGTGGAAATGATGGGAAACGCAGGGAAAACGGGATAAAAGTGGGATTTTTTGGAGAATGAAATGGATTTTTGGGATTATGGATTTTGGGGGGAAAAAATCAGGAAAAAAAAATGAGGCAAAACCCAGGAAAATTCGGGGGGAAAAAAAAGAGAACTTTTGTGGGTTTTGGGGCCGGACACAAAATCCTGGGAATGAAAGTGGAGTTTTTTCCACTTCTGATCATGGGGGCTGTTTGGGGGGATTTTGGGGTGTCCCAGGAGGTGTTCAGGGGGTTGGGGGGGCTGGTTTAGGGTAGATTTGGAGGGGTTTGGGGGCGATTTTTTGGGGATTTTGGGAGTTCCTGGGGGCTGTTCTGGGGGGGATTTTGGGGGGTCCTGGGGGGACTGGGGCGCCTCAAACACATCCAGGACAAGCGCCCCTCCCGCGGCAAATCTCGCGAGATCACACGGGAACAGCCTCGCCGCCATCTTGGTTGAGGGCGCTTTTGCGCGCTCCACGGAGCCCTTCTAAGGCTGGCGGGGTAAGAAACCTTCAAATCCAGCTCGGAAAGCCCAAATTCCACATAAAGCCCCGAACTTCGGGGTAAAGACCCCGGAATTGAGCCTAAAAGCCCCAAATGCAGCCTGGAGACCCCTCAGGGCTCGCCCTAAACAGCCAGGACAAGCACCCCCTTTCCGCGGCAAATCTCGCCAGACCATCTGTGAAGCCTCGCCGCCATCTTTGTTAAGGGCGCGTCTGCCTCTTCTCGGGGTCTGCCCTCAATCTGGCGGGACAAAGAGGCTTCAAATCCACCAAAAATCCCGCTAAAATCCTCCCCGAATCCCCTCATAATCCCCTCAAAATTCCACCAAAATCCCCTCAAAATCCTCTTAAAATCCACCAAACTCCCCCCTAAAATCCTCCCCGAATCCTCTCAAAACCCCCTTAAAATTCGACCAAATCAGCCTGCAGATGTGAGAAACAAAAGAATTGATTCCATTCTCTGAGTCAGTCATAATCTAAAAGTTAGTTATAATAGTTACAATATAAAAGTTGCAATAGTTACAGTATAAAAGTTAGTTATAATAGTTATAATATAAAAGCATTTTAGCATTGTGCAGTCTCTATTTTATTTTTCCCTAAGGTCTAGGATATGAAATCGATTTATGACACTGCCATTTATGTCAGCTGTATGGTGCACACACAAACTGATAGATTGTGTTATACCAAAGAACAGCTGAAAGGAATTATAAATTGAACCATATCAAAATCGTTGTGATCAATAACAACGTGCAAAAGCCAATACATGAATGTGAAAGCCAATATTGTATTGTCATTGATATTGGCATTGATATTGGCATTGATATTGTCATTGATATTGTCATTGATATTGGCATTTATAACCCGGCTCTGCTGCCTCTCCTGCAAGGCACCGAGGGGGCTCATTCACCCACTGCCCCCAAGTGTCCCTGCATATCCTCAGAGTGTCCCCAGTGATGTCAGCCCAGGAATTCCCATCCGGATTTGGAACAGTTTCAATGAAAATTCCCAGAAAATTCCCCAAATTTGTCTCAAACACTGTGTGGGGTGGGGGGAGGGGACAAGTGACACCAGTGATGTCCCTGATGGCATCAATGCCCTGATGATGTCACAGCGGTGACATCACTGTCCCCCCAGCAGCCTTGGGATGTCCTCAAAGGCTTCTTGGCACCGCTGGGCCACCACACGGCCACCAGGGCCACTGGGACTGTCATGGGGACTCAGGAGGAGTCTGTGGATGTCCCCAAGTGTCCCCAGCAGGTGACGCGTGGTCAGCCAGGTGCTGGCCTCCCACAGCCTCTCAGCCTCAGCCACCGCAGCCAAGGCCTTGGGGACATTCGGGGTCACCTCCCTTGAATACTCCAGGGCGGCCTCGATGTCCCCGAGCTGGCGCAGCAGTTGCCAGGGGAACATGGTGGCTTTGTCACACACGGCCACCAAGCGCTCCAGCAGCCTCCAGGCCTCCTCCGGCCACCGTCCGCTCCCGGTGGTCGCGTTCCCCCAGTCCTCGTGGAGCTTGGCGGCCTCCTCGGCCAGCCGGGACCAGCTCTCCGTGAGCGCGGCCACCGAGTCCTGGCAGGCGCTGACCGTGGCTGTCACATGGTCATGATGGCGATGGCCTCGAAGGCAGCCAGGGCCTGGCGCAGGGAGGTGACATTGCGCTGGCCCATGGAGGTGACACTGCAGTGGCGCAGGGTGCAACGGAGGCTCCAGTTGAATCTCCTCAGAGTTGTGCACAGGGACCGTGGGGACACGGCCCGCAGCACGTCCTGCTCCGGCAGGGTCACAACGGCCGCCAGCTCGCCCAGCGTGGCCACCACGGCCACCAGCTCCTCCAGCAGCTGGGGAAGGGACAGGGAGGTGGCAGGGACCTCCTGGGGTGGCACTTGTGGCCTCCTGGGGTGGCCCCTGTGCCCTCTCGGAGTCCCCTTTGTCCCCTCCCTGGAGGGCTCAGCTGTCACCTCTCTTCCTTTGTCACCCCATTGTCCCCACTGCCACCACCCTGGCACCCCTCGCTGTCCACCGCCCCCGCCACCCTTGGTCCTGTCCACCACTCTGTCACCTCCTCCATTCCTCCCACCCTCTCCTGTCCCCTTTGCGACCCCCTGTCCTCTCCCGCCTCCCGCGCCGGGATTGTCGCACCTCTCGGGGCTCCATGGCCGCTAGGAACACTCTGGGGACACTCCGGGGACGCTCTGGGGACTCTCTGGGGACACTCCGGGACACTCCGGGGGGCGAACAGGACCCGGTGACAGTCGCGGACACGCGGGAAAGTGGCGCCGGCGGCGGGAAACAGGAGGAGGTGACGTCACCGCCCCGCCCCGCCCCCTCCGCCCGCGGGGCCACCGCGAGGTCCCCAATGTCCCCCTGAGTGTCCCCAGTGTCCCCCTAAGTGTTCCCAATGTCCCCCTGAGTGTCCCGAACAAGGCTTTTGAAAAATGAGGTTTATTTTTTTGGTAAAATTTTCAAGGTTTAATAGAAAGATAAAAGCAGAGAGATAAAGCAAAGGGTTAAACGGCTGCGTCCTGGGCATTCAGCCAAGAGGCTCTTACTGCTCTCAGACCCATTTCCTGAATACGCATTACATTAACTTGTTTTAAATTTGGCTGGGTTTGGCATTCAGCCAAGAGCACTCACCGTTTTCAGACACATCGCTTAAATACTTCTATTACATTAGCCTGTTGTATATTTATTGACTATTATGTATATCTATATATTTTTATAAACTCGTTTTTCTATTTTAGAAACGGTTTAGCTTGGCTACTTTTTGGGTTTGCTTTTCTTAGAGCATTGTATGGTTTTGGCTGCAGTTTTAGTTTGTTGTTTTTATTACTTCTACTTTGGGCTTTGATTTATCTTTTTTTTTAGACAGCAGATGCTGATAATTGGCATATCAGTAGTAGGGTCTTTATTATATATTCATTGGATGTTATTTTAACTAAACAGTTTAATTACAAGCATAACTATATATTAGCTATTCTATTATTATGTCTAAGCAAAAAAACTAGAAACTACATCTTTACAGCAGAGTTATTTTAACATTACATATTAATTAATTACATTAATTTTAATATTTGTGAAAAGCCAACTTTATATTGTGTATTTATAACAAGGCCCAAGAGTCCCCTGATGTCCTGTTGGGGACACTGGGGACACACTGGGGTCCTGCTGGGGACACTGCGGGGATATCAGGGACATCGTGGAGACCCAAAACGCATCAGGGTGTCCCCAAGGGTTGGACACAGGGTGTCCCCAAGGTACCCCGGGGTGTCCCCAAGGTACCCCGGGGTGTCCCCGTGCCCCAGCAGTGACAGTGCCACCCCCGTGTCCCCACCCTGTCCCTACCCCTGCCCCCCCAGCGCCCCCTGGGCCACCTCCAGCCTCCGCGCCACCTCCTCGTGCCCCTCCCGCGATGTCCCCAAGGCCACCACGATGTCCCCGAGTGCCCGGGCTGCCTTGGGGAACCCCTGTCCCCGCATCCCCCACGGCGTCACCTCCCCGTCCCGGGTGACAGCGGCCACCAAGGTCCCCAGGGCCAGCGTCACCTCCTCCAGCCGCCCCAGCACAGCCGCGCTGATTTACCCCCAAGGGGCAGAATTTGCCCTGCCGGGACCTCAGGGACCCTTTTGGGGCCCGGATTGATCCCCCAGGGCTCCATTTCCCCTGCCAGGACCCCACTGACCCCCTCAGGGCCCATTCACCCCACCCAGGGCTCAGTTTTACCCTGCCAGGATCCTGATTTGGAATTGGTTATTTGGGGTTGGTTTTAGGGATACAGCAGGATTTGGGGTTTGGGATTTGGGATTGTTCGGGGATCCAGGGGTGGAGATTTTTAAAGATTGGATTTGGGGTATCCAGCAGCATTTGGGATCTGGGGGGTTTTTTTCGGGATCCAGGACTTGGGATTTGAGAACATTTGTGATCCTTCCTTGGGATCCAGCAGAATTTGTGATCATTCTTGATCCAGGATTTGGGGTATTTTGAGGTTTATTTGTGATGCAGGATGCTCCCCAATCAGGGCTAGCAGAACTGCCGGCTTTCCTCGGAGCCGGTGCCAGCGAAGACGCAGCGCTGGGAAAGGCGGGCCGGGAGCTGCGGAGAACTTTGTTTGTGTTTGCAGCTCGATCCCGCCTCGGGCCCGGGCCCGTCCCGGGGCTGTTCCTCATCTCCGGCTTTCCCCTCACACAGCCCGGGGGGCCCTGAGAGCGCGGGGCGAGGCTGGGCCGTGTGCAGAGCCCGGGCCTGGCTGGCTGCCATTGGCTGCTGGTGGCCGTCACTCGTGGTTGTCGGTGCGCGCTGATTGGGCGGAGCGGGGAGAAGCCCGGCCCCGGGGCCGCCCCCCGGGCGCTGGTGGCAGAGGCGCCATTGTGGGAGCGTCTGTGCGGGCCCGGGAGCGGCGGCAGCGGCCGGAGCCCGGGGAGGCGGCGGCGGAGCTCGGAGGCGGCGGCAGCGCAGGTGGGAGCCGCGCTGGGTTGTGCCGGGGCTCGGGGCTGTGTGCGGGCGGAGGGGGCGGCAGGGGGCTCTGCTCTGGCGGGTTCCTTGTGCCGTGTGGGCGCCGTGTTGGCCGTGGGCTGAGGGCGCTGCGGGAGCGGCTGCCCGCGGTCTCCTTCCCGCTGGGGCCTGGGCAGGAGCCGGGGCCGGAGCAGCGCTGGCTCGTCCCGGTTGCTGTGGGTAGGACGGAGGTGGCTGCCCTGTGGCCGGGCGTGGTCGGGAAAATTGGCGTCGCCAGAGGTTTGTGTCCCCAGCGGAGAGCGAGGAGTCCTGTCAAAGTGACTTTATTGATGAGCAAAGGGAGAGGCCATGCGGCATTTGCCGTGCGGTCTCTCCAATGGTTGTAGTTCGCAGCCTCCTTTTTCTCCTGAGTTTCCCTTCTGCATCTCCCTGTCCCTTTGCCCAGTGGCGAAGGTCCTTGGAAAGTTCAGACTTCCCGATCCGCCTGCTGCATGTCCTCGTTAATATGCACCCCAAGTCCCTGGCCCTATCTCCGAGCAGATTGACTCATTGTCTCTGTTTTTTCTTACTGTATCTTCTTTGGTTCGGGATTATTGTCTGTGACCTCAATTCTGAGATAAACGAAAATTCAGTCTTAAAATATTTTTCAAAAGTTCAGTAATGGAAAAAAACAGGACAATGTCCAGCGCTGAAGTGTTCCTGGCTATCAGCCAACAAACATGCTGGTACATTAAGACACTGTTATCTATATACTGTTACTTTACTAAGGTACCTATATAATTATGAGTTTCATGCATTATTCAAACATTCTTGGTAGCTTTTGATGTTCTAGAAACTTTTCCTTATTTTGGTTTTCTGCTCTGGTGTATCTACAAACCATCCTGCAGATCAGGTCAATATATTTTATTCCTCCTGGTGGCTTCATCCTGTTGTTTCACACTTCCCCGATACCGAACAGTTAACAAATTCTTCTCTAATTCATCTCTGGTGCTCTGGTTTGTGTCACCCTTATCACTTGGAGAGGTCAGTCAGCAGATGTGGGAACCAACCTCATTGCTTTATACAGTTCTCTGGGTTACACAGAAGTATTTTAACATTTTCTATTTTCCTACGGCCTACAGTACAATACATTCATCACATTATTAGTTCTATAAGCTCTAAGGTGTATACATCAACATAATATACTCATCACACTACTGTTTCCATGGGCCATACGGTGCATACTGAAAATGAGAAATTAGGTTACATTAGCAAGCAGCTAAAGGGGATTATAAATTGTGCTGTACTTACAATCAATAACCACATATAAAGACTAATACACAAATATGAAAGCCAATGTTACAGGGTCATTTTTAACAATTCCCTGTCCTTTTGTAGCCGTTTGTGGATCAGGAGGCCTGGCTGCCACCTGCATCCCCTTGCTCAGCTGCTGAATGAGCTGCACTCAGCAAGGTGTCGTGCATGGTCCAAAGATGAGAGTTGCTGTAGCACATCAGAGGAGAAAGAGCATTCGTTTAACCCATGGTGTGCCAGGGAACCACCAAACCGTGTCCCATTCCCATCCTTCCCCGTTTGGACTGGAACATGAGCTGCTTTCTTATTTCCTTTGTTATCTGTTTCACCACTTTTCGGTTGTCATCTATTTGCAAGCAGGATCTTGAGTCATTTAATTTTCCCCACTGTCCTCCTCCTTCTGCTCATAGATAATCTGATCCCATCCCATGGTGAAATGTTGTGTTCTTCATTTGAGTGGATTGTTTGTCCAGACTCAGGAGCTGGATCTGTCTGGTTGGTTATTATTTCGAGGACACCTTGTAATCTAATTCTGCCATTGAAATGATCACTGGGTTCTCTGGCTCCTGCTATGAATTCGTTCGGGTTCCCAGGGGCTGGTCCATGGTGTTGCAGGATTTGTTCTGGTGGCCGTTCATCTTTTCCCCATTTTTGGGCGCTCCCTCCAGCCAGGGCTGCATCAATTGATCTCTTTTCTCTGATTCAATCATCACATCCTTGGATTGCCCACTGATTGCTCTGAACTTGTGGTAGCAAAACCCCCCCAGTGTTCCAATGCTCCGTGTGTGACACAGACAGTGACAGCACATGTTGGAGTGGGGAGAGGGATGATTCCCCCCCAGTTCTTTTAGTGAAGTTTTCCCAACATTCTCCATTTGCTGTTTCCCTTTGCAGCTGAACCAATTTCTGTTGCACAGTCAGATATCCTCAGTGTGGGCTCTGCCTTTGGCTGTGCCAATTCCATCAGTGCCAGCAGGCAGAGCTTGGGGTGAGGGGCAGAGGGAATCAGCCCAATTCCTCCCCAGGCAAGAAGACCCTGGTGCATTGTCCACCCTTTTCCCCAGGGGTGTTAATTTGCATTTCTAAAGCTCCTCTCCTGGGTGCCTGGAATGAAGCTTCTCTTCCAGGGGAGCCATTGAATGACTCACATGTGGCCCCCCCAATCTGCTTTTTTTTTACTTTGTTTTTAGCAATATTCTATTAACTGTCTCTGCCTTAAAGAGTTTCCTTTATAGCTCTTGTAGCTTTGCAAAATGCAACCTAAAGGTGAATATCAAAAAACCCCTAACAAAATTTTACCGTCATTAAGAGCCAAACACAAACATACAAAAAAATTTTCCAAAGCAGTCAAGTTTTTTCTCCTTCTTCTCCTAGGATTAAAATTGATTCTCACACCCCTGGTGCTTAACGAACTGACAATATAAAAGTAGGAGTATTACGAAAAAATTATTCAGATGATGTAATCTTGTCACTGAAACTGCGGGGAAAACAAAAACTCTTCAGCAATATCTTTAGTGTTAGAGAGTCAAGGCATTACTTGATTCTGGCCAGGCTTTGCAACAGAAATCATTTCATCCACGCATAGCCCAGGTGTGCAGAGAAAATCATTCCATGACACGTGAGTTTTACTCGATTTTTCCTAAATTTTATACAGTCTGAACCCATAGAAATCCAGTGCTTTAGTGATCATTGCTCCAAAGTTGCTGAGTTCTCAGTATTTGGTTTCCTATTGGAACTGAATTTCTTTGCCTCTGATGTTAATTAGGTCGGATTTCTTTGCCTCTGATGTTAATTAGGTCGGCACTCCTGGATTTCCTTCTCAGCCTTTTCCAGACCAGGTGTCTCCAGCTCTTCCAGGGGCAGTGTCTGGGGTAGGTGTTGGTTGCTGTTTGCTGATGGGCGTTGATGTTTTGTTGATGGTCGTTATCTTTGTGGGGATCTTTTGGGCTCTTCCCAGTCTGTTGAGATGTTAAACTCATCTCTGTTGAGTGGTGGAACATCCCTTAAAAAAACCCATTTAAAATTCCTTTCCCCAAGGCAAAGGCAAACCAAGGCTGATTAGAGAAATGAAATAAAAACTTTTAAAGCTGGTATATTTTCCCCCAATCGAATCCCATCCAGCCCAGTGTGTGAGTGTGATTGAGCCCCAGAGTGGAATTGTCACGGTGCCTTCCCCAGCCCGTGTGGCAGTGCAGGCACAGAAACCACTGAAGCTCCAAGAGTGGCAGCAAGGATTGGCCCGCAGTGCCTGGAGCTGCCAAAGGAGGGTGCCCAGGCAGACAATTCCAGCCGAGGATGTGTGGGCAGGCACAGGGGCTTCCCCCGCTGTGGAGCCCTGGCTGCTGCTCCCTTGCCTTCAGGGCGGGCTCAGTCGCTGCCTCCCATCCTCCTCCTGCAGGTGGGAAGTCCAAATCTCCGGGGCTTCAGAGCCCTCGAGCCGAGGGTGAGGGGTCCCCCCGTGTTCAGCTGTGCTGGGGCTGTTTCTGTGCTCAGGGACACTTGGAATGGGCCACGCCACTTGGCCACCAGTGCTGCTTCTTCCCACTGCTTAGGCAGGACCCGATGTCCTGGTTGGATGTTGTGAACAGCAAAGTCCCAAGGCAGGGGCTGTGCCAGCCGAGCTTCCTGTGGGAGAGATTTCACAGCAGACAGGATTCTGGCCACAGACTGCTTTAAATGCACATCCCTTATCTGCACCCTGCACCAGGTGGAGAATTTCCAGGGTAAGGAATTGCAAAGATCAATTCTGGGGGAGACAATTGAATATCTGCCCTGGGTCTGGCTCTTATTCTTGCCAAAGCCAATGGCAAAAGCCGTGCCTGAGGCATCTTGGTTTCTATCAGCAGCTTCCAAAGGTGTTTCTTGATTTCCCATTCATTCTTTCTACCTGACCTGAGCTCTGGGTGTGCCAGGGGTTGTGGAGGTCCCCTTGTATTCCTAAAGCTGCCATAACCCCCTGAAGGATCTTTCCTGTAAAATGAGTTCCCCATCTGAGTCTATTGCTTCCACAGTCCCTTCTCTTGGAATTATTTATTTTAGAAATACCTCAATAAGTGCTCCAGTGATGACTGAATAAATCAGAATTGCATTTGCCACCCCGTTATGTGACATGGTGTCAGCAGAAGATATTGAAGCCTTCCTGCTCAGGGCATTTCAGTGCCAGGCTCTCCCAAGCACACACAGCTCTGCCGGTTGAGCTGACCATGGGGGCGGTGCCCTGAGCTTTGTCTAATTCCCTTTCCTTAATAACAGCGTGTCTTGTAACTCTTTTCCCTTCTGCTGCCCTTGAAGACCCATCCATAAACAGATTTTCTCCCTCAGGCCAGGGAATGTCTCCTCAATCTCCCCTAGCCTGGGTCTGGAGCTCTGTCACTTGACTGCAGCCATGGGTTTCTCCCCAGCCCCTGTCCAGGCTGTTCCAACAGGAGGCTGGGTTAAACCTTCCCCTGTCCTCAATTCTAAATCCTCCTGTGCCACTGAACAAGTTCCATGCTGTAATAACTGAGCACTGCTCTTTTGGTTATCAAAGCTTGGACTTGAACGTGAACACCAGGAGATCCTTGTGCTGTCAGTTTTGAGGCCTCAGGTCCCATTAAAGCTGTGGCTGCACAATTCTGCAGACAATGGGGCCACTCTGGCCACTGGGTTAAACATCTTAGCCCAAGAATTCCTTTGGCATGGCCCTGTTTACATCCACACACAATTCAAATTCTTTTTCCCTTTCTGGGAGGGCCAGGGCAGGAGCCTCAAAGAATCTGGTTTTTAACACTTGAAAATTCTGCTTTCCTTCTGGTCCCCATCCATCCAGTTTCTTGACTGGCAGGATGGGAGTGTTGTAGGGAGAGATCCCTGGCTGCAAAAGCCCTGCCTTGACCAGGGGCTCAATCACAGGCTGTAAGGCCTTCCTTCCCTCCCTTGGAATAGGGCATTGCTTTTAGACCCCACTTGTGCTGGTTGCTTCAGAGGAATTTGGAGAGGCTGGGTGTCTGATTTTCCCCATTTCCCTGGGGCTGCCCACACTTGTGGGTTCACTTCAGCACAGGCCTTGCCAGATATTTGACACAAAGGTACCTCAGAACTGGCCTCTGTATCACCTTTTCCAATATTAATTTGCATTCCCAATTGAGCCATCAAATCCCTTCCCAGTAAATTACAATCACAATTAGGAGCAAATGAAAATTCCTGCATTTCAACGCCATTCCCCACATCTGCTAAGAGTGGTTGAATAAAACACAGCTGCTCATCTTTCCCACTTATCCCCTGAATAATCAAGACATTTTTTGGCATTTTCCCTGCTCAGGTGTAAGATTGAGAGTGGCTGGAGAGGCCCCTGTGTCTGTGAGGAAAGGGCTCCTGTCGATGCAGAGCCACCCTGAATGTTCTCCAGGGCTGCAGTGTGGTGGGTCCCTGGTGTCATGGGAGCTGTGGCAGCCCTAAGAATCCCTGTCCATGCAGGGCTGGCCTTGCTGGTGCTGAGGGTGCTGCTGTGTGTGCTTGCAGTGTCCTTGTGCCCTGCAGATGGAAGCCTGATTCCTTGCCCGGGGCTGTTTGGGTGGGCTCTCCCCTGCCGAGGAGGGCAATGCCTGTGCCAGGTGCTTGTGGCCGAGGGCGTCCCCTGGGTGCTGGGGCCCCCTTGGGCGCTGGGGTTGATCCCTGAGGGGCTGTAGAAACTGTGCCATGGCCTTTGCCTTCAGCTTGGCCTTTTCCTCCTCCCTTCTTGCATTCCCCTGCTGTGCCTTTGTGCCCAAGTGCTGCAGGGGCTTCTTGTGCCACTGCTGCAGCCGCCCTGAGTGCCTGTGGGTGCTCATCCTGTGACAGCTGCTGAGCTTTCTGCAAAATCATTCGTTTAACCAGTGACCCAAAGAAAATCCTTGAAAGAACATCTGGATCCTTGCACGAACAATCCCCATTTCCCAGGTGTTCCTTCCTGCTCGTGGTGCTTGTGCTCCCGGTGCCCTGCCCAGCCCGTATCCCAGAGGCGGTGCCTGTCCTGCCGCAGTGTCCAAAGGCGGCTCCCCCGGCGGGCAGGGCCGGCAGCTCGGCGGGGCCGGGCAGCGGCCGGGGCGTCCCGCAGGCTCCTGGGGGCCGGGGGCCAGTGCCGGCCGTGCCCGGGGGGTGGTGGGGTCAGGCAGCGCCCGGCGCTGAGCCCCGGCTGCCCCACAGCCCCGGCCCGGCCCCGCAGCTCCCCACAGGCCCCCAGCCCGTGCTCCCGGTGCCGCAGCTCTGCGCCCGCTGCTGCCGCTGCCCAGCCCAGAGAAACCCCCTGAAATCCTGACCTCCTTGTTTGCCAGGCCTGGAACCCGGGGATACAAAGGATCTGCATCAGCTGGAAAAATTTTGAGGATAAAACCCTAGTCTGAACTGTCCAGGTCTGCAGTATTTTTCTCTTCTTCCTCTTTTCCATCATCCTTTTTCTTACCACAGAAATTCCTCCTGCTGCTTCTTGCCTTAACCCTATTCCTGCACACTCTCCTTCACCCCAACCCTTCCCAGCACTCCAACACCATCCATCCCCTGTTGTCTAAATCCCTCCTGGACTTCCCTTATTGCCCCCCTGGGTGTCCATGTCCTTAATTACCTCTGGGAGAATGTGCAAAGTGCCTCAGCATTCTCCCAAGGGACCCTTCAGAGATATTTTGGGATCATCATCCCTTTGGCCAGGACCCCTTCCTGGCTTTCCCTTTTCCACCCTGCATGGGTGCCCTGCCATGTTTACTCCCTGAAGATCCCCCTGTCCTCACTGATGAGATTTTCAGTGCTCTCTCCCTGCCGACTCTTCACAGCCCCCCTGATCTGTCACTCGTCTGTCCCCTGGACACTCTCGGGTCCCCAATCAATCCCCGGTGCCGCCGCCACCCAAGGGAGCCGATCACCCAAACTGGGTGAGGCACCTTCAGCTCCACTCACTGCCCAGCATCCCTGGTGGTGGAAGGAATTCTGGATGAGCCCCAAGGTGTGTGGGAAATGTCACATCACCAGAGGTTTGTGTCCAGCAGGGAGACAAAGAAGTCCCATGAAAGTAATTTCATTTTTAAAAAAAGGAAGAGGCCATGGGACATTTCCCATGGGGTCTCTCCAGTTCTTGGAGGACGCAGCCTCCTTTTCATCCTAATTTTCCTGGCTGCATCTCCCTCTCCCTTTCCCGAGTGTCTGAAGTACTTGAGAGGTACAGACTTCCCAATCCCCCTACTACATACCCCCCTTAATGTACACCCCACTTCTGTATAGGTAACGATATTCACAGCCCTGTTAAGTCTTTGTTGTTCTTCTGGAAGTTCCTGAATTTAGCAGGACCTTGGCTGAGCAGCAGTCTGTGTGCTCAGTGAATAACATTTTCTGGAACTGATGGCTTCTGCTGTCCCTTCCTTATGTCCAAGTGCCTGGCCCTGTCTCCGCGCAGATTGGCAGCATCTGTTTGTAAAGACACTTTCCTCTTCTTCCTTCCATGGGGGTCCCCGGTTTGCGGGACATCCCCCCTGGAGCAGGGTGTCCCCCTTGCTGCAGCCCCGCCCCTCGGGCAGGGCTCAGCCAATGAGAGCTTGCGGCGCTGATGACTCACCAGTTGCCAGGCAGAGCCGCAGCTCCCAGCGCTCCCCACCCGGACCCCACGTGCGCCCCCCCCCGGGCCGCAGCGCCCCCCGCTGGGGGAATTTGGGGAGGTGGGAGGGGGGAGCGCCAAGGCCGGGCCCCCCCGCGCTGTGGTGGCGGGAGCGGCTGCAGTGGGGAGCGAGTGCGGGCGGGAGCGGCCGAGAGCCCAGCGCTGCCCCAGCCCGAGCTGGCCCAGCTCCATGGCTGCCCCTGCGGTGGGATGCTGTGGGTTTGGGGGGGAAGAGGGAGGCGGCAGTGGGTGCTGGGCGTGGGGGCAGGAGGAGAAGGGAAGGAGAAGCAGGGCTGAAGAACAAAATGGTCAAAGGATGCAGAGGTCAAAGGATGGGAGGAGAGGGTGGGATTGTGCAGGAGAAGGAAAAATAGGAGGAGGAAGAGGAGTGTGGGGAAGAGTAGGGACACAGGAGGAGGAGGAGGAGCAGGAAGAGGAGGCCCCACAAGGTTCCAGCCCTCCCTGTATCTGCAGCCTCCCCCCAGCCCCAGGAGCGTTGCTCCCTCCACATGCAGCAGGTGACCGGGGAGGGGGATCCATGATTTTCACGGGGGTGAATCTTGGTGTATCTGAGCTTTTTTGGGCTAAATGTTGATGTTTTATTTTTCTGCAAGGGGCTGAATCATTATATTTTAGAAGAGGTTTTGTTTGAGTCTTGATGTTTGGGGGAGTTTTTTATCTGTGTCTTGATATTTGGAGGACTTTTGTGCTGAATCTTGGTGTTTTGGAGGTTCCTACAGACACAAGGTGTCAATGATTCCTTGAGATGAACTTGGGCAAAGAGGAACCACCAGCCTAAGGCTGCTCCTCTTTTTCTTTCCCCAAACCAGGATTTGTCATTCCCAAGGAGTGTCCAGATGGACGAGGAGGAAAAGCCCCGGAGATCCCGCACGAGGAGGGGCTGCAAACCCAGCCCAGGGAGCTGCGAGGAGGAAAGACCCCCCCAGTGCCAGGAGGGCGGCCGGAGATCCAGGCAGAGCTCAGAGCTGGTGGAGAAGCCTGATGGAGGGGAGAAGCCCCACAAGTGCTTGGAATGTGGGAAGGGTTTCAGCCGGAGCTCCAACCTGATCCGGCACCAGAGGATCCACACTGGGGAAAAGCCCTACGAGTGTGGGGAGTGTGGGAAGAGCTTCAGCCAGAGCTCCAGTCTGGTGCTGCACCAGAGGATCCACACTGGGGAAAAGCCCTACGAGTGTGGGGAGTGTGGGATGAGCTTCAGGCACAACTCCCACCTGAGGATACACCAGAGGATCCACACTGGGGAACGGCCCTACAAGTGTGGGGAGTGTGGGATGAGCTTCAGAACAAGCTGGGCCCTGATCCAGCACCAGATGATCCACACTGGGGAAGGGCTCTGCACCTGCTTGGAATGTGGGAAGAGCTTTGGACAGAGCTCCAACCTGAGAAAACACCAGCTCATCCACACTGGGGAGAGGCCCTACGAGTGTCCCGAGTGTGGGAAGAGGTTTCACACCAGCTCTGATCTCCTCGTACATCAGCGGATTCACAGAGAGGAGAGGCCCTTCCGCTGCCCCGACTGCGGGAAGGGCTTCAAGCAGAGCTCACACCTCACACGGCACCAGCGCATCCACACCGGGGAGAGGCCCTACGAGTGTCCTGAGTGTGGGAAGAGCTTCTCCAGTAGCTCTCACTTGACCCGACACCAACGGAGGCAGCACTGAGGGAAGCCCTGCGAGTGCCCCAGAGCGGGAAGAGCTTCGTGCGCTGCTCCAGCTCCATCCCCCATGGGAGGATCGGCGTTGGATGATCCCCAGTGACCCCCGCTGGGCAGAGCCCTGGTGATCCGTGGTCCTGGTGATCCCTGTTGGGCAGACACCTGGCTGGGATGCTCCACATCTTCCTGTCTCCCTGTGGGCACCTGGATGAGTGCAGGGGCAGGAACATCCATCGGGACCCAGACCAACATCAGGAGAGAGCTGATTTGTTGACTTTCAACCCCAGAAAATGTTTTGCATTCAGTCCTATCTTCTGAGGGCATCACGGCATACTGGATGGTCTTGGAGGTCTTTTCCAACCTCAGAGATTCCATGATTTTCATTTCCTATTACTTGAGGGTGTCTTCTGCAGCCAAATGGTGATTGGCTGAGGCCAAGACCAAGATTTTGGAGACAGTGGGGTGGAAACCCCTCCAAAAAAGGTTCTTCCCTTCCATCCAAGAATGTGGATCTTCAGCTGGCACGGACACGGAAATCCTTTTCTTTTGGCCTTGATTTGCTTTTCATTTCTCTTCATCTCTTTAAAATATCCAACCCTGAGGTAAAAATAAAGACATTGAACTAAGACATGGGTGGGGACATGGAGGGACATGGACATGGAGACATGGGGACACATGGACATGGAGGGCGTTGTGGCCATTCATGGGGACATGGAGGGACACAGGCACAGATGGAGACGTGGGGGACAATGACAGGGATGGAAACATGGTGGGGAGACAGCCATGGGTGAGGACATGGTGGGACATGGCCAGTGACATGTGGGGCCATGGCCATGGCCGGTGCCATGGGGGGAACTTGCAGGGGCTGTGGGGGATGCTGGGTTGGAGGGAGTTGAGGGTTCCTGGCAGGGCCTTGGGGCTTGCTGAGGGCTTTGGGGACCCCAGGCCCAGCGGCTGCGGCTGCGCTGGGAGACCCTGGCGGAGGTTCTGGGGCAGCTGCTCAAGGAGCCCCTGAGCTGGAGCCCCAGGTGGGCATTGGGCTCCTGGAAAGGAATGAACGTCCTTGTCCCCAGGAGGGAAATCCCAGCAGCCCCAGGGTGTTGGGGGCAGCTGAGAGGGCACAACAGGGAGGGGAAAGCCAGACAGAGCTGTCCCTCTCCAAAACTGCACCCCCAAAATCCCCAAACTCAGGGATTCTCCCAGGAAAAAGCTGCCAGGAGGTGCCCAAATTGAGAGAAAGGAGGGAGGGGACCTTCAGAGTGAGCAGGATGGGCATGGAACCCCCAAACCCAAGTACAGGGGAGAGGGGTGGGGATTGGTAGGACGATGAGTAAGGCGCAGAAGAGAGGGGGAGAAGAGAAGTCTGGGATCCCCAAAGACAGTGGGAGAGGGATGGGACCCCCTGACTGAGTTGGGAGGGGTCTTTAGGTTGGGGGAACAGTGGGAGAGGGAGGGAAAGGTGAGCCTGGGACATAAAAAGCGTTCCATGGGGGTCCTTTCTTGTCCCTGTCACTCCATCCCTGGAGTGATTCCCTGGGTCTCGGGGTGGGGGGCAGGATGGATTTGCACTGGAGGGGTCCCCAAGCCCCTTTCCCATCCCTGGGGGGCTCCTAGGGGGGTTCCCCCACACAGCATCCAGTGCTGCAGTGGCTGTAGGGCAAAGGGGGTGGGAAAGGGGGGATCTGGAGTTGGTGGTGAGGAGTTCTGGGAGGAAGAGGGAAGAGGAATGGGGAAAAGGAGGAGCAGGAACAGGAGCACAAAGAGGAGGAGCAGCAGTAGAACCACGTGGTTCCCCCGCCCTCCTGCTGAGTCTGCAGCTCCCCTGGCCCGGCAGGTGAACAGGGAGGGGGAGCTCGCCCCACATCTCTCAGGGAGTGTCCAGGAGGGCCTTTGGCAACGGATGGGATGTTTGGATCTCTCTGGACCTGAAAGCTGAGCCACAAATGTCCCTTGGGGGAGTCATGGAGGATCCACGTGGTGATCGCCCAGTACCAGAGGGCACGGCGGGGTGACATCGATTTTAGGGCTCACAGGGAGTGGGGAGAGCAGCAAGGAGCGATCCCAAAGCCAGGGTCCCTCGGCAGCCTGGAGGGGTGGGGGAGAAGTCACTGCCCCTTTCCCCCTCTCCTCTGCTCCATCTCCCAGCCCAGCATCGCCCCGGCTGCAGGACAACCCCGCTGCCGATGCTGTCCTGCCAGGGATGGACTGGGGGGAGCTCCTTCCCCTTCCCTCTGGCACGGAGGCAAATCCCATCCTCTCCTTGTCCGCCCTCCTTCCTCTCCTCATTCTGTCCTTCATCCATCCACGTTCCTTTCCCTTCTCCTTCCTTCTTTGTTCCTTCTTGTTCGTTCCTCTCCTTCTGCCTTTTCCTTTTCCCCTTCTCCCTGTCTCTGCCTCTCCTTGTCCTTCCTCCCCCAGGCACTGAGCTGTGGACAGAGCCAGGGAGAGCAAATCCCTGCCACAGAACCCCGTGGAAGAGGCTGTTTTAGGTGGCTCCACACTGCAGGAATCCAACGGGGAGGAAAAGCCCCAGAGATCCCACACGAGGAGGGGCTGCAAACCCAGCCCAGGGAGGTGTGAGGAGGAAAGACCCCCCCAGTGCCAGGAGGGCGGCCGGAGATCCAGGCGGAGCTCAGAGCTGGTGGAGAAGCCTGATGGAGGGGAGAAGCCCCACAAGTGCTTGGAATGCGGGAAGGGCTTCAGGTGGAGCTTCAAGCTGAGGAAAAACCAGAACATCCACTGGGGATTGGCCCTACCAGTGTGGGGAATGTGGGAAGAGCTTCAGGCAGAGCTCAGCCTATTCTTGCCGCCTCCAAAGACGGCAGTGCTGGATGCAGAGATCCCCCTGCAGCCCCTGGAGATCCATGGGGATGCAGAGATCCCCCACAGCCCCTGGAGATCCATGGGGATGCAGAGATCCCCCTGAAGCCCCTGGAGATCCATGGGGATGCAGAGATGCCCCCACAGCCCCTGGAGATCCATGGGGATGCAGAGATCCCCCACAGCCCCTGGAGGAGCCACGCTGCAGAACGGGGATGCCTGAGAGGAGGCTGTGACCCCATGGACAGAGGGGCCCCCTGGAGCAGCCTGTCCCTAAAGGACTGACCCCGTGGCAGAGTGAGCCACACTGCAGCAGTGTGAGGGGGGCTGTTCCCCATGGGATGGACTCAGGCTGGAGAAGTTCCTGGAGAAGTCTCCTGTGAGAAACACCCCAGGGTGCAGCAGGAGAACGACGCCTGTCCCTGAGCAGAGGGAGAAGGCACGGGGGATGAACTGACCATGGCCCCATTCCCTGTCTCCCTGCACTGCCGGGGTAGGAGGTAGAGCAGGAGGGAGGGTGGGATGGGGGAAGGTGTTTTGAAGGGTTTTCTTTTTCTTCTCATTATCCTGCTCTGAGTTTGTTAGCAATAAATTCAATTCATATCTCCAGTTTCGAGCCTGTTTTGCCCGTGATGGTGTTTGATGAGGGATCTCTCCTGGTCCTTAACTCATGAACCCTTGGTTAACTTTCCTGTCCCCTGTGCAGGGGTGGAGGTCAGAGGGAGAGCGGCTTTGGGGGGTGCCTGGCCTCGGGCCAGCGTCACCCCACTGCGATGGCACATGTCCTTGTGTGGCCCTGTGCTATGGTGCCACAGTTGCTGTTGGTTTTGTCTTGCACATGGTTTTATCTTTTGCATGAAACGCTTGTGAAGCGTCCCCGGTGTCCCTCGTGTTCCCTTGGCGCCGGCAGGGCACAGGGCAGAGGCAGCGTGTGCAGGCACGGCCCCGGCCCAGAGCAGCAGCCGGGGCAGAGCTCTCTGCCCTCCCACGGGCGGAGCGGGGATTCTCCCGCTCTCAGCCCCCTCAGTTTCCATGGCAACCCCGAACGCCGGGGCGGTGACGTCACCAAGGCCCGCACGGACACAGCGCGGCTCCCCCGGCGGGGTCAGGCTGGCTCGGCGCTCTCTGGGCTTGGCATTGCCGGGAGCAGAGCTGATATTCCAGCAGAGGCAGCGGGGCCGGACAGCTCCTGCTCGAGGGGCTGCGAGGAGGAGGAGGAGGAGATTGATGAGATCGGCGCTGCCCGGGGTGCAGCCCTGGCCGGGCTCTGGTGCTGCCCCAGGTGAATCCTTTGAAGCCTTTCCATAAATCCCTGGTTTGTTCATTTCACTCTGTCCAGCCTCTGTTCCAGGAGCCTCTCCAGGCACCAGCTCCACTCAAGGGGGTGCGGGTGTGGATTTTGGGGGGTCCCGGTGCCCCCCGGGGCGGGGTCAGTGCTCAGCAGCGGGGCCGTGATCGGGGGTGGCGGGGGCTGCCCGGGACCCCCCCGGCCCCCAAATCACACCCGGGTGTGAAAAACAAAGCTCACTCTTTGAAATGGTTACAAGTTTAATCAGGGATAAAAAAGGGACAATCTCCAGCGCTGGGGTGTTTAAAACAATGTTCTCTGTGCACTGCTCCATTGCTGGGGCACATCCATATCCATGAGTTTGGACATCATTCAAACATTCCTGGGAGTTTTGGATGTTCCAGGAACTCTCTTGTTTGGTTCCAACCTCTGACTTGCCTGCAGGACATCCTGTACATCACATCCGTGTATTTTATTTCTTCCCCTGGTCCTACTTTGCTGTCCCACACTCCCTGGTAAATTAATAAATTCTTCTTTGGTGCTCTGGTTTCTGTCACTGTTTTCACACTGCCCGCAGATGTGAGACATGACAGAATTGTTTTACACCATTCCCTGAGTCGGTTATAATGTAAAAGTTAGTTATATAGTTATAATATAAAAAATTAGTTATAATAAAAAAGTTAGTTATAATAATTACAATATAAAAGTTAGTTGTAAGAGTTATAATTAAAAAGTTAGTTATAATAGTTATAATATAAAAGTATAATAGTTAAATAATAGAAAAGTTTATAATAGTTATAACAGCATTTTTGCATTGCACAGTCTCTATTTTAATATTTTTCTAAGGCCTACAATATAACATCGATTATAACATAATATAATTTTATATAAATAATTATATAAATTATTATAAATAATTTATATTATTAGATTATAATATTATTATAATCGAATATAATTAGATTATATTATCAGCTTAAGGATTGTAAATATATAACCTACTATAATATCAATTTATTACGCTGCCATTTATAGTATACAGTGCACACTTAAACTGATAGATTATGTTATACCAAAAAGCAGCTGAAAGGAATTATAAATTGCCCTGTATCAAAATCGTTGTGATCAATAACAACGTGCAAAAGCTGATACATGAATGTGAAAGCCAATATTGTATTGTCACTTATATTGTCACTTGGATTGTCATTTATATTGTCATTTATAACCTGGATCTGCTGCCTCTCCTGCAAGGCACTGAGGGGGCTCATTCACCCACTGCCACCACGTGTCCCTGTGTGTCCTCAGAGTGTCCCCAGTGACGTCAGCCCAGGAATTCTCATCAGGATTTGGGACAGGTTCAATGAAAACTCCCAGAAAATTCCCCAAATTCGTGTCTCAAATCCCCCACGGTGAGGGGGAGGGGACAAGTGTCACCAACAATGTCCTTGATGATGTCACTGCCCCGATGATGTCACAGCGGTGACATCACTGTCCTCCAGCAGCCTCGGGATGTCCTCGATGGCTTTTTGGCACCGCTCGGCCACCGTGGGGCCACTGGGGCAAACAGGGCCACCGGGGAGGCGGCTGAGGAGGAGCCTGCGGATGTCCCCAAGTGCCCCCAGCAGGTGACACGTGGTCAGGGGGGTGCTGGCCTCCCACACCCGCTTGGCCTTGGCCACTGCGGCCACCAAGGCCTCAAGGACATCGGCGGATGCCTCCTTTGTGCCCTCCAGGGCGGCCTCGATGTCCCTGAGCGGGCGCTGCAGCTCCCAGGGGAGCGTCCTGGCTTTGTCACACGCGTCCATCAAGCGCCCCAGCAGCTCTTGGGCCTCCTCCATCTGCTGTCTCCTCGTGGCCACCCCCGCCTGCCTGGTGGCCACCACGGCCTCTTCTGTGGCATTGGTGGCCGCCGCCACCTGGGCATCGTGTGTGGCCACCACCGAGGGCACCTCGTCCTTGGCCAGGGCCACCGGCGGCTGCCGGGCTGTGGCCACCAGGTTGTCCCCAGCTGTCCCCCAGCCGGTGGCCGGGTCCTGCAGCTTCCTGGCCCGGGCAGCAGCAGCTGCCTCAGCGATGGCCTCGTCCTCACAGACCTCGAGGAGATTGCTGCCCTCCTCAAACAGCCAGGACCACCTGCTCTCGAGCACATCCGCCGACTCCCGCCAGGCTCTGACCCCGGCTGTCACATCAGCCCAGGTGGCACCCGGGGTTGTCTCGAGGGCAGCCAGGGCCTGGCCCAGGGAGGTGACAGAGCGGTGCTCCAGAATGTCCCGGAAGATCGAGGTGAATCTCCTCAGGCCTTCGTGCAGGGACAGGGACATCTGCACTCCCCTGCGTGGGGGGGTCACGATGGCCACCAGCTCACCCACGGTGGCCACCATGTCCACTAGAGCCTCCAGGAGAAACAGGGACAGCTGGGGAGGGGACAGAGGAGGTGGCAGGGACCTCGTGGCATTTGTGGCCTCCTGGGGTGGCTCCTGTGCCCTCCCCAGGGTCACCATTGTCCCCTTCCTGGAGGGTGCAGCTGTCCCCTCTGTACCTTTTCGACCCCCTCACCCCCTCTGCCACCCCCCTACTGTTAGCGTAGGAATAAAAACATAGTCACAGCAGCATGGCTATATGCAGTGCTTTTTATTTTGGGCCCAAAGAGAACGGGGGTTTCCTTTGACCCAAATCCGTTCTGTGGAGATACATTCGGATTTACAATTTATACCTTTTAGTTACATGAACTATCAATGATTAACTTCAATATTTTCCATTCTTCTTATTGATTCTACTGAAACATAAGACTTTGAGTTTTGAAAGAACTGTTCTCTATATTCTTACGTTATCCCTTGATTGGTCCTAATTACACTTAATAGCTTATACCTACGCATGGTCATAGTTGGTTCACTTGTACAAAGCAAAGCCAGCTACCCTGCCCGTGACTGTTATTTTCACAAGCTTGCTGGTTTCCATCCCCCCCCCACATAGATTTTCTACTCTCCTCTGAAATCTTGATTCTAAGCGGCTAAGATTTTAACCCTAATACTATCATTTCCCCCCTTTGAAAACATTTTCACTTCACAATTTAATAAGTGTAGATGTTTTCATTTAATATAGTCCTTTACCTTCTGAGTTTTACACTCAATGTTCATCTTCAAATCTGTAGTTGTTGTAGCCGTTGCTATGAGTGTTGTCACGAACCGGAGATCTTGAAGATAATGGATGTGGATCCCTGTCTCATGTCAATGCTTTCATTATGGTCTGATTCCAAGATGACTTTTTCCTTTTTCAGGATACACCCTTCCAAGTTCTTCCATGCATTCAGCAGGTGTGCTAGCTTCTCATCTTCTGGTGAATATTTTGGCTCTTTTTCCCTTCACTCAGTTCTAGAGCTCTGGTCAAGGCAACCAGTTCTGCTTTCTGGGCAGATGTATTTGGTGGTAATGCTTTTGCCTCCACTACTGTACTGGTTGTTGTTACCGCATATCCAGCGTATCTGATCCCATTCTCCACGAAGCTGCTCCCATCTGTGAACAGTTCCCCGTCTGGTTGTTCTAATGGTACATCCTTCAGGTCTTCTCTTGCAGCATGGGTGTATTCTATTACTTCCACGCAGTCATGCTCTAAAGGGCCTTCTTCGGTCGTGGTATGTGGAGAGTTTAGCAGATGAATGGCTGCATAGCAAAGGCCATGATAATATCAAGTCAGTTAAAGTGTAGCTATGGGGTATGTGCCTTACAGCATAAAAACACTGCCCTTGAGCACAGATGTTTCATAGCAACGGGGATGTCGAGAATACATGGTATGTGGGAAAGTACACAAAGCTGAGAAAGTTGCAACTGCAAGGCTAACTGCAAAAAATACGTGCATTATAAAAGACATAACCAATCATGAGCTATACTTTTGCAATATGTATGAGCTGATTACTGCCTGTATAAATGTGATAACATTGAACACAATAAACGAGGCTTGTTGATCATGATAGCTTGAGACTTGTCTCCCGCGGCTTCATCCAACAAATGGTGACCCCGACGACGACATCGCCCTGTCATTTCTGCTGGCCAGAAGAAAACGGGGGAGAACACGCTACCACGATTGTTGGAGGCTGCGTTGGGTTCGGGTCCTGCAGCTAGAAGGACGAGTACAGAGCACTGGAAGGGGCTCCGCGTCCCGAGTGACCACAGCGGTGGGCTCGGCCGATACGTGCTGCCGAGACCTGGAGGGGCTGCAACAGCGCTGACGTGAGTATGGACAGGCAAGCGGCATATGATTTATTCACAGCATTTCTAAGGAAAAGGCAGATTAAGGGGATAGACTTAGACAAGGAGCTCCCCTCTCTCCTGAAGTTTGCTACCTCTTACGGTTTCTTTGTTAATCCTCATACTGTTCATGATTTGAGGGAGTGGAGAAACTTCGGGGATAAGCTATAGGAGTTAGTATTGGAGGATGATAAACCTGCTAAAAAGATGAGTAAATTGTGGAAAGTGGTGCAAAATGAATTGTTAATGAGTCAGGCAGAAAAGAGGGCAGCTGAGGAGGTGAAAGTTGCACAAGAAAGGAATAAGGATTATGGATTGCAGTGGAATGCTAGTACTCCAAACCCCCCTGCCTTTACAACCGTTAATCTGCCAGCTTCGGCACCTCCCTTGAAGGAGGCAGACGACACGGATAATGAGCCTGAAAGGTCAGCTCTTTGTCGTCCTCCCCAGGCGGCCAACCCCCCCGGAAACCCTGAGCCTGTCCCAGGGGCTGAATCTGATCTCGAGGAGGCTATAGCCAGAGAAAGGAACGAGTTGTGGACTAGGTTAGCCCGGGGGGCATGGAGGAGGGGGACAATGATTTAGTAACAGCTGCTAAGGAGAGTTTAGCATTCCCAGTTGTCTATACGCCTAATCCTAAGGAGGATTGCAAGCAGCTATTACAACATTGGATTGGAAAATGCTAGCCCAATTGCGTGCTACGGTGGGAAGTTATGGAGTTACTAGTGAACCAGTTAAACAAATGCTTGATTATCTTTTTAACGCCCACGTGATGCTCCCTTCTGATATTAGAGGCATAGCACGATTGATCTATACCCCTCATCAGATGTTGTTGTTTAATGCACATTGGCAACAAGAGGCTACGTTATCAGCTAACGTTCAGAGAGCTCAGAGGGATCCTTTGCATGGCATAACCATTGACGAATTAATGGGTTTGGGCGCATACTCGCGAGTAGAAGCACAGGCACTGTCTGGACCGGACAAATGCAGAGAGATAATGGCTGTAGCTAAGAGAGCCATGGAGAAAATTAAAACGCCAGGGGGTACACCCATTTACATGGGGATAAAACAGGGGAGGGAGGAGTCACTAGGCACCTTCGTAGATAAAGTAATGGATGCTATAACGAAAGCTGGTGTGCCTGAATATATGCAAGGGGCCTTACTAAAACAATGTGTATTACAGAATTGTAATTCCTCAACTAGAACCCTCATTAATACTATGCCGGGGGACTGGACAATCCCAGACTTATTGGAGAAGGCAGCCTCCCTTCCATCAGGTTCTCAGGCTTTTTTAGTGGATGCTTTGCAAAAGATACAGGAGGGGTTACAAGATCAGGCAAAGTCATTACAGGAGCAGTCAAAAGCCGCACAAACTCAGGTCCTGGCAGCTCTTGCGCCCCTCCAAGCGGCAGCTGCAGTAAACTCCCGCCCTCGCTCAACCAACGGTGACCGTGTGAAATGTTTCCGCTGCAGAGGCCTTGGACATATTCGCCGCGAGTGTGGAGCGACAGGAGTCTGGTGTGGAAAATGCCAATCCAATACGCACAACACTAGCGCCTGCCGCAGGAAATCGGGAAACTCGAGAAGCAGCGCGAGCAGCGGCCGCGCGGGGACACAAATAGCAGCTGCAATGCCATCAGGACTCAACAGCAATTACAACCAGCCACCAGTGGGAGCCTCGGCCTGGACGTGGCAGCCTCAATAGACATGTCACAATTATGACCAATCAACCACAAAAGATCCCCACAGGACTAATTGGACCTATCTTAATAAATGGACAACCAGTTGGGGGACTACTCTTAGGCCGATCGTCTGCAAGCATGTTGGGACTATTTGTATTACCGGGAATAATAGACTTGGACTATGAGGGGGAAATTATGATCATGGTTCACACCCCCTACCCCCCAGTAAAAGTCTCAAAAGGACAACGGCTAGCCCAATTAATACCGCTTCCACAGATGACAAAGGGATTGATACCCATAAAAAAGGATCCCAGACGGCAGGGAGCCTTTGGCTCAACTGGAGGGTTAACCTTGCTCACTATTGATTTGACAAATCGTCCAAAAAGGCCATGTCAACTTTCTTTTCAGAATCGGAGCATTACATTGATTGGATTGTTGGATACGGGGGCTGACACCTGCATCATCGCCCCTGGAGAGTGGCCCTCGGACTGGCCAGTGCAGCCCTCTGCTATCACGGTGACAGGGGTCGGTGGAATGACACTGGCAAACCGCACACCTGTACTCAAGGTGGAAATAGATGGTAAGCAGGCTGCAGCATCATTTTCTATTGCTCCACTTCCTCCTACAGTGGCATGTTTGATTGGCCGGGATGTTTTATCTCAGCTGGGGCTTGTCCTTACCAATGAGCACCCTTTGGGGTAATAGCCATTGCTTGGACTTTCCCTCTACCACTTACTTGGACTACTGAGGAACCTGTAGTGGTTAAGCAATGGCCGCTAAAACGGGAAAGTCTTGAGCAAGCTCATCAGTTAGTCCAGGAGCAATATGCACAAGGACACTTGAAACTGTCTACCAGCCCTTGGAACACTCCAATATTTGTGATAAAAAAGAAATCTGGAAAATATCGGCTATTACATGACTTGAGAGCTGTCAATTGCCAAATGGAACCCATGGGGGCACTGCAACCGGGACTTCCTAACCCCTCTATGCTTCCAGAGAATTGGCCCATCCTTATCATTGATTTAAAGGATTGCTTTTTTACCATTGCCTTGCACCCACAAGACACTAAACGGTTTGCTTTTACCTTGCCTGCAATCAACAGAGGAGAACCTCATAAAAGGTTCGAATGGACTGTTCTGCCACAAGGAATGCGTAATTCACCCACCCTATGTCAGCTTTATGTTGACACTGCACTACAACCGCTACGACAGAAGATGCCCAGAACTATCATTTATCACTACATGGATGATATTCTGTTTTCTCAGGAGGTACCATTCACAGATGAGCAAATAGGGGACATTGTAACAACATTAGCAGAATTCTCCCTCATCGTTGCTCCTGAAAAAGTACAAAGGACTGCACCTTGGAAATATCTGGGTTGGACGATTACTGAACAAAGGATTAAACCACAGAAGCTATCAATCAGTACTACAATCACCACATTACATGAGGCTCAGAAACTCTTGGGTGACTTGCAGTGGTTAAAGCCTGTCACAGGCATTCCCAACAACCTGTTGGAGGACCTGCAGCCCTTGTTAAAGGGCACTGATCCCTGTGCTCCTGTGACACTTACCAAAAAACAACTGGAAACCTTGCAGCACATTACGGACTGTGTTCTGAAAGGCTTTGTGTCACGGATGGATCCTGAATTGCCTTTACATCTCACTATCTGGCACGCTGACATGCATCTCTTAGGAGCAGTTACCCAACCTCAAAAGGAAACGGGGGAGAGAGTACTGGAATGGATCTCACCGCCTTTACAGAAACGGAAAACAATAACCACAAAAATTGAAAATCTGGCAGCAGTAATTAAGAAGGGGCGTCTGCGTGTAATGGAGATCAACGGTCTAGAACCAGCGGCAATTAACTTGCCCATGGAAAAAGCCACACTGGACTGGTATCTCTTAAATTCTGTCGACCTGGCCGAAGCATTGCTGGCCTCAGAAGCACAAATAGAGACAGGGTCTCTTGCGCCCAGGATGTTACAGTGGATTGGTGAATGGAGCTGGATCAGCAAACCATTGAGGAAAGACAAGCCTATTCCCAATGCCATAACAGCCTTCACCGATGCGGGAAAGAAGACACGCAGAGCGGCTATAGTCTGGAAGAAAGGAGAAGAATGGCATCAGCAAATTTTGGAAGCAACACCTGAGGATAGTTTACAAACCTTGGAACTTTTAGCTGTAATATGGGCAGTGACCCACATAGATGAACCCTTAAATGTGGTATCTGACTCACTTTATGTAGTAGGGGTTGTGTCAAGAATCGAGGATGCCATCATTAAGGAAGTTCAGAATAAGAGGTTGTATGGGTTGTTTTTACAGCTGAGGCGTGCCTTGAGAAATAGGACTGAGCCATATTCTATTATGCACATCAGAAGTCACAAATGGGATATTGGTCTGGGAGAAGGAAACCAAAAAGCAGATAGATTGGTGTCCACTGCAGTTACGGTGCCTTTGTCACAGTTTGCCTTAGCCAGAGAAGCTCACTCAATGTTCCATCAGAACGCCAAAGGCTTACAAAAACAATTTCAGATTTCGCAGGCAGACGCTGTATCTATTGTCAGGAGTTGCCCTATTTGTGCAAATCATAATAATGGTGTGGGTTTAGGTATAGGGGTCAACCCTCGAGGAACAGCAGTCAATGACATTTGGCAGATGGATGTCACTCATGTGACTAACTTTGGTCGTCTGAAATACTTGCATGTCACTATTGACACATACAGTAACTTTGGGCTACTGCCCAACCAGGGGAAAAGGGATCTCATGTAATCAGACATTTAACTAGCTGTTTTGCTGTAATGGGGGTTTGTAATCAGGTAAAAACGGATAATGGGCCCTCCTATACTAGTCAGAAAGTTCGGAGATTTTTGGAACAATGGGGAATTAAACATGTGACAGGGATACCCCACAACCCTCGAGGACAGGCAATAGTGGAAAGGGCAAATGGTACACTCAAGAGGTATTTGGAGAAGTTTAAGGATATTTTGGATGTACAGGAAAGGCTGTCTAAAACACTGTTTGTGTCAAATTACCTTTGTATTTTTGGGTCATCAGAAGTTCCAGCAGCCGTGTCTCATCGCATCGACAGGCCCATTACAGAAAAGGATGAACAGCCTGAGATGTGGGTTAATTATAAATGCCTTAAGACAGGAATATGGAAAGGCCCAGCTAAGGTACTTTACTGGGGTAGGGGTTACCTTGGTATCTCTACCTCCACAGGTACCGAGTGGATCCCTGCACGCTGGGTTAAACCAGCGAGCCCGCCTCAAGGTGGAGACCGTCAGGAACCTGCGACTGCAACTGAAGCTGTTGATCCAGCCACATCGTGCCTTTCTACAGACCATCTTTAGCCCATCAGTGGTGGACTTACGAACACCGGAACAGCTGGCCTACTTGCTTGCTTGCTTAGCTTCATATCGTGACAGGGACTTAAAACTTCATGCATGCTTAAACTGCTGGGATAGAAATCATTGTGCTTGGTTGTTAATACATTGTGGAGGCTGTACTCGGGAGATTTGGGTACACCAGATAAGAGTTGGTGGGAGGCTTTGGTGCCCAGAGTGTAGGGATAAGTGGAGACAGGAGACTGTTCAACAAGCTCTTGAATTGAGTACCGGGTTACCGTTCACCTTGGCAATACAGCTGTTTGAGAGTCCAGAACAACAAGCCTTAGCATACACCCGCTGGGAACTCCACCACTTTACCTGGAGGGCTAAGGCTATTAGTAACTCTCAGATACTGAGGAAACAGTGTGAAAGCACCTGTAAAATCCCACGACAGTGGGCGGTACTCCCTCAGGACTGGGACAGGCTTTGCCTCAGGTTTAAACAATTGGCAGTCAGGAGACGTAAACAAAAAGACAAAAAGAAAATGCAACAATGAAGGCCACAATGTTTAGCCTAATATGGTTTTTTGTAGCATGGCAATGTCATGGTGTTATTAGCACTTATTGGATACCCCCGCAGCCCAAGGAAAACATCTGGATAACCTTGGCAAACAAAACAGGACAGGAATCAATATGTTTGGCATTGTCCTCACCCGGTAATCCCTTTTCTACGTGTCTAGTAGGAGTGCCCTTAGATGAGCTGCCCTGTCCACAGTCGGCACATAATTGTAAATCAAATGACACAAATCTTTATGCTGATCAATGGGATCAGGTGATGCCCTATTTCCCTATAGCCTCTTTGGAGCCTCAGGAACTTGAGATTTTGGGTTCTTTAAAAGCGGATTGGTGCATATATTTCAATTGGACAAGTGTATATCGTGCCGGACCTGGACGAAAAGGTGTCAATCTGTCATACCCGACAAATGTTAACGCCCCATTGGCCATTTATAGAAATGACACTCAATGGTGCAGCTATACAAGTCCTAACATATCTCTGTCATCCCATGTTCCTATAGCATTGCCTTATGGAGTATTTTTAATTTGTGGTGATCGAGCTTGGGCCGGAATTCCCTCAAAGTTAGAAGGAGGACCATGCACATTGGGTCGATTAACACTGCTTACACCAAACACTTCTACGATTCTCCAGATACATAACCAACATCACAGAGTGAGGAGAATGACGCATGCTTTTAAGCCAGAATGTCAAGACGAAGTAACATTTTGGTCAGCAGAAGAAAGAATTTTAGCATCCTTTTTTACTCCAGGTGTCGCTGCAGCCCAAGCTTTGGCTACGCTAAACAAGTTAGGTTGTTGGTTGGCGAAACAGACAAATGCCACCTCAGTAGCACTATCTCAATTATTGATAGATGTAGACTCAGTAAGACACGCCACGCTGCAGAATAGGGCTGCAATTGATTTCCTATTATTAGCACAAGGGTACGGTTGTGAAATGTTTGAAGGGATGTGTTGTATGAACCTATCAGACCACTCCAGCTCTATTCATGCACAATTGCACACTTTGCACACATTGACCACACATTTGCGGCAAGACACTGGCTTTGGCCTTGATAACTGGCTAAAAGGTTTGGGCTTAGGACCCTGGCTAACTTCTTTGTTACAGCATTTAATCACAGTGGGAGTTGTGATTTTTGTGTTAGTATTATTGTTACCTTGCCTTTTTAAATGCTTGCAAAACGCTTTGATGAAATTGGTAAACGACAAATGGAACACCGCTTTGTTAGTGCAAAAAGAAAACGGGGGAAGTGTGGAGAGTTTAGCAGATGAATGGCTGCATAGCAAAGGCCATGTTAATATCAAGATGGGTAAAGTGTAGCTATAGCTACGTGACTCACAGCAAGCAGACACTGCCCTTGAGCACAGATGTCTCACAGCAACAGGGGATGTCAAGAATACTTTGTATATATATCGAGAATGCATTGTATGTGGGAAAAGTACATAAAGTAGAGAAAGTTGCAACTGCAAGGCTAACTGCAGAAAATACGTGCATTATAAGAGACATAACCAATCATGAGCTATACTTTTGCAATATGTATGAGCTAATTACTGCTTGTATAAATGTGATAACATGGAACACAATAAACGAGGCTAGTTGATCAAGATAGCTTGAGACTTGTCTCCCGCGGCCTTTCTTCCAACAACCGAGGAACCGGTCTAACCTATCAAGTGGGGTGAGGGTTGCTATAGTTTTTTGTAAAAGAATTGCAGTGAGTTTTAAAGTCTCCGGCAAGCCTCGAATTAGAGAGTCATCATTTCAGGCTTGACCAGCAATTGCATTGGAGATTCACAGCCAAAATTTAATTTCTTTTCATGTATCATTTGTAAACAGGCAGCTTTGTGAATGTTTTCTAGGAGTTGGTCTGAGTTACCGACCAGGGCTAAAGGGTCCCCCCTTTCCAAGGGACTAATTCCCCCAGCCCAATAAGCTGCACGCTGAGTGAGGGACCACGGTCTGTGCCTGTCTCCAGTTGTTAAGAAGACACCATGGCCCCAATAACCAGCAGCTTCACTTTCTGACAATAAAATTTGATCTCCTCCACTGAGAGACACACAGAAGACATATTCTGTCTCTGATTCATGTGGGAGTCGACCAAAATCTTTTTTTAGTTTTGCCAATTCAGTAGCTGTGTATGGGATTTCTTTTGTGGTAATATGTGGGTCGGAATCTTCCTCATTAATGTAATTGTATTCTGTTTTCATTAAGGGTCTCAATTTGGGCATGAAATTTTCAGCCCAATCTGTTTTATCTTTTGTCAACTCCAATTCTTTATGTGGATATATTGATCAATACAAGGAGATTCCTTTTCCCCAGTAACTTTTGGTGGATCATCATGTTTTGAATTTTTAGCAGATAATTCTCTTAAAGCTGTTTTTAACAGAAAACTCTCTTTTCTCTCTTCATCTAACTGTCCTTGCAAAATTGTAACCAAATATTGAAGAGAGTCTATTATTTTCTGTTCCTCACTCATTTTTACATTATGATCTCATATGGCAGCTGTGAGGCAAGCTCCTAAAACTGAAACCAGGATGTTTTTATTTCTATCCAATTTGTACCTTGTTTCATGTTGAAGTGATGATATCCTACCAATCACATTTTCTAAGTTAAACCAGTTAACTTTTGCCCATTCTTCGCCCCAAGGAGAGGGTCAGGCATTGTGTTTTGCCAACAAAGCATAAAATGCTGTTTTATCTTTTACATTAAAGTCCTCAGTCATGTTTTGTGAAGGGATCAAAAAAGCCCACGTCAAGGAGGTCCTGCTTAGTTATGCACAAAACACACACAGCAGAGCTGTGTCTTCCCTTCTCTTCCTTTGGTGGGTGGGGAGACCTATCTACCTGGGAGGTTCACCTTCAATTACAACACAGGATGTCTCCCCCTAACACCAGGTAGTCAGTCTTGACTTTTGCACTCAAAGTTCTTTTGTGAAATTCTGACAACAGAACCCTCAATCGAGTTTGGGGTGCCTTTACACCTCAGGTGTGTGCAGTGTACGAGGATTCAGAAAGCCCCCCTTGCTTTCCAGCTTCGCTCACCGCAGTGACGGGCTGGGTGCGGCTGGAGCCAAACTTCCTCCCCCGGTACAGACTGCACACAGCCTGGCAACCCCTCCGTGTCAGAATCCTGTCCATGACACCAATTTATGTCACGATCCAAACGGGAATCATGATAGGTTCTTGTGATCTTTAGAGTGCAAAAAGTACTCAATGGGACAAATATTTAATTACACACACAAATGCACCTTTATTGATGCCAACAACTTGTGATAGAGGGAATGAGAAAGGAAAGATAGGATACAGAGCAAGGAAAGGGGGGGCAGGGGGTATAGAGCTACCACGGCTGAGTGGCGTCCTCGTGGCGTCGTGCCAATGGATCCGTCATCTTCCGTAGGGAGATCTCAAAGTGTGAGTCACAGAGGGGCAGCTTTTAGAGTCATCTCAGAAGCAGGGGGCACTTGGCCAACACGGGCAGAAGTGGGGGGCACCTGAGAGTCATTGTGGTGAGGTTCATTGCTCTGGGAACCAGGTATGATCGTTCAGCAGGCGAGTTTGGGACAAGCAGGTCTGGTCCCTCGCTGCAGGTAAGCACAGGCTGTCCAAACTGTCCATTGTCCTCATTCAAGTTCTCATGGGAGCAGCCAGCTCCGGTCCAGTGGCCATACCTGCAGTTCAATGCTTGCCAAACACGCACCGTGGCTTAGGCACCCAAGCCCCCTTGCTTTCTGCCTTGACGAAGGGTCGTGAGGCAAAATCAGGGACCACCAAGTCCTGACTCTTACACACTTCCATAAGCCAGGCCGTGGTCACCCTCAAGGCCACCCCAGGGGCCACCTAGGCCAATGTGAGAGCCATGGTCAGAGCCTGGCGGGAGTTGATGGATGTGCACAGTGAGAGGTGGGGCCACGTGTACTGGGAGGCCGTGGAGATCCTCAACACCTTGGTGGGTGAGGTCATCGACAAGGACACTGCTGAGGCCACCGCCACCAGGTGGGCCAGGGACCTGCGAGATGAGACCCCCCTCCACTGGGGGACATCTGGGGACGACCTGGTGGCCACAGCCCACCAGCTGTCAGTGGCCTCGGCAGTGGCCGCACACGAGGCCCCCATGGCAGCGGCCACCAAGGTCAGGGAAGAGGCCGTGGTGGCCACCAGGCAGGCAGGGGCGGCCACCAGGAGACAGCAAGTGAAGGAGGCCCGGGAGCTGCTGAGGCACTTGGTGGGTACATGTGAGTACGCTGGGTGGCTCCCCTATGAGCTGAGGTTCCAGCTCAGGTTCATCAAGGCCATCCAGGAGGGGACAGAGGAGGTGTCCCCCAATGACCTTGAGACCTTGGTGGCTGCTGTGGCCGAGGTTGAGCAGCTGTGAGGCCAGCGCTGGCCTGACCAAGGATCACCTGCTGGTGGCACTTGGGGAAATCGACTTCCTCCTCTCCAGTCCCTGGGGTGGCTCTGGTGGCCCTGGTGGCCCCCGTGGCCGCGCGGTGGCCGAGCAGTGCCAAAAAGCCATCGAGGACATCCCGAGGCTGCTGGGACAATGATGTCACCGCTGTGACATCATCAGAGACATCTCTGGTGTCACTTGTCCCCTCCCTATGCAGTATTTCAGAGAAATTTGGGGAATTTTCTGAGAATTTTCATTGAACCTGTCCCAAATCCTGACGGGAATTCCTCGGCTGACATCACTGGGGACACTCAGGGACACCTGGGGACATGCAGGGATGTGGGGCCAGGGGGTGAATGAGTCCCCTCAGTGCCTTGCAGGAGAGGCAGCAGAGCCGGGTTATAAATGCCAATATCAATGACAATATGAATGACAATATCAATGCCAATATCAATGCCAATATCAATGCCAATATCAATGACAATATCAATGCCAATATCAATGACAATACAATATTGGCTTTCACATTCCTGTATTGGCTTTTGCACGTTGTTATTGATCACAATGATTTTGATACAGGGAAATTTATAATTCTTTTCAGCTGCTTTTTGGTATAACATAATCTATCAGTTCAAATGTGCATCATATACTATAAATGGCAGCGTAATAAATTGATTTTAAATTAGGTTTTATATTTACAATTCTCAAGCTGATAATATAATAATCTAATTCTATTAGATTATAATATTATAATCTAATAATATAAAATATTTATAATAATTTATATCATTAGATTATATAAAATGATATTATATAAAATGATGTTATAATCCATGTGATATTGTAGGCCATAGCAAAATGTTAAAATAGAGACTGTGCAATGCAAAAATGCTGTTATAACTATTATAAACTTTTCTATTATTTGACTATTATAACCTTTATAATTTAACTATTATAACTAACTTTTCAATTATAACTCTTACAACTAACTTTTATATTGTAATTATTATAACTAACGTTTTATTATAAATAATTTTTTATATTATAATTATATAACTAACTTTTACATTATAACCGACTCAGGGAATGGTGTAAAACAATTCTGTCATGTCTCACATCTGCGGGCAGTGTGAAAACAGTGACAGAAACCAGAGCACCAAAGAAGAATTTATTAATTTACCAGGGAGTGTGGGACAGCAAAGTAGGACCAGGGGAAGAAATAAAATACACGGATGTGATGTACAGGATGTCCTGCAGGCAAGTCAGAGGTTGGAACCAAACAAGAGAGTTCCTGGAACATCCAAAACTCCCAGGAATGTTTGGATGATGTCCAAACTCATGGATATGGATGTGCCCCAGCAATGGAGCAGTGCACAGAGAACATTGTTTTAAACACCCCAGCGCTGGAGATTGTCCCTTTTTTATCCCTGATTAAACTTGTAACCATTTCAAAGAGTGAGCTTTGTTTTTCACACCCGGGTGTGATTTGGGGGGCCGGGGGGGTCCCGGGCAGCCCCCGCCACCCCCGATCACGGCCCCACTGCTGAGCACTGACCCCGCCCCGGGGGGCACCGGGACCCCCCAAAATCCACAGCCGCACCCCCTTGAGTGGAGCTGGTGCCTGGAGAGGCTCCTGGAACAGAGGCTGGACAGAGTGAAATGAACAAACCAGGGATTTATGGAAAGGCTTCAAAGGATTCACCTGGGGCAGCACCAGAGCCCGGCCAGGGCTGCACCCCGGGCAGCGCCGATCTCATCAATCTCCTCCTCCTCCTCCTCGCAGCCCCTCGAGCAGGAGCTGTCCGGCCCCGCTGCCTCTGCTGGAATATCAGCTCTGCTCCCGGCAATGCCAAGCCCAGAGAGCGCCGAGCCAGCCTGACCCCGCCGGGGGAGCCGCGCTGTGTCCGTGCGGGCCTTGGTGACGTCACCGCCCCGGCGTTCGGGGTTGCCATGGAAACTGAGGGGGCTGAGAGCGGGAGAATCCCCGCTCCGCCCGTGGGAGGGCAGAGAGCTCTGCCCCGGCTGCTGCTCTGGGCCGGGGCCGTGCCTGCACACGCTGCCTCTGCCCTGTGCCCTGCCGGCGCCAAGGGAACACGAGGGACACCGGGGACGCTTCACAAGCGTTTCATGCAAAAGATAAAATCATGTGCAAGACAAAACCAACAGCAACTGTGGCACCACAGCACAGGGCCACACAAGGACATGTGCCATCGCAGTGGGGTGACGCTGGCCCGAGGCCAGGCACCCCCCAAAGCCGCTCTCCCTCTGACCTCCACCCCTGCACAGGGGACAGGAAAGTTAACCAAGGGTTCATGAGTTAAGGACCAGGAGAGATCCCTCATCAAACACTATCACGGGCAAAACAGGCTCGAAACTGGAGATATGAATTGAATTTATTGCTAACAAACTCAGAGCAGGATAATGAGAAGAAAAAGAAAACCCTTCAAAACACCTTCCCCCATCCCACCCTCCCTGCTGCTCTACCTCCTACCCCGGCAGTGCAGGGAGACAGGGAATGGGGCCATGGTCAGTTCATCCCCCGTGCCTTCTCCCTCTGCTCAGGGACAGGCGTCGTTCTCCTGCTGCACCCTGGGCTGTTTCTCACAGGAGACTTCTCCAGGAACTTCTCCAGCCTGAGTCCATCCCATGGGGAACAGCCCCCCTCACACTGCTGCAGTGTGGGTCACTCTGCCACAGGGTCAGTCCTTTAGGGACAGGCTGCTCCAGCGGGGCCCCTCTGTCCATGGGGTCACAGCCTCCTCTCAGGCATCCCCGTTCTCCAGCATGGCTCCTCCAGGGGCTGTGGGGGATCTCTGCATCCCCATGGATCTCCAGGGGCTGTGGGGGCATCTCTGCATCCCCATGGATCTCCAGGGGCTGCAGGGGGATCTCTGCATCCCCATGGATCTCCAGGGGCTGCAGGGGGATCTCTGCATCCCCATGGATCTCCAGGGGCTGTGGGGGATCTCTGCATCCCCATGGATCTCCAGGGGCTGTGGGGGGATCTCTGCATCCCCATGGATCTCCAGGGGCTGCAGGGGGATCTCTGCATCCCCATGGATCTCCAGGGGCTGCGGGGGGATCTCTGCATCCAGCACTGCTGTCTTTGGAGGCGCCAGGAATAGGCTGAGCTCCGCCTGAAGCTCTTCCCACATTCCCCAGACTCGTAGGGCCAATCCCCAGTGGATGTTCTGATTTTTCCTCAGCTTGAAGCTCCACCTGAAGCCCTTCCCACATTCCAAGCACTTGTGGGGCTTCTCCCCTCCATCAGGCTTCTCCACCAGCTCTGAGCTCTGCCTGGATCTCCGGCCGCCCTCCTGGCACTGGGGGGGTCTTTCCTCCTCACAGCTCCCTGGGCTGGGTTTGCAGCCCCTCCTCGTGCGGGATCTCTGGGGCTTTTCCTCCCCGTTGGATTCCTGCAGTGTGGAGCCACCTAAAACAGCCTCTTCCACGGGGTTCTGTGGCAGGGATTTGCTCTCCCTGGCTCTGTCCACAGCTCAGTGCCTGGGGGAGGAAGGACAAGGAGAGGCAGAGACAGGGAAAAGGGGAAAAGGAAAAGGCAGAAGGAGAGGAACGAACAAGAAGGAACAAAGGAGGAAGAAGAAGGGAAAGGAACGTGGATGGATGAAGGACAGAATGAGGAGAGGAAGGAGGGCGGACAAGGAGAGGATGGGATTTGCCTCCGTGCCAGAGGGAAGGGGAAGGAGCTCCCCCCAGTCCATCCCTGGCAGGACAGCATCGGCAGCGGGGTTGTCCTGCAACCAGGGCGATGCTGGGCTGGGAGATGGAGCAGAGGAGAGGGGAAAAGGGGCAGTGACTTCTCCCCCACCCGTCCAGGCTGCCGAGGGACCCTGGCTTTGGGATCGCTCCTTGCTGCTCTCCCCACTCCCTGTGAGCCCTAAAATCGATGTCACCCCGCCGTGCCCTCTGGTACTGGGCGATCACCACGTGGATCCTCCATGACTCCCCCAAGGGACATTTGTGGCTCCGCTTTCAGGTCCAGAGAGATCCAAACATCCCCTCCGTTGCCAAAGGCCCTCCTGGACACTCCCTGATAGATGTGGGGCGAGCTCCCCCTCCCTGTTCACCTGCCGGGCCAGGGGAGCTGCAGACTCAGCAGGAGGGCGGGGGAACCACGTGGTTCTACTGCTGCTCCTCCTCTTTGTGCTCCTGTTCCTGCTCCTCCTTTTCCCCATTCCTCTTCCCTCTTCCTCCCAGAACTCCTCACCACCAACTCCAGATCCCCCCTTTCCCACCCCCTTTGCCCTACAGCCACTGCAGCACTGGATGCTGTGTGGGGGAACCCCCCTAGGAGCCCCCCAGGGATGGGAAAGGGGCTTGGGGACCCCTCCAGTGCAAATCCATCCTGGCCCCACCCCGAGACCCAGGGAATCGCTCCAGGGATTGAGTGACAGGGACAAGAAAGGACTCCCATGGAATGCTTTTTATGTCCCAGGCTCACCTTTCCCTCCCTCTCCCACTGTTCTCCAAACCTAAATACCCCTCCCAACTCAGTCAGGGGGTCCCATCCCTCTCCCACTGTCTTTGGGGATCCCAGACTTCTCTTCTCCCCCTCTCCTCTCTGCCTTACTCATCGTCCTACCAATCCCCACCCCTCTCCCCTGTACTTGGGTTTGGGGGTTCCATGCCCATCCTGCTCACTCTGAAGGTCCCCTCCCTCCTTTCTCTCAATTTGGGCACCTCCTGGCAGCTTTTTCCTGGAAGAATCCCTGAGTTTGGGGATGTTTGTGGTGCAGTTTTGGAGAGGGACAGCTCTGTCTGGCTTTCCCCTCCCTGTTGTGGCCTCTCAGCTGCCCCCAACACCCTGGGGCTGCTGGGATTTCCCTCCTGGGGACAAGGACGTTCATTCCTTTCCAGGAGCCCAATGCCCACCTGGGGCTCCAGCTCAGGGGCTCCTTGAGCAGCTGCCCCAGAACCTCCGCCAGGGTCTCCCAGCGCAGCCGCAGCCGCTGGGCCTGGGGTCCCCAAAGCCCTCAGCAAGCCCCAAGGCCCTGCCAGGAACCCTCAACTCCCTCCAACCCAGCATCCCCCACAGCCCCTGCAAGTTCCCCCCATGTCACTGGCCATGGCCATGGCCCCACATGTCACTGGCCATGTCCCACCATGTCCTCACCCATGGTTGTCTCCCTACCATGTTTCCATCCCTGTCATTGTCCCCCACGTCTCCATCTGTGCCTGTGTCCCTCCATGTCCCCATGTATTGCCACAACGGCCTCCATGTCCATGTGTCCCCATGTCTCCATGTCTATATCCCACCATGACAATGTCCCCGCCATGTCCCCACCCATGTCTTAGTTCAATGTCTTTATTTTTACCTCAGGGTTGGATATTTTTAAGAGATGAAGAGAAATGAAAAGCAAATCAAGGCCAAAAGAAAAGGATTTCCGTGTCCGTGCCAGCTGAAGATCCACGTTCTTGGAAGGGAAGAACCTTTTTTGGAGGGGTTTCCACCCCACTGTCTCCAAAATCTTGGTCTTGGCCTCAGCCAATCACCATTTGGCTGCAGAAGACACCCTCAAGTAATAGGAAATGAAAATCGTGGAATCTCTGAGGTTGGAAAAGACCTCCAAGACCATCCAGTATTCTGTGATGCCCTCAGAAGATAGGACTGAATGCAAAACATTTTCTGGGGTTGAAAGTCAACAAATCAGCTCTCTCCTGATGTTGGTCTGGGTCCCGATGGATGTTCCTGCCCCTGCACTCATCCAGGTGCCCACAGGGAGACAGGAAGATGTGGAGCATCCCAGCCAGGTGTCTGCCCAACAGGGATCACCAGGACCACGGATCACCAGGGCTCTGCCCAGCGGGGGTCACTGGGGATCATCCAACGCCGATCCTCCCATGGGGGATGGAGCTGGAGCAGCGCACGAAGCTCTTCCCGCTCTGGGGCACTCGCAGGGCTTCCCTCAGTGCTGCCTCCGTTGGTGTTGGGTCAAGTTAGAGCTCTGTGAGAAGCTCTTCCCACACTCAGGACACTCGTAGGGCCTCTCCCCGGTGTGGATGCGCCGGTGGATAGTGAGGTTTGAGTTTTGCTTGAAGCCCTTCCCGCAGTCGGGGCAGCGGAAGGGCCTCTCCTCTCTGTGAATCCGCTGATGTACAAGGAGAGTGGAGCTGGTGTGAAACCTCTTCCCACACTCGGGACACTCGTAGGGCCTCTCCCCAGTGTGGATGCGCTGGTGTTTTCTCAAGTGGGAGCTCAATCCAAAGCTCTTCCCACATTCCAAGCAGGTGCAGAGCCCTTCCCCAGTGTGGATCACCTGGTGCCGGATCAGAGCTGAGCTTTTTCTGAAGCTCTTCCCACACTCCCCACATTCATAGGGCTTTTCCCCAGTGTGGATCATCTGGTGTATCCTCAGGTCGGAGCTTGTTCTGAAGCTCTTCCCACACTTCCCACACTCGTGGGGCTTTTCCCCGGTGTGGATCATCTGGTGTATCCTCAGGCTGGAGCTCTGGCTGAAGCTCATCCCACACTCCCCACACTCGTAGGGCTTTTCCCCAGTGTGGATCCTCTGGTGTATCCTCAGGCTGGAGCTCTGGCTGAAGCTCATCCCACACTCCCCACACTCAAAGGGCTTTTCCCCAGTGTGGATCCTCTGGTGTATCCTCAGGGTGGAGCTGTGGCTGAAGCTCATCCCACACTCCCCACACTCGTAGGGCCGTTCCCCAGTGTGGATCCTCTGGTGCTCGATCAGGTGGGAGCTCCACCTGAAACCCTTCCCACATTCCAAGCACTTGTGGGGCTTCTCCCCTCCATCAGGCTTCTCCACCAGCTCTGAGCTCTGCCTGGATCTCCGGCCGCCCTCCTGGCACTGGGGGGGTCTTTCCTCCTCACAGCTCCCTGGGCTGGGTTTGCAGCCCCTCCTCGTGCGGGATCTCCGGGGCTTTTCCTCCTCGTCCATCTGGACACTCCTTGGGAATGAAATATCCTGGTTTGGGGAAACAAACAACAGGAGCAGCCTTAGGCTGGTGGTTCCTCTTTGCCCAAGTTCATCTCAAGAAATCATTGACACCTTGTGTCTGAAGGAACTTCCACAACACCAAGATTCAACACAAAAGTCCTCTAAACATCAAGACACAAATAAAAAACTCCCCCAAACATCAAGGCTCAAACAAAACCTCTTCTAAAATATAATGATTCAGCCCCTTGCAGAAAAATAAAACATCAACATTTAGCCCAATAAAGCTCAGATACACCAAGATTCACCCCCGTGAAAATCCTAGATCCCCCTCCCCGGTCACCTGCTGCATGTGTGGGTAGCAACGCTCCTGGGGCTGGGGGGAGGCTGCAGATACAGGGAGGGCTGGAACCTTGTGGGGCCTCCTCTTCCTGCTCTTCTTCCTCCTCCTCCTGTGTCCCTACTCTTCCCACACTCCTCTTCCTCCAACTATTCCTCCTTCTCCTGCACAATCCCACCTTCTCCTCCCACCTGCATCCTTTGACCATTTTGTTCTTCAGCCCTGCTTCTCCTTCCCTTCTCCTCCTGCCCCCACGCCCAGCACCCACTGCCGCCTCCCTCTTCCCCCCCAAACCCACAGCATCCCACCGCAGGGGCAGCCATGGAGCTGGGCCAGCTCGGGCTGGGGCAGCGCTGCGCTCTCGGCCGCTCCCGCCCGCACTTGCTCCCCACTGCAGCCGCTCCCGCCACCACAGCGCGGGGGGGCCCGGCCTTGGCGCTCCCCCCTCCCACCTCCCCAAATTCCCCCACCGGGGGGCGCTGCGGCCCGGGGGGGGGCGCAGGTGGGGTCTGGGTGGGGAGCGCTGGGAGCTGCGGCTCTGCCTGGCAACTGGTGAGTCATCAGCGCCGCGAGCTCTCATTGGCTCAGCCCTGCCCGAGGGGCGGGGCTGCAGCAAGGGGGACACCCTGCTCCAGGGGGGATGTCCCGCAAACCGGGGACCCCCATGGAAGGAAGAAGAGGAAAGTGTCTTTACAAACAGATGCTGCCAATCTGCGCGGAGACAGAGCCAGGCACTCGGACATAAGGAAGGGACAGCAGAAGCCATCAGTTCCAGAAAATGTTATTCACTGACCACACAGACTGCTGCTCAGCCAAGGTCCTGCTAAATTCAGGAACTTCCAGAAGAACAACAAAGACTTAACAGAGCTGTGAATATCGTTACCTGTACAGAAGTGGGGTGTACATTAAGGGGGGTATGTAGTAGGGGGATTGGGAAGTCTGTACCTCTCAAGCCACTCGGGAAAGGGAGAGGGAGATGCAGCCAGGAAAATTAGGATGAAAAGGAGGCTGCGTCCTCCAACAATTGGAATGACCCCATGGGAAATGTCCCATGGCCTCTCCCTTTTTTTAAAAATGAAATTACTTTCACAGGACTTCTTTGACTCCCTGGTGGACACAAACCTCTGGTGATGTGACATTTCCCACACACCTTGGGGCTCATCCAGAATTCCTTCCACCACCAGGGATGGTGGGCAGTGAGTGGAGCTGAAGGTGCCTCACCCAGTTTGGGTGATCGGCTCCCTTGGGTGGCGGCGGCACCGGGGATTGATTGGGGACCCGAGAGTGTCCAGGGGACAGACGAGTGACAGATCAGGGGGGCTGTGAAGAGTCGGCAGGGACAGAGCACTGAAAATCTCATCAGTGAGGACAGGGGGATCTTCAGGGAGTAAACGTGGCAGGGCACCCATGCAGGGTGAAAAAAGGAAAGCCAGGAAGGGGTCCTGGCCAAAGGGATGATGATCCCAAAATATCTCTGAAGGGTCCCTTGGGAGAATGCTGAGGCACTTTGCACATTCTCCCAGAGGTAATTAAGGACATGGACACCCAGGGGGGCAATAAGGGAAGTCCAGGAGGGTTTTAGACAACAGGGGATGGATGGTGTTGGTGTGCTGGGAAGGGTTGGGGTGAAGGAGAGTGTGCAGGAATAGGGTTAAGGCAAGAAGCAGCAGGAGGAATCTCTGTGGTAAGAAAAGATGATAGAAAAGAGGAAGAAGAGAAAAATACTGAGGCCTGAGACACTTTAATGCTCAAAACCTGCCAGCTGATGCAGATCCTTTGTATCTCCCGGTTTCCAGGAAAACAAGTGCAGGTTGAAAATGTGCATCTGAATAATAGAATCAATATGATTTCAGCAGAAGCCACTTTATGGTTTACATTAAACTACAGTTACAGTTTCTAGCACTTCTGCCCACGCATCCATTATCACACTGTGTGTTTCCTACCTAGGTTTTGCATTTTTTCTAGACATTTTCCCAGGTTTTTGTTCCCACATTGATTCTGTTGTTGTCTTAGTGGCCTTGATGACTCCCTGACAACTCTGAAAACAAAACTGCAGGTGGCTTGTTATCTCTAAACAGTTTGGCTGGTGCATGGGAATAGCCTGTTCTACAGATGCATTGCTGCAAACAAGGAGGTCAGGATTTCAGGGGGTTTCTCTGGGCTGGGCAGCGGCAGCAGCGGGCGCAGAGCTGCGGCACCGGGAGCACGGGCTGGGGGCCTGTGGGGAGCTGCGGGGCCGGGCCGGGGCTGTGGGGCAGCCGGGGCTCAGCGCCGGGCGCTGCCTGACCCCACCACCCCCCGGGCACGGCCGGCACTGGCCCCCGGCCCCCAGGAGCCTGCGGGACGCCCCGGCCGCTGCCCGGCCCCGCCGAGCTGCCGGCCCTGCCCGCCGGGGGAGCCGCCTTTGGACACTGCGGCAGGACAGGCACCGCCTCTGGGATACGGGCTGGGCAGGGCACCGGGAGCACAAGCACCACGAGCAGGAAGGAACAGCTGGGAAATGTGGATCAGACATGGAAGAATCGAGATGGTATTTGGAGCCCTGGAGAACATTCAGGGTGGCTCTGCATCGACAGGAGCCCTTTCCTCACAGACACAGGGGCCTCTCCAGCCACTCTCAATCTTACACCTAAGCAGGGAAAATGCCAAAAATGTCTTTTGATTATTCAGGGGATAAGTGGGAAAGATGAGTGGCTGTGTTTTATAAAACCACTCTTAGCAGATCTGGGGGATGGCTTTGAAATGCAGGAATTTTCATTTGCTCCTAATTGTGATTGTAATTTACTGGGAAGGGTTTGATGGCTAAATTGGGAATGCAAATTAATTTTGGAAAAGGTGATACAGAGGCCAGTTCTGAGGTACCTTTGTGTCAAATGGCTGGCAAGGCCTGTGCTGAAGTGAACCCACAAGTGTGGGCAGCCCCAGGGAAATGGGGAAAATCAGATACCCAGCCTCTCCAAATCACTCTGAAGCAACCAGCACAAGTGGGGTCTAAAAGCAATGCCCTATTCCAAGGGAGGGAAGGAAGGCCTTACAGCCTGTGATTGAGCCCCTGCTCAAGGCAGGGCTTTTGCAGCCAGGGATCTCTCCCTACAATGCTCCTGTGCTGCCAATCAAGAAATCAGATGGAATCCATAGAATGGGGCAGGACCTGAGAACAAGAAATGAGATTATTAAACAGAGGCACCCCACAGGCTCAGATCCTTACACCATCTGCAACCAGGTTCCCTCCTCACACTGCTGCCATTCAGCACTTGATGGAAAAGATGCTTGCTGGGGATGCCCACTCACACAGGATGGGGAACAGGATTTGGCCTTGGAGTGGCACCAAGAGGTAGAAGGGAAAATGGGAAAGACATGGACGGTCCTTCTGCAGGGATGCACGGAAGCACCAGCCTTATTCGGGCAAGCCTTGCAGAAAATATCAAAAGAATTTACCTCACCCCCAGGAACTGGGTTAATGCAGGATGTGGATGACTTGATCCAGTCAGGAGGACAAGAAGAAGTGGCAGAGGAAGACTCTGTGAAATGGCTCCATTTTCAGGCTAAAAAGCATCTTGGAGTACTTGGCAAACAAAGGGGAAATGCTAGAGAAAAAGGTTAAATATTTGGGACATGTTTTGACTGAATGTTTGTGGTGCATTGACCCAGAGAGGGTCCAGGGAAGCTCACACGTAACGTTATTCAGGACTAAAAAGGAGCTGCGAGAACTGGGGATTAATAGGAAATTGCAGGAGCTGGACTGAGGAGTCTCTGTTCTACCCAGAACATTGCATGACTTTGTAACCCCAGACAGCCTCAAGGTTATGGTATGGACATGAGAAAGAGAACAAAACTTGAGAAAATGAATAAAACAAAATGATTGATGCCCCAGCCATGGCTCTCCCAGACTCAGAAAAGGAATTGGAATTGGATGGGAATGTTCAACAGGCCGCGGACTGAGCCCGCCCTGAAGGCAAGGGAGCAGCAGCCAGGGCTCCACAGCGGGGGAAGCCCCTGTGCCTGCCCACACATCCTCGGCTGGAATTGTCTGCCTGGGCACCCTCCTTTGGCAGCTCCAGGCACTGCGGGCCAATCCTTGCTGCCACTCTTGGAGCTTCAGTGGTTTCTGTGCCTGCACTGCCACACGGGCTGGGGAAGGCACCGTGACAATTCCACTCTGGGGCTCAATCACACTCACACACTGGGCTGGATGGGATTAGACTGATGTAAAATATACCAACTTCAAAAGTATTTTTTATTTTATTTCTCTACTCAGGCTTGGTTTGCCTTTGCCCCGGGGAAAGGAATTTTAAAGATTTTTTTAAGGGATGTTACAGCACTCAACAGAGATGAGTTTAACATCTCAACAGAGTGGGAAGAGCCCAAAAGATCCCCACAAAGATAACGACCATCAACAAAACATCAACGCCCATCAGCAAACAGCAACCAACACCTACCCCAGACACTGCCCCTGGAAGAGCTGGAGACACCTGGTCTGGAAAAGGCTGAGAAGGAAATCCAGGAGTGCCGACCTAATTAACATCACAGGCAAAGAAATCCGACCTAATTAACATCAGAGGCAAAGAAATCCGACTTAATTAACCAGAGGCAAAGAAATTCAGCTCCAACAGAAAACCAAATACTAAGAACTCAAAAACTTGGAAGCAATGAAAATTAATCCAATGGATTTCTATGGGTTCAGACTGTATAAAGTTTAGGCAAAATCGAGTAAAACTAAGGTGTCATGGAATGATTTTTCCTGCACACCCGGGCTATGTGTGGATGAACTGATTTCTGTTGAACAGCTTGGCCAGAATCAAGTAATGCCTTTAACACTAAATAGATTGTTGTAGAATTTTTGTTTTTCCTGCCATCTCAGTGACAAGATTACACCACTAGAATAATTTTTCGTAATACTCTTTTTTTATATTGTTAGTTAGGTTTGGACGAGGGGTGTAAGAATCAATTTTTAGTTCTAGGAAAAGTAGAAAAAACTTTATTGCTTTGGAATGTTTTTGTGTATGTTTATGTGTGGCTGTCAGTGAGGGCAAAATTTTAGTAGGGGTTTTTAAAGTTCACCTTTAGGTTGCATTTTGCAAAACCAGAAGAGCTTTAAAGCCGAGACTGGAAATAAAATACTGTCTAAAAAAAAAGCAGATTGTGGAGGGGCCACACGTGAGACATTCAATGGCTCCCCTGCAAGAGAAGCTTCATTCCAGGCACCCCGGAGAGGAGCTTTAGAAATGCAAATTAACACCCCTGGGGAAAAGGGTGGACAATGCACCAGGGGCTTCTTGCCTGGGGGAGGAATTGGGCTGATTCCCTCTGCCCCTCACCCCAAGCTCTGCCTGCTGGCACTGATGGAATTGGCACAGCCAAAGGCAGAGCCCACACTGAGGATATCTGACTGTGCAACAGAAATTGGTTCAGCTGCAAAGGTGTTATAAATATGTAGTTTAATTCGAGTTTTTACTGTTTGATTAAAGTATGCTAAAAGGTACCCCCTTGCACAGAAACCAACGGGGAAGCGGGGGGTAGGTAACTGGCCTGCCATAGAACAATAGCCCTGTATTCTCTATATCAATGAGAGGTGGCCCATGCCAAAAGGGTGCCAGATAACGATCACTAAGGCCCATCAGAACTGATTCAGCTCTCAGGAAGTCCCATCACTCCTGGAAAATCCTGACACCCGCTGAGACCAAACCCAAACCAAGATATGTTCCTCTGGCAAAGAGCTTCAAGAATAATTCATAGACATGTTTAGTGAAGACTTCAGGAATAATTCATGGACAGATCCAGAGATGTGACCAGATTTCCCGGAATTCTATTCTACTCTCACTTCAAGTGGACAGAAATCCTATCTGCATATTCAGACTAGACAGAAAACTAGCCTCGGGGCCTAAAAACCTTATAAAACTAACCTTCGAGAGATGGTTGGTGTGAACTATGGGGGACCCAGTGCGATAGAGGCTGGGTCTGGTTCACCCGGCAGCTCGAAACCCGGGCTCAGAGCTGCCGTTTGATTGTGGGACTTGTCTCTTTTCGATCTCATTTTGTCATTTTCCAATAAACCTCTAAAACAGAATATTAGAGAACTGTCGTTTATAACAAAGGGAAACTGCAAATGGAGAATGTTGGGAAAACTTCACTAAAAGAACTGGGGGGGAATCATCCCTCTCCCCACTCCAACATGTGCTGTCACTGTCTGTGTCACACACGGAGCATTGGAACACTGGGGGGGTTTTGCTACCACAAGTTCAAAGCAATCAGTGGGGAATCCAAGGATGTGATGATTGAATCAGAGAAAAGAGATCAATTGATGCAGCCCTGGCTGGAGGGAGCGCCCAAAAATGGGGAAAAGATGAACGGCCACCAGAACGAATCCTGCAACACCACGGACCAGCCCCTGGGAACCCGAACGAATTCATAACAGGAGCCAGAGAACCCAGTGATCATTTCAATGGCAGAATCAGATTACAAGATGTCCTCGAAATAATAACCAACCAGACAGATCCAGCTCCTGAGTCTGGCCGAACAATCCACTCAAACAAAGAACACAACATTTCACCATGGGATGGGATCAGATTATCTATTAGCAGAAGGAGGAGGACGGTGGGGAAAATTAAATGACTCAAGATCCTGCTTGCAAATAGGTGACAAACTGGTGAAAGAGATAACAAAGGAAATAAGAAAACAGCTCATGTTCCAGTCCAAACGTGGAAAGGATGGAAATGGGACACGGCTTCGTGGTTCCCTGCAAGGGGATGCAGGTGGCAGCCAGGCCTCCTGATCCACAAACGGCTACAAAAGGACACGGAATGAGGTCACTGAGAATAATCCCAAATTCAAAGAGGACCCAGGAAGAAAAAACAGAGTCAAGGAGTGAATCTGCTTGGAGATAGGGCCAGGGACTTGGAGATAAGGAAGTAACATGAGAAAACATCAGTTTCAGAAAATGTTATTGACACCGACTGCTGCTCGGCCAAGGTCCTGCTAAATTCCTGAACATGGAGAAGAACAAAGACTGAACAGAGCCACGAATATCGGATGTTATACAAAAGGGGGGTGCATATTAACGAGGACATGCAGCAGGAGGATCGGGAAGTCTGAACTTTCCAAGGACCTTCGCCACTGGGCAAAGGGACAGAGAAGATGCAGAAGGGAAAATCAGGAGAAAAAGGAGGCTGCGTACTACAACAATTGGAGAGACCGCACGGCAAATGCCGCATGGCCTCTCCCTTTGCTCATCAATAAAGTCACTTTGACAGGACTCCTCGGGCTCCTTTGGGGACACAAACCTCTGGCGACGCCAATTTTCCCGACCAGGCCCGGCCACAGGGCAGCCACCTCCGTCCTACCCACAGCAACCGGGACGAGCCAGCGCTGCTCCGGCCCCGGCTCCTGCCCAGGCCCCAGCGGGAAGGAGACCGCGGGCAGCCGCTCCCGCAGCGCCCTCAGCCCACGGCCAACACGGCCCCCACACGGCACAAGGAACCCGCCAGAGCAGAGCCCCCTGCCGCCCCCTCCGCCCGCACACAGCCCCGAGCCCCGGCACAACCCAGCGCGGCTCCCACCTGCGCTGCCGCCGCCTCCGAGCTCCGCCGCCGCCGCCTCCCCGGGCTCCGGCCGCTGCCGCCGCTCCCGGGCCCGCACAGACGCTCCCACAATGGCGCCTCTGCCACCAGCGCCCGGGGGGCGGCCCCGGGGCCGGGCTTCTCCCCGCTCCGCTCAATCAGCGCGCACCGACAACCACGAGTGACGGCAGAATCAGCCAATGGCGGCGAGTGGCGGGCTCTGCACGGGGCACGGCCCCGCCTCCCTTTCCCTGCACTCCGGCATCGCTCGGAAACCTCGGCTGAGGAGCGGCCCCGGCGCTGGGCCCGGCCCGGGCAGGAGGCCAAGGAGCCGCTGCTGCCCTGAACCGCCGGGAGCTCGGGGGGAGCGGGACCTGAGGGCGCTGGGAGCTGCGGCTGAGGCCGGGATGGATTCTAGGGGATGCTGGAAGGAGGCCAAAACCTCTTTTTCACTTCCCTCCTCAGCCTGGGCAGGGAACAGAACGCACAAGGAAAGGCTCGAGGGTCTGGGTAAGGATGGGGAGAGTTCAATCACTGGTCATGGGCACAACACAATTGACTGGGGGAAATTATTTGGATTTATTATCAAACAAATCACATCAAGAGAATGAGAAGGAAAATAATTCCTATGAAAATATCTTCCTCCCTTTCACGGGCTTAATGTTATCCTCCATTCCCTCCCCGGTCCCCAGCCAGAGGCACAGCAGATGGGGGTCACAGTCAGGTCCTGTCACTGCTTCCCCCTCGAAGACAGCAATCCTTGTCCTGCTCCAGCCTGGGGCCCCTCTCACGGGACACAGCCCCTCAGGAACAGGCTGCTCCAGCGGGGATCCCCGCGGCCTCACAAGTCCCGCCCGGAGCCGCTTCCACGGCTCTGCAGGGGCTTCCCACGGGCTCGGGGCCTCTCTCAGGCATCCCCTGCTCCTGCCTGGGCTCCTGCCGGGGCTGCAGGTGGCTCCCCGCTCCATCCCGGCCTCAGCCGCAGCTCCCAGCGCCCTCAGGTCCCGCTCCCCCCGAGCTCCCGGCGGTTCAGAGCAGCAGCGGCTCCTTGGCCTCCTGCCCGGGCCGGACCCAGCGCCGGGGCCGCTCCTCAGCCGAGGTTTCCGAGCGATGCCGGAGTGCAGGGAAAGGGAGGCGGGGCCGTGCCCTGTGCAGAGCCCGTCTAAAGCGCTGCTTCTTTCTTCTCTGCTGTTCTGTCTCCAGGGCAGTGTCAGCCTGCAGAGCACAGCTGGGACAGACTCGGTCCTTCTGAAGTGCCCAAAGGAATGCAAGGAGGGCAGCGGTGTCTGTCAGAGCAGGACACGCTGGCTTGGTCTTCACATCTAAAACCCTGAGTACATCAGCTGGTGGGGACAGAGACCAAATTTATCTGGTATTAAATACTTATTATTGGTTACTTATCTGTTATTAAGTACCTATTATTAGTAGATACTCAGAACAGAGACTCGACAAGGTAAAGGCCTTGTCAAGCCTCTAAAGGAGGGAAATGATGCCTTCAGTTTGAGCTTTTATATTTTCCACATTCTGCACTGCATTGGTGTGTGACTGAATTTCATACAGAGTGTGAGCAAGTTCTCCTCACAGCTCAGTCACACAAAACAATTCCTTCCCCAGCCCCAGAACCAAGGGCAGCGCTGCAGCTTTGGGCCCAAAAAGTGCAAACAGCAGCGGATTGAGGAGAGCGACCTGGGAGGGTGGGACTGCATCACCTGAAGTGTAATTGGGCAATTGACCCCAGTATGGAAATGGACCAAACCTTATAAAAGGGTGAAACTCGTGGTTGGGATCCATCCTGGGTCCATTTTGGTCCATCCTGGGTGCAGCCCTGGCCGGGCTCTGGTGCTGCCCCAGGTGAATCCTTTGAACCCTTTCCATAAATCCCTGGTTTGTTCAATTCACTCTGTCCAGCCTCTGTTCCAGGAGCCTCTCCAGGCACCAGCTCCACTCAAGGGGGTGCGGGTGTGGATTTTGGGGGGTCCCGGTGCCCCCCGGGGCGGGGTCAGTGCTCAGCAGCGGGGCCGTGATCGGGGGTGGCGGGGGCTGCCCGGGACCCTCCCGGCCCCCCAAATCACACCCGGGTGTGAAAAACAAAGCTCACTCTTTGAAATTGTTACAAGTTTAATCAGGGATAAAAAAGGGACAATCTCCAGTGCTGGGGTGTTTTAAAACAATGTTCTCTGTGCACCCACCATTGCTGGGGCACATCCATATCCATGAGTTTGGGCATCATTCAAACATTCCTGGGAGTTTTGGATGTTCCAGGAACTCTCTTGTTTGGTTCCAACCTCTGACTTGTCTGCAGGACATCCTGTACATCACATCCGTGTATTTTATTTCTTCTCATGGTCCTACCCTGCTGTTCCACCCTCCCTGGTAAAATAATAAATTCCCCTCCGGCACTGTGGTTTCTGTCACTGTTTTTACACTGCCTGCAGATGTGGGACATGACAGAATTGTTTTACACCATTCCCTGAGTCGGTTATAATGGAAAAGTTAGTTATATAGTTATAATATAAAAATCAGTTATAATAAAAAAGTTAGTTATAATAATTACAATATGAAAGTTAGTTATAAGAGTTATAATAAAAAAGTTAATTATAATAGTTATAATATAAAATTATAATAGTTACATAATAGAAAAGTTTATAATAATTATAAAAGCATTTTTGCATTGCACAGTCTCTATTTTAATATTTTGCTAAGGCCTACAATATAACATTGATGATAACATAATATATTTTTATATTATCTAATTATATAAATTATTATAAATAATTTATATTATTAGATTATAATAATATTATAATAGAATATAATTAGACTATTATATTATCAGCTTAAAGATTGTAAATATATAACCAAATATAGTATCAATTTATTATGCTGCCATTTATAGTATACAGTGCACACATAAACTGATAGATCATGGTCTACCAAAAAGCAGCTGAAAGGAATTATAAATTGCCCTGTATCAAAATCATTGTGATCAATAACAACGTGCAAAAGCCAATACATGAATGTGAAAGCCAATATTGTATTGTCATTGATATTGGCATTGATATTGGCATTGATATTGTCATTTATAACCCGGCTCTGCTGCCTCTCCTGCAAGGCACCAATGGGGCTCATTCACCCCCTGCCCCAGTCCCTGCACATCCCTGATTGTCCCTGAGCATGCCTGTGTGTCCCTGAGCATCCCTACATGTCCCCAAGTGTCCCCAGGACATCATCCCAAGAATTCCAATCAGTATTTGGGACATTTTCAATGAAAATTCCCCAAGTTTGTCTCAAACACAGCGCTGTGAGGGGGGAGGGGACAAGTGACACCAGCGATGTCCCCGATGGTGTCACTGCCCCGATGTTGGGACATCGCTGTGCCCGCAGCAGCCTCGGGATGTCCTCGATGGCTCTTGGCCACCGCTCGGCCACCGCGCAGCCACCGGGGCTGTTGTGTCAAGTTTTTGGTGCGTCTCCATTGAAGACTGTGGTGATGGGTAGTTGTAAAAGCAAAGTCCTTTGTTGCATGGCTAAATCAGCCTCATGGAGGCAGAGGGTGTCACAGCCCGAGCCAGTAAAGTCCCCATGTCCCCAGCAGAAGTGGTGGCATCTTATCAGCAGCAGTGTGCAGGAAGCCTTCTGACATAAAGTTTCTGATACAGGAAACCTTCTTGTACCTGGCCAGCGTGTAATGAGCCCCATGAAGATGTATCAAGCCTGAGGGTTGGCCTGCAACATCCCAGAGTTGCTTAATAATTAAGCCTTTAACAAAAGATAAAATAAAAATAATACAGAAACAATGCTGAGCACAGATGTCAGAAAAGCCTCTGACCCCTGGCTAAGACACCTTAAAAAGCACCTGAGCACCTCTGAGCTCGTTCTTAAGTATAAAATGATTAAGGAGGGACAATTTGCCAATAGAAGCAGCCACAGGTCCTGAGAAGCATCTCCAAAGCCCAACCAGTGCCCCTGTGCTGGCACTGGGCCAGTGCCCATGAGAAGGGCACAGAACTTTCTTGCTTGGCTTCCATCTATGTTCAAAGGTAAACCAAAACTTTTTTCCTTAAATAGAATCATTTGCTTGGGTGTGGAAATGCATTCCTACAAGTTTCTAAATCCTAAGCAGAAGCAGCAACAGCAGCAGCAACAGCACCTGTGGTCTGTGTCCTGGGAGTCTTATCAGTGTATATGTATTTTTATATATATACATACTGTCGTATCAGTAGCAGCTGCAGAAGCAACAACAACAGTGGCATTCGTGATGGGTCCTCCCTGAGCCTGCTAGCATTCTCAAAGCAGGGCATTTTATTCTATTTTTGGCCAATCAGGTGGAAACATGAGTCCAGTATTGCCTTGTTGGGCCTCTCCTAAGCCAAGACTGATGTATGGTAATATTCGTCATTTCTTACACAAATTCTACACATGTAGCTCTGTTCTATCTAGGAACGTTTAGCAAGGCTACTTTATTTTTGTTACGACTAGAATTCAGCTAACTTTGCAAAAGGCAATGTCACTTGAACTTTAAGCTAGGCTTTAGGTCTTGTTCTTGCTAAGTGATTCAGTCTTATTTACTAAGGCACCTAAACCCTCTCTATTTATTTAAAACTAAGCTTGCATTTCTACCTCATGTCTGTTGGATTTCTGTATTTTAGTTTCTCTGAAGGTTCTAATTCAGACCTTACATTTTTGGGCACGCCTGGGCCTGTGTGGATTTGGCCCAGGGGGACTTCTTCTCCGACAAATGCATTTTGCAGGTCCTCTGAATTTTGCAAAGCCAAATCAAGATAATCTCTTCTCACAGATAAACAGATCATTACAAAATCTTGGTCTGCCACAGTTACCAATCTTGTTCTGGCTCTAATTATGATTCGTGCTGTCATCTCCATGGCTGTAAAAATTGTTTTTGAAACCTATAAGGAAGATAAACCCACTCTATGATTAACAAAAGATCTTTCTCAGAAGTGTCCCATTGAAAACTGAGACTATAAAGCTGCATTTTTTCTCCTGACACTGCAAGATAAAAGGGCTTTACTGGGGCACAACAATGTGCTTGTCTTTTTTGAAGAGCTTCAGTGACCTTTTCAAGGGCTTTTTGAGCTTCAGGTGTTAAAGTTCCAGGAGATTTGATGTCACAGTCTCCTCTCAATAGGTTAAAAAGTGGAGCAAGTTCATCATTTGTAATTCCTAAAACAGATCTGACCCAACTGATCTCTCCTAAAAGCTGTGGTAAATCTTGCAAGGTGTTGACACTGGTTGGGAACTGTATTTTCTGTGGCTCAATTGTTTGTTCTGTCATCCTAAATATCCTAAATATTTCCAGGGTGGGATTTCTTGTATTTTTGATGTAGAAATCTGCAATCCAGCATTTTGAACTTCAGTGATGATGCTATCTGGAGTCTGTTCCATTTCTTTTTGAGTTGGTATTACAACGAGCAAATCATCCATGCAATATAAAATCCTTCTTCTGTGGCAGTTTTTGTTGGGCTGGAGACAAAGCTCTTGCCACAAAATATTGACAAATTGTGGGACAATTTTTCATCTCTTTGCAGCAAAGCCATCCAGTGGTACCTTTGCAGTGGTTCTGCTCTATTGATGGCTGGAACCAAAAAGGCAAATCTAGGAGCGTCCTCTGCATGCAGTGGAATTGTGAAAAAAACAATCTTTTAAGTCAATGACGGCAAGAGGCCAATCTCTTGGAATCACTGAAAGAGAAGGAAGTCCAGGTTTTAAATGCCTCATGTCCTCTATCATTTCGCTGATCTTCCTCAAGTCGTGAAGCAATCTCCAGGAATCAGAGAAATTTCCTTGTGAATGACAAACACTGGGGAATTCCAGGTATTATTTGTGGGTTCGAAGTGGCCTTTTTGTAGTTGTTCGCTCAATAATTTTTTGAGGGCATTCAATTTTTTCTGTTGAAGAGGCCATAGGTCTGTCCAAATGGGCTGACTGGTTTTCCATGATAACTCAATAATGATAACTTAATAATGAGTGGCAGGCGTTGCTGTGGTTTCCATCAAGAATCCACTTCCATCTTTGCTCTCCACTGGGACAACACGTCTCTCCCCCACAGCGTGATGCGCTTCTTCACCACGTAGGGACAGGTTGTCGCTGTCTTTCCCTCAGGACCTGTGACAGTAATCATGGATTCACTTTGCATACACGCTGTAGCTCCTCCAATCCCTGTGAGACCAATCACGGGTGTCACCAGATTCCAATCGCTTGGCCAAAACTCAGAAGAAATCACAGTGACCTTTGCCCCTGTGTCCAGCAGGCCTGTAATGTGAACTGTTTTATCACGGTGTGTCAGACTGCACGTCAGCTCTGGGGGATCATTGGTGATATGTTTTATCCAACGGACATGAGGGTTAAAGCTCTCAAAAGGCGTTTCTCGGTGTACAGCTTGCTCATTTCTATTCATTGGCAATGCAATAGCAATAGCTATTGGCGTTTTTGGTTGAATTACCAGTGGAGCCTTGTAAGCAAGAGCTAAAACCCTCAGCTCTTCATTACAATTTACTGAAACAACAGCTGGAAGAACTGAAAGTCCAAGAGTTCTATTACTGTCCTTGCCTATAATTAGAAAGTCTTGTCTTTGTTGTGAAATACCAGTAACTCCTATGGGAATGCAAAATTCAAGGCGATAGTCTTTTAAAGAAAATATCAATTTGGAAGTTGCCAGTTCACATCGTGTCCCTGGGGGTAGTAAATCAGGGTGGCTTGGGAGATGGCTGGCGGTTTCACAAACTGCACCTGGCTCGGGTTTTCCCCAGGCACCTTCAGGTTGTTCAGGTGTTCCTGGGATTGAGCTGCCATTATTTGTTTCGCCACACGATGGCGCTGTGCGCTGTTTTTTGGATGGCCTTAGTATGTCCTCGATGGCTTCTTGGCACCGCTTGGCCACTGAGTGGCCACTGGGGCCATCAGAGCCACCAGAGCCAACAGGGCAACCGGGGCCACCAGAGCCATCGGAGCTGCCATAGGAGCTCAAGAGAAGGTCATGGATGTCCCCAAGCGTCTCCAGCAGGTGATGCGTGGTCAAGCGGGCACTTGCCTCCCACAGCCACTCAGCCTTGACCACCTCAGCCACCAAGTCCTCGGGGACATCGGGGGTTGGCTCCCCTGGCCACACTGGGGTGCCATCGATGTCCCAGAGCCAGGCGTGCAGCTCCCAGGGGAACCGCCAGGCTTCCTCACATGCATCCACCAAGCGCCACAGCAGCCCCCAGGCCTCCTCCACTCGCTCTCCCCTCCTGGTGGCCGGCCCTGCCTGCCTGGTGGCCACCACGGCCTCTTCCCTGGCCTTGAACAGCTGCCACACCGCGGCCGCCCAGTGGGGGTGAGTCTTGTCCCGCAGGTTCCCGGCCAGACTGGTGGCGGTTCCCTCGGCAGTGTCCTTGGTGACCTCAGTGGTGGCCCTGGTGGTGTCCTCGCCCTCAAAGGTCACAAGGATCCCCACGGCCTCCCAGTAGAGATCGTCCCACCTCCTATTGTGAGCACCCATCAACTTCCGCCAGCCCCTGGCTGCGGCTCTCACATCAGCCCAGGTGGCCCCTGGGGTGGCCCCAAAGGCGGCAAGGGCCTGGCATACAGAGGTGACACCGTGCTGGCCCAGAGAGGTGACATTCCCGTGCTCCAGGGTGTCCTGGAGGGCCCAGGTGAATCTCCAGAGGTCTTCGTGCAGGGACTCTGGGTACAGGAGTGGCCACATGTCCCTGCGTGGCGCGGTCACGGTGGCCACCAGCTCGCCCAGGGCAGCCACCACGGTCACCTGCGTCTCCAGCATCTGGACAGGGGAGGTGGCAGGGGCCTCGTGACCTCCTGGGGTGGCTCCTGTGCCCTCCCGGGGCCTCCTTTGTCCTCTCCCTGGAGGGCTCAGCTGTCCCCTCTGTCCCTTTGTCACCCCCTCATCCCTTCTGCCAATCCCCTGCCACCCCCCGCTGTCCCCCTTGCCCCCAGTCCCCCCCAGGACCACCTCATACCCCACCTGGGACCCCCCAAAGCCCCCCAGGACCCTCCGAACCTGAACTGGAATACGTCAATCCCACCTGTGACCACCCCAAACACACCCAGGACCCTCAAACCCCCCCCGGAGTTCCCAAACCCCATCTGGGACCCTCAAACCCCATCAGGAGCCCCCCAAACCCCACCTGAGACCCCCCAAACCCTACCTGGGACTCTCCAAAATCTCCCCAGGACCCTACAAACCCCACCTGGGACCCCCCAAACCCCTCCAGGGCCCCCCAAATCCTACCTGGGACCCGCCCAACCCCACCTGGGACCCCCCAAAATCCTCCCAGGACCCCCCAAACCCCATCTGGGATCCCCGGCCCCCCCCCCCCAGGACCCACCAACCCCCCTAGGACCCCTCTCTGATCTCCTGTCCCCTCCCCCACCGCGATTGTCGCACCTCGCGGGGCTCCATGGCTTCTGGGAACATGGCGGGGACGCCCTGGGGACACTCCCGGGAGACGAACACGCCCGGAGGCACAGCACGAGACAACGCGGAAATGCCGCGGGGCGGAGCGAGGTGACGTCACCGCCGGGACCCCGCCCCCGCCAGTGACATCATCGGCCACTCCCAGGGCGGCGCGGGGTGAGTGCGGGGATGCCGCGGGGACACGGTGCAGGTGGCACTAGGGACAGGGCAGTGCCACCAGTCCCATCCCAGTGCCCACAGTGTTTTGGGAGTTTTGGGCAGGTCCCAGGGGGGTTTGTGGGGTCCCAGGTGAGAATTCCAAAGGATTTGGGGTTTCCCAGATGAGAGCGCGGGCCGGGGACTCGGGGGGGCTCGGAGAGAGGAGCTGGGGGCGTTCTGGGGGGGTTCAATCAATAGGAGGAGCCGGGGGGGTGCGAGGGGGAGGCGTGGTGAGTGAAGGGGGTCCCATGGATTGGGGGGCTCCAGGTGAGTGGGGGGAGCGCGGGGGGGTGTGGTCCCGTGGGTTGGAGAGGGGCGGTGAGTGGGGGGTCCTGGTGCTCTGAGGGGAGCTCCTGGATCGGAGGGGTCCCAGCGCTTTGAGGGAGTCGGTGAAGGGGGGTGGCAGAGGATGGGGGTGTCCCGGTGCGTGAGGAGCCTCGGTAAATTGCGGGGGTAGTCCCTGGTAATAACGGGGACTCCCGGCTGATAACGGGGAAAGGGACAGGACCGAGCCCCAAGGGACCCCCCCGGTGCTGGGGACCCCCCTGTGCCCCCCCAGTCCCGCTCCGGCCGCCCAGTCCCGGCGCTGTTCCCGGGGGTGAAAGGGGAAGGGCCGAACCCCCCGGGATGGGTGGGGCGCCCACCTCACTTGGGTTTGGTTTGTTCTTTCCCTTTTCGGGGGAAATCAAAGCCAGGCACTGATGCTCCCAATCAGGGCTAGCAGAACTGCCGGCTTTCCTCGGAGCCGGTGCCAGCGAAGACGCAGCGCTGGGAAAGGCGGGCCGGGAGCTGCGGAGAACTTTGTTTGTGTTTGCAGCTCGATCCCGCCTCGGGCCCGGGCCCGTCCCGGGGCTGTTCCTCATCTCCGGCTTTCCCCTCACACAGCCCGGGGGGCCCTGAGAGCGCGGGGCGAGGCTGGGCCGTGTGCAGAGCCCGGGCCTGGCTGGCTGCCATTGGCTGATGGTGGATCAGGGTTGTATGAATTTAAAAAACACTGGGGCCATTGGTAATCCGAGAGTTTTTGCTTTTGCTTGTGACCTACCAAAAGAAAACCCACCAGCTTTCCCTGCTGAGACATCTCCCGGATTGATTCCCGGTCACATACCCTGCTTAAAGCACCCTAATGTGAGTCCTTCAGGCTGGGTACAATGTCAGTGTGAAAATTGTGGCCAGCTCTGTGGTGCAGCACCCCCAAACGGCAAGCGTCAAGAGAACATTTGTCAAGAGAAAGGGAAAAGTTCAAACACAAATCGAGGGCAAGTTCCCATTTTAGCAGTGTGTTGTGGAGTGGAATTGAGGCTCCCCGATATTCATAAGCTATTAGAAACTGAGTGGGAGGCTGTGTGTTGGGGGTTGAGGGTTTTTTCTTTCCTTTTCTTGACTTGTTTCTGGCAGAATTTTTCCCACTGAGTTGCTAAGAAGCACTGATGGTGGGGAGGGGAATCTCTGGCTCAGCCGATCTGGGCTTCCAGAGGGGAACGGTGCAGCTGCTGCTTGGGAAAGGAACTCACTGCTGCTGCAGAAGTGCAGCTCGGTCCTGTTCCCTCTGCTGTGGGGTGAGCCCCTGCTCCTGGGAGCAGCCACTGAACTGGGACCTGGTTATCCCCTGCCTCACTAACGAGGGGCCTGTGGCCGTGCTGGGAGCAGGGTCGCTGTTGTCCTGCCCCTGCTGCTTCTTCAGCGCTGCTCTGAGCCTTTTCACTGCTCTGTAGCCCGCACCCCCTGCCTGCCGAGACCTCCCACGTCTTCAGCCACAGCTCCAGAGTTCCTGATCCATCCCTTCAGCCACAGCTCCGCAGTTCCTGATCCATCCCTTCCATCCCTTCAGCCACAGCTCTGCAGTTCCTGATCCATCCCTTCCATCCCTTCAGCCACAGCTCCGCAGTTCCTGATCCATCCCTTCCATCCCTTCCCGGCTCGGACAAAGCCGCCATTCCCGCCCGCTCCCCGAGCCCGCCCCACAGCGCCCCCTGCAGCCGCGGGGGGATCATCGCACCTGCCCTGCCCACCGGGAGCCACCAGCGCCCCTGCCGGCTGTGCCCGGAACTGCACCCAAGGGGAAAGTGCCGCGCTCAGGGAAGCTGTTCTGGGTTCCTGGCTCTGTTCATTATTAATGCTGCGGTTGTTGTTGTTTGTTTGCCTGGTTATACATACCAGTAAAGAACCGTTATTCCTGTCCCCATACCTTTGCCTGAGAGCCCCTTAATTTTCAAAATTATAATAATTCTGAGGGCGGGGATTTACATTCTCCATTCCGAGGGAGGCTCCAGCTTTCCCTGTCCGACACCTGTCTTTCAAATTAATAACTATAAAAGTTTTTTATAACATAAAATTTAGTTATAATAGTTATAATATAAAAGCATTTTAGCATCATGCAGTCTCTATTTTTATTATTTTGCTAAGGCCTATGATATAATACCAATTATATATTAATATATTATATAACCTAATAATATAAATTATTATAAATAATTTATATTATTAGATTGCAATAATACTATAACCTAATAATAATTTGATTATAATAATATTAAATTAAGGATTATACATATATAATCTCATATATAATATCAATTTATTACACTGCCATTTATGTTCAGCTATACGGTGCACACATAAACGGATAGATTATGTTGTACCAAAAAGCATCTGAAAGGAATTATAAATTGCACCATATCAAAATCATTGTGATCAATAACAACGTGCAAAAGCCGATACATGAACACAAAAGCCAATATTGTATTGTCATTTATGTTGTCATTGATATTGTAATTTATAACCCGGCTCTGCTGCCTCTCCTGCAAGGCGCCGAGGGGGCTCATTCACACCCTGTCCCTGTGTCCCCGAGTGTCCCTGAGCATCCTGGAGTGTCCCCAGTGACATCACCCCAGGAATTCCCATCAGCATTTGGGACAGGTTCAATGAAAATTCCCGGAAAATTCCCCAAATTTGTCTCAAATACTGTATGGGGATGGGAGAGGGGACAAGTGACACCAGCAATGTCCCCGATGGTGTCACTGCCCCGATGTTGGGACATCGCTGTGCCCGCAGCAGCCTCAGGATGTCCTCGATGGCTCTTTGGCACCGCTCGGCCACCGCGCAGCCACCGGGGCTGTCGTGTCAAGTTTTTGGGTCATCTTCATTGAAGACTGTGACAATGGGTAGTTGTAAAAGCAAAGTCCTTTGTTGCATGGCTAAATCAGCCTCATGGAGGCAGAGGGTGTCACAGTCTGTAGCCAGTAAAGTCCCCATGTCCCCAGCAGAAGCGGTGGCATCTTATCAGCAGCAGTGTGCAGGAAGCCTTCTGACATAAAGTCTGATACAGGAAACCTTCTTGTACCTGGCCAGTGTGTAATGAGCCCCATGAAGATGTATCAAGCCTGAGGGTTGGCCTGCAACCTCCCAGAGTAGCTTAATAATATTTGCCAGACGGCTCTTAAAGTGCATTTTGTAAAGCAAAGGTTTTTAAAAAGTTAAAATAACAAACATAGACAAAATAGACACAAAAGCTGAGCACAGGTGTCAGAGAAACCTCTGACCCCTGGCTAAGACACCTTAAAAAGCACCTGAGCACTTCTGAGCTCATTCTTAAGTACAGGATGATTAAGGAGGGACATTTTGCCAATAGAAGCAGCCACAGGTCCTGAGAAACATCTCCAACCAGTGCCCCTGTGCTGGCACTGGGCCAATGCCCATGAGGAGGGCACAGAACTTTCTTGCTTGGCTTCCTTCTATGTTCAAAGGTAAACCCAAACTTTTTTGCTTAAATAGAAGCATTTGGTCGGGTGTGGAAATGCATTCCTACAAGTTTCTAAATCCTAAGCAGAAGCAGCAACATCAACAGCGCTAGCACCTTTAGTCTGTGTCCTGTGAGTCTTATCAGTGTATATATTTAGATACATATAGACTGTCATATCAGTAGCAGCTGCAGAAGCAACAACAACAGCGGCATTTGTCATTGCTCTTCCCTGAGTCTGCTAGCATTCTCAAAACAGGGCATTTTAATTTTATTTTTGGCCAATCAGCTAGAAACAGGAGTCCAGTATTGCCTTGTTGGGCCTATCCTAAGCTAAGATTGATGTGCGACAATATTTGTCATTTCTTACACAAATTCTACACATGTAGCTCTGTCTGTTCTATCTAGGAATGTTTAGCAAGGCTACTTTATTGTTATGACTAGAATTCAGCTAACTTTGCAAAAGGCAATGTCACTTGAACTTTAAACTAGGCTTTAGGTCTTTTTCTTGCAAATTGATTCAGTCTCCTATTTACTAAGGCACTTTAAAAATCTTCTACTTATTTAAAACTAAACTTGCATTTCTACGTCATATCTGTGTGGATTTATGTGTTTTAGTTTCTCTGAAGGTTCTAATTCTGCCGACACATTTTTGGGCACTCCTGAGCCTGCGTGGGTTTGGCCCAGAGGGACTTGTACTCCAACAAATGCATTTTTCAAGTCCTCTGAATTTTGCAACGCCCAATCAAAGTAATCTCACAGATAAACAGATCATTACAAAATCTTGGTCTGCCACAGCTATCAATCTTGATCTGGCTCTAATTATGATTTGTGCTGTCATCTCCATGGTTGTAAAAATTGGTTTTGGAAACCTATATGGAAGATAAACCCACTTTATTAACAAAGGATTTCTCAGAAGTGTCCCATTGAAAAATGTGAAGATGAAGTTGCATTTTTTCTCCGGACCTTGCAAAAAAAAAGGGCTTTACTGGGGCACAATGATGTGCCTGTCTTTTTTGAAGAGCTTCAGTGACCTCTTCAAGGGCTTTTTGAGCTTCAGCTGTTAAAGTTCCAGGAGATTTGATGTCACAGTCTCCTTTCAATAGGTTAAAAAGTGGGGCAAGTTCATAATTTGTAATTCCTAGAACAGATCTGACCCAACTGATCTCTCCTAAAAGCTGTGGTAAATCTTGCAAGGTGTTGACACTGGTTGGGAACTGTATTTTCTGTGGCTCAATTGTTTGTTCTGTCATCCTAAATATCCTAAATATTTCCAGGGTGGGATCTCTTGTATTTTTGATGTAGAAATCTGCAATCCAGCATTCTGAACTTCAGTGATGACGCTGTCTGGAGTCTGTTCCATTTCTTTTTGAGTTGGTGCTGCAATGAGTAAATCATCCATGCAATGTAAAATCCTCAACCAGGGGTGTTTTTGGTGGCCTGAGACAAAGCTCTTGCCACAAAATATTGACAAATTGTGGGACAATTTTTCATCTCTTTGCAGCAAAACCATCCAGTGGTACCTTTGCAGTGGTTCTCCTCTATTGATGGCTGGAACTTAAAAGACAAATTGAGGAGCATCCTCTGCATGCAGTGGAATGGTGAAAAAACAATCTTTTAAGTCAATGATGGCAAGAGGCCAATCTCTTGGAATCACTGAAAGAGAAGGAAGTCCAGGTTTTAAATGCCTCATGTCCTCTATCATTTCGCTGATCTTCCTCAAGTTGTGGAGCAATCTCCAGGAATCAGAGAAATTTTCTTGTGAATGACAAACACTGGGGAATTCCAAAAACTATTTGTGGGTTTGATATGGCCTCTTCGGAGTTGTTTGCTCAATAATTTTTTGAGGACATTCAGATTTTTTTCTATTAAAAAGGCCATAGATCTATCCAAATGGGCTGACTGGTTTTCCATGATAACTCAATAATGATAACTTATTAATAATTGGCAGGTGTTGTTGTGGTTTCCATCAAGAATCCACTTCCATCTTTGTTCTCCACTGGGACAACACGTCTCTCCCCCATACTGTGATGGGCCCCTTCACCACATAGGGACGGGTGGTCGCTGTTTTTCCCTTAGGGCCTGTGACAGTAATCATGGATTCACTTTGCATACACACTGTAGCTCCTCCAATCCCTGTGAGAACACACTCGGGTGGCACCAGCTTCCAATTGCTCGGCCAAAACTTGTAAGAAATCACAGTGAGATCTGACCCTGTGTCCAGCTTGCCTGTAATGCAAATTGTTTTATCATGGTATGTCAGACTGCACTCCAGCTCTGGCTCTTCATTGGTGATATGTTTTATCCAACAGACATTTCCAGCTCGCTCATTTCTATTCATTGGCAATGCAATAGCAATAGCTATTGGTGTTTTTGGTTGAATTACCACTGGAGCCTGGTGAGCAAGAGCTAAAACCATCAGCTTTTTGTTACAATTTACTGAAACAACAGCTGGAAGAACAGAAAGTCCAAGGGTTCTATTACTGTCCTTGCCTATAATTAGAAAGTCTTGACTTTGTTGTGAAATACCAGTAACTCCTATGGGAATGCATTCATGGCAACAGTTTTTAAAAGAATGTATCAATTTGGAAGTTGCCAGTCTACATCGTGTCCCTGGGGGTAACAAGTTGGGGTGGCTTGGGAGATGGCTGGCGGTTTCACAAACTGCACCTGGCTTGGGTTTTCCCCAGGCACCTTCAGGTTGTTCAGGTGTTCCTGTGACTGAGCTGCCATTATTTGTTTCGCCATAGGATGGCGCTGTGCGCTGTTCTTGGCATGGCCTGGGGATGTCCTCGATGGCTTCTTGGCACTGCTTGGCCACGCAGCAGCCACCGGGGCCACCAGGGCCATCAGAGCTGCCACAGGGACTCAAGAGGAGGTCGTGGATGTCCCCAAGTGTCTCCAGCAGGTGATGTGTGGCCAGGGGAGCGCTGGCCTCCCACAGCCACTCGGCCTTGACCACTGCAGCCACCAAGTCCTCAGGGACATTGGCGGATGACTCCTTTTCCTTCAGGGCCAACTCGATGTCCCCTAGCTGGTACTCCAGCTTACAGAGGAACAGGAAGGCTCTGTAGCATGAAAACACAAAGCGCCCCAGCAGCCTCCTGGCTGCCTTCGCCCACTGTCCCCTCCTGGCAGCCACCACTGCCAGGCTGGTGGCCTCTATGACCTCAATGGCCACCGCCACCTGGTCCTCGAGTGCGGCCAGAAATGAGGCCACCTTCTCCTTGACCAGGGCCTCTGTTGACTGCCAGGCCAAGGCCTCCATGAACTCCTCAACTCTCCGCCAGCCAGCGGTCTCATCCTGCAGGTCTCCAGCCTGGGTGATGGAGGTGGCCTTGGCGGTGTCCTTGTCCTCCCAGGTATCGAGGAAATCGATGGTCTCATTCATCAGCCAGATGGAGCTCATACAGAGCAGAAGCCTTGCCTCCCGCCAGGCGCTGGCTGCAACACTCACATTGGCCCAGGTGGCCCCTGGGGTTGTCACGAGGGCAGCCAGGGCCTGGAAGGTGACATCGCTGTGTTCCAGGGTGTCCCGGAGGTGCCAGGTGAATTTCCTCAGGGCTGCACACAGGGACCTTGGGTACACGAACGGCCACACGTCCCTGCATGGCACGGTCACAGTGGCTGCCAACTCGCCCAGGATGGCCACCATGTCCACTTGCATCTCCAGGAGCTGCGGAGGGGACAGGGGAGATGGCAGGGACCTCGTGGCACTTGTGGCCTCCTGGGGCAGCCCCAGTGCCCTACCAGGGTCCCCTTTGTCACCTACCTGGAGAGCTCAGCAATCTCCTCTCTCCCTTTGTCACCTCCTTGGCCCCTCTGCCAACCCCCTCCCAGTGCCTGCGGTCCCCCTTGCCCCAATCCCTCCAGGATCCACCCAACCCCACCTGGAACCCCCCAAAATCCCCCCAGGACCCTCCAAACCCCACCTGGGACCCTTCCCGGACCTCCCAACACCCCACTCAGGACCCTCTGCCATCGCCCTCATCCTCTCTGCCACCCTCCGTGTTCCCCCTGTCCCCTCCCCCACCCCGCGCCGGGATTGTCGCACCTCGCAGGGATCCATGACCGCTGGGGACACGGCGGGGACCCCTTGGGGGCACTCCCGGGGGCCGAACACGTCCGGAGCGGCGCGCGGCACAACCCGGAAATGCCGCGCCGGGGCGGGGCGGGGCGAGCTGACGTCATGAGTGGGGGCGGGGCGGGCCGAGTGCAGGGACAAGGCGGGGACACGGGGTCTCGGCACAGGGACAGGGCAGTGCCACCAGTTCCATTCCACTGTCCCCTCCCAGTGCTATCAGTTCCATCCCAGTGTCCCCAGTGTTTTGGGGGTTTGGGGGATGTCCCAAGGGGGGTTAGGGAGGTCCCAGGTGGGGTTTAGGGGTTCCCAGGTGAGAATTCCAAAGGATTTCTGTTTTCCTAGTGGAGAACGCGGGCCGAGGGCTCGTGGGGACCGAGGGGGGAGGGGCTGGGGACGTTCCGGGGGGTTCAATCAATGGGGGGGGACCGGGGGGTGCCGAGGGAGGCGGGGCGTGGTGAGTGAAGGGGGTCCCATGAATTGGGGGGCTCCAGGTGAGTGGGGGGAGCGCGGTGTGGGGGGGGTCCCATGGGTGGGGGAGGCGCGGTGAGTGGGGCGTCCTGGCGCACTGGGGGGAGCTCATGGATCGGAGGGGACCCAGCGCTTTGAGGGAGTCGGTGAAGGGGGGTGGCAGAGGATGGGGGTGTCCCGGTGCGTGAGGAGCCTCGGTAAATTGCGGGGGTAGTCCCTGGTAATAACGGGAGGCTGATACCGGAGGGGGGGGAACAGGACCGAGCCCCAAGGGACCCCCGGTGCTGGGGACCCCCCTGTGCCCCACCAGTCCCGCTCCGGCCCCCCCAGTCCCGGCGCTGTTCCCGGGGGTGAAAGGGGAAGGGCCGAACCCCCCGGGATGGGTGGGGGGCCCCACCTCACTTGGGTTTGGTTTGTTCTTTCCCTTTTCGGGGGAAATCAAAGCCAGGCACTGATGCTCCCAATCAGGGCTAGCAGAACTGCCGGCTTTCCTCGGAGCCGGTGCCAGCGAAGACGCAGTGCTGGGAAAGGCGGGCCGGGAGCTGCGGAGAACTTTGTTTGTGTTTGCAGCTCGATCCCGCCTCGGGCCCGGGCCCGTCCCGGGGCTGTTCCTCATCTCCGGCTTTCCCCTCACACAGCCCGGGGGGCCCTGAGAGCGCGGGGCGAGGCTGGGCCGTGTGCAGAGCCCGGGCCTGGCTGGCTGCCATTGGCTGCTGGTGCCGTCCCTCGTGGTTGTCGGTGCGCGCTGATTGGGCGGAGCGGGGAGAAGCCCGGCCCCGGGGCCGCCCCCCGGGCGCTGGTGGCAGAGGCGCCATTGTGGGAGCGTCTGTGCGGGCCCGGGAGCGGCGGCAGCGGCCGGAGCCCGGGGAGGCGGCGGCGGAGCTCGGAGGCGGCGGCAGCGCAGGTGGGAGCCGCGCTGGGTTGTGCCGGGGCTCGGGGCTGTGTGCGGGCGGAGGGGGCGGCAGGGGGCTCTGCTCTGGCGGGTTCCTTGTGCCGTGTGGGCGCCGTGTTGGCCGTGGGCTGAGGGCGCTGCGGGAGCGGCTGCCCGCGGTCTCCTTCCCGCTGGGGCCTGGGCAGGAGCCGGGGCCGGAGCAGCGCTGGCTCGTCCCGGTTGCTGTGGGTAGGACGGAGGTGGCTGCCCTGTGGCCGGGCCTGGTCGGGAAAATTGGCGTCGCCAGATGTTTGTGTCCCCAAAGGAGAGCGAGGAGTCCTGTCAAAGTGACTTTATTGATGAGCAAAGGGAGAGGCCATGCGGCATTTGCCGTGCGGTCTCTCCAATTGTTGTAGTACGCAGCCTCCTTTTTATCCTGATTTTCCCTTCTGCATCTCCCTCTCCCTTTGCCCAGTGGCGAAGGTCTTTGTAAAGTTGAGACTTCCCGATCCGCCTGCTGCATGTCCTCGTTAATATGCACCCCCCTTTTGCGTAACATCCGATATTCATGGCTCTGTTCAGTCTTTGTTCTTCTCCATGTTCAGGAATTTAGCAGGACCTTGGCCGAGCAGCAGTCGGTGTCAATAACATTTTCTGAAACTGATGGTTTCTCATGTTACTTCCTTATCTCCAATTCCTTGGCCCTATCTCCAAACAGATTCACTCGTTGGCTCTGTTTTTTCTTCCTGGGTCCTCTTTGGGTTTGGGATTATTGTCAGCGACCTCATTCCGTGTCCTTTTGTAGCCGTTTGTGGATCAGGAGGCCTGGCTGCCACCTGCATCCCCTTGCTCAGCTGCTGAATGAGCTGCACTCAGCAAGGTGTCGTGCATGGTCCAAAGATGAGAGTTGCTGTAGCACATCAGAGGAGAAAGAGCATTCGTTTAACCCATGGTGTGCCAGGGAACCACCAAACCGTGTCCCATTCCCTTCCTTTCCACGTTTGGATTGGAACATGAGCTGCTTTCTTATTTCCTTTGTTATCTGTTTCACCACTTTTCAGTTGTCATCTATTTGCCAGCAGGATCTTGAGTCATTTAATTTTCCCCACTGTCCTCTTCCTCCTGCTAATAGATAATCTGATCCCATCCCATGGTGAAATGTTGTGTTCTTCATTTGAGTGGATTGTTTGTCCAGACTCAGGAGCTGGATCTGTCTGGTTGGTTATTATTTCGAGGACACCTTGTAATCTAATTCTGCCATTGAAATGATCACTGGGTTCTCTGGCTCCTGTTATGAATTCGTTCGGGTTCCCAGGGGCTGGTCCGTGGTGTTGCAGGATTTGTTTTGGTGGCCGTTCATCTTTTCCCCATTTTTGGGCGTTCCCTGCAGCCAGGGCTGCATCAATTGATCTCTTTTCTCTGATTAAATCATCACATCCTTGGATTCCCCACTGATTTCTCTGAACTTGTGGTAGCAAAACCCCCCCAGAGTTCCAATGCTCCGTGTGTGACACAGACAGTGACAGCACATGTTGGAGTGGGGAGAGGGATGATTCCCGCCCAGTTATTTTAGTGAAGTTTTCCCAATGTTCTCCATTTGCTGTTTCCCTTTGCAGCTGAACCAATTTCTGTTGCACAGTCAGATATCCTCAGTGTGGGCTCTGCCTTTGGCTGTGCCAATCCCATCAGTGCCAGCAGGCAGAGCTTGGGGTGAGGGGCAGAGGGAATCAGCCCAATTCCTCCGCAGACAAGAAGCCCCTGGTGCATTGTCCACCCTTTTCCCCAGGGGTGTTAATTTGCATTTCTAAAGCTCCTCTCCGGGGTGCCTGGAATGAAACTTCTCTTCCAGAGCAGCAGGTGAGTCACATTCGGCTTCCCCAAAAGCCAGGGGGTTTTGTTTTGTTGGGGACTTTTTCTTTTTTTTTAACAGTATTCTATTAACTTTTTACTAGTTAAAGGGTCACCTTTAAAGCTCTTCTAGTTCAGCAACGGCAACCTACACGTGAGCACTGTGAAACCCATACCAAAATTTGGCAATCTCTAACAACCGCGCAAACCCATGCACAAAAATGTTCCAGAGGAATAAAGATTTTTTTAACTTCTACTCCTCAGAATAAATATTGTTTCTCAAACCCCTGCGACAGACCTAACTGATAATGTAAAAGCAGGATTATTAAGAAAAAATGCTGTAATGCTCTAAACTAATCCCAGACAGCCAAGTGTGTGATTGAGTCTGATTGAGGTCCAGAGTGGAATTGTCACGGTGCCTTCCCCAGCCCGTGTGGCAGTGCAGGCACAGAAACCACTGAAGCTCCAAGAGTGGCAGCAAGGATTGGCCCGCAGTGCCTGGAGCTGCCAAAGGAGGGTGCCCAGGCAGACAATTCCAGCCCAGGATGTGTGGGCAGGCACAGGGGCTTCCCCCACTGTGGAGCCCTGGCTGCTGCTCCCTTGCCTTCAGGGCGGGCTCAGTCGCTGCCTCCCATCCTCCTCCTGCAGGTGGGAAGTCCAAATCTCCGGGGCTTCAGAGCCCTCGAGCCGAGGGTGAGGGGTCCCCCCGTGTTCAGCTGTGCTGGGGCTGTTTCTGTGCTCAGGGACACTTGGAATGGGCCACGCCACTTGGCCACCAGTGCTGCTTCTTCCCACTGCTTAGGCAGGACCCGATGTCCTGGTTGGATGTTGTGAACAGCAAAGTCCCAAGGCAGGGGCTGTGCCAGCCGAGCTTCCTGTGGGAGAGATTTCACAGGAGACAGGATTCTGGCCACAGACTGCTTTAAATACACATCCCTTATCTGCACCTTGCACTAGGTGGAGAATTTCCAGGGTAAGGAATTCCAAAGATCAATTCCAGGGGAGACAATTGAATATCTGCCCTGGGTCTGGCTCTTATTCTTGCCAAAGCCAATGGCAAAAGCTGTGCCTGAGGCATCTTAGTTTCTATCACCAGCTTCCAAAGGTGTTTCTTTATTTTCCATTCATTCTTTCTACCTGACCTGAGCTCTGGGTGTGCCAGGGGTTGTGGATGTCCCATTGTATTCCTAAAGCTGCCATGACCCCCTGAAGGATCTTTCCTGTAAAATGAGTTCCCCATCTGAGTCTATTGCTTCCACAGTCCCTTCTCTTGGAATTATTTATTTTAGAAATACCTCAATAAGTGCTCCAGTGATGACTGAATAAATCAGAAGTGCTTTTGGCACCCCGTTATGTGACATGGTGTCAGCAGAAGATATTGAAGCCTTCCTGCTCAGGGCATTTCAGTGCCAGGCTCTCCCAAGCACACACAGCTCTGCCGGTTGAGCTGACCATGGGGGCGGTGCCCTGAGATTTGTCTAATTCCCTTTCCTTAATAACAGCGTGTCCTGTAACTCTTTTCCCTTCTGCTGCCCTTGAAGACCCATCCATAAACAGATTTTCTCCCTCAGGCCAGGGAATGTCTCCTCAATCTCCCCTAGCCTGGGTCTGGAGCTCTGTCACTTGACTGCAGCCATGGGTTTCTCCCCAGCCCCTGTCCAGGCTGTTCCAACAGGAGGCTGGGTTAAACCTTCCCCTGTCCTCAATTCTAAATCCTCCTGTGCCACTGAACAAGTTCCATGCTGTAATAACTGAGCACTGCTCTTTTGGTTATCAAAGCTTGGACTTGAACGTGAACACCAGGAGATCCTTGTGCTGTCAGTTTTGAGGCCTCAGGTCCCATTAAAGCTGTGGCTGCACAATTCTGCAGACAATGGGGCCACTCTGGCCACTGGGTTAAACATCTTAGCCCAGTAATTCCTTTGGAATGGCCCTGTTTACATCCACACACAATTCAAATTTCTTTTTCCATTTCTGGGAGGGCCAGAGCGGGAGCCTCAAAGAATCTGGTTTTTAACACTTGAAAATTCTGCTTTCCTTCTGGTCCCCATCCATCCAGTTTTTTGACTGGCAGGATGGGAGTGTTGTACGGAGAGATCCCTGGCTGCAAAAGCCCTGCCTTGAGCAGGGGCTCAATCACAGGCTGTAAGGCCTTCCTTCCCTCCCTTGGAATAGGGCATTGCTTTTAGACCCCACTTGTGCTGGTTGCTTCAGAGGAATTTGGAGAGGCTGGGTGTCTGATTTTCCCCATTTGCCTGGGGCTGCCCACACTTGTGGGTTCACTTCAGCACAGGCCTTGCCAGACATTTGACACAAAGGTAGAAGAGAACTGGCCTCTGTATCACCTTTTCCAATATTAATTTGCATTCCCAATTTAGCCATCAAATCCCTTCCCAGTAAATTACAATCACAATTAGGAGCAAAAGAAAATTCCTGCATTTCAAACCCATCCCCCATATCTGCTAATAGTGGTTGAATAAAACACAGCCACTCATCTTTCCCACATATCCCCTGAATAATGAAAGACATTTTTGGCATTTTCCCTGCTTAGGTGTAAGATTGAGAGTGGCTGGAGAGGCCCCTGTGTCTGTGAGGAAAGGGCTCCTGTCGATGCAGAGCCAGCCTGAATGTTCTCCAGGGCTGCAGTGTGGTGGGTCCCTGGTGTCATGGGAGCTGTGGCAGCCCTAAGAATCCCTGTCCATGCAGGGCTGGCCTTGCTGGTGCTGAGGGTGCTGCTGTGTGTGCTTGCAGTGTCCTTGTGCCCTGCAGATGGAAGGCTGATTCCTTGCCCGGGGCTGTTTGGGTGGGCTCTCCCCTGCCGAGGAGGGCAATGCCTGTGCCAGGTGCTTGTGGCCGAGGGCGTCCCCTGGGTGCTGGGGCCCCCTTGGGCGCTGGGGTTGATCCCTGAGGGGCTGTAGAAACTGTGCCATGGCCTTTGCCTTCAGCTTGGCCTTTTCCTCCTCCCTTCTTGCATTCCCCTGCTGTGCCTTTGTGCCCAAGTGCTGCAGGGGCTTCTTGTGCCACTGCTGCAGCCGCCCTGAGTGCCTGTGGGTGCTCATCCTGTGACAGCTGCTGAGCTTTCTGCAAAATCATTCAAGTCTCCAGTGACCGAAAGAAAATCCTTGGAAGAACATCTCGATCCTTGCACGAACAATCCCCATTTCCCAGGTGTTCCTTCCTGCTCGTGGTGCTTGTGCTCCCGGTGCCCTGCCCAGCCCGTATCCCAGAGGCGGTGCCTGTCCTGCCGCAGTGTCCAAAGGCGGCTCCCCCGGCGGGCAGGGCCGGCAGCTCGGCGGGGCCGGGCAGCGGCCGGGGCGTCCCGCAGGCTCCTGGGGGCCGGGGGCCAGTGCCGGCCGTGCCCGGGGGGTGGTGGGGTCAGGCAGCGCCCGGCGCTGAGCCCCGGCTGCCCCACAGCTCCGGCCCGGCCCCGCAGCTCCCCACAGGCCCCCAGCCTGTGCTCCCGGTGCCGCAGCTCTGTGCCCGCTGCTGCCACTGCCCAGCCCAGAGAAACCCCCTGAAATCCTGACCTCCTTGTTTGCCTGTCCTGGAAATCGGGGATACAAAGGATCTTCAACAGCTGGCAAATTTTGAGGTTAAGACCCTGCTGTAAACTGTCTCAGGCCTCAGTATTTTTCTCTTCCTCCTCTTTTCCAGCATCCTTTCCTTCCTCAGAAATTCCTCCTGCTGCTTCTTGCCTTAACCCTATTCCTGCGTACTCCTCTTCGCCCTAACCCTTCCCAGCACACCAACACCATCCATCCCCTGTTGTCAAAATACCTTCTTGACTTCCCTTTTTGCCCCCCTGGGAGTCCATGTCCTTAATTACCTCTGGGAGAATGTGCAAAGTGCCTCAGCATTCTCACAAGGGACCCTACAGAGGATCTTGGCTGAGCAGCAGTCTGTGTGGTCAGTGAATAACATTTTCTGGAACTGATGGCTTCTGCTGTCCCTTGCTTATGTCCAAGTGCCTGGCCCTATCTCCCAGCAGATTGACAGCATCTGTTTGTAAAGACACTTTCCTCTTCTTCCTTTCATGGGGGTGAATCTTGGTGTTTCTGAGCTTTACTGGGGTAAATGTTGATATTTCGGTTTTTCACAGGGGGCTGAATCTTGATATTTTAAAGGAGGTTTTGGCTGAGTCACGATGTTTGGTGGAGTTTTTATAAGTGTTTTGATGTTTGGAGGAGTTTTGGCCTGAATCTTGGTGTTTTGGAGGTTCTTACAGACACAAGGTGCCAATGATTTCCTGAGAAGAGCATGGGCAAGGAGGAACCCCCAGCCTAAGGCACTCTCCTCTTGTTTTTTTCCCCAAACCAGGATTTGTCATTCCCAAGGAGTGTCCAGATGGAGGAGGAGGAAAAGCCCCGGAGATCCCACAGGAGGAGGGGCTGCAAACCCAGCCCAGGGAGGTGTGAGGAGGAAAGACCCCCCCAGTGCCAGGAGGGCGGCCGGAGATCCAGGCGGAGCTCAGAGCTGGTGGAGAAGCCTGATGGAGGGGAGAAGCCCCACAAGTGCTTGGAATGTGGGAAGGGTTTCAGCCAAAGCTCCCACCTGTTCCAGCACCAGAGGATCCACACTGAGGAACGGCCCTACGAGTGTCGGGAGTGTGGGATGAGCTTCAGCCGGAGTTCCCACCTGATCCGGCACCAGAGGATCCACACCGGAGAAAAGCCCTACAAGTGTGAGGAGTGTTGGATGAGCTTTGGCTGGAGCTCCAGTCTGATCGTCCACCAGAGGATCCACACTGGGGAAAAGCCCTATGAGTGTGGAGAGTGTGAGATGAGCTTCAATCACAACTCCCACCTAATCCGGCACCAGATGATCCACACTGGGGAAAAGCCCTACGAGTGTGGGGAATGTGGGAAGAGCTTCAGAGAAAGCTCGGCCCTGATCCGGCACCAGGTGATCCACACTGGGGAAGGGCTCTGCACCTGCTTGGAATGTGGGAAGAGCTTTGGATGGAGCTCCAGCCTGAGAAAACACCAGGTCATCCACACTGGGGAGAGGCCCTACGAGTGTCCCGAGTGTGGGAAGAGGTTTCAGACCAGTTCCCATTTCCTCAAACATCAGCGGATTCACACAGAGGAGAGGCCCTTCCGCTGCCCCGACTGCGGGAAGGGCTTCAAGGACAGCTCCACCCTGACTGTCCACCGGCGCATCCACACTGGGGAGAGGCCCTACGAGTGTCCTGAGTGTGGGAAGAGCTTCTCCAAGAGCTCAGACTTGACCAGACACAAAAGAAGACACTGCTGAGGGAAGCCCTGCGAGTGCCCCAGAGCGGGAAGAGCTTCGTGCGCTGCTCCAGCTCCATCCCCCATGGGAGGATCGGCGTTGGATGATCCCCAGTGACCCCCACTGGGCAGAGCCCTGGTGATCCGTGGTCCTGGTGATCCCTGTTGGGAAGACACCTGGCTGGGATGCTCCACATCTTCCTGTCTCCCTGTGGGCACCTGGATGAGTGCAGGGGCAGGAACATCCAACGGGACCCAGACCAACATTGGGAATTCCTTGGGGAGAGCTGATTTGTTGACTTTCAACCCCAGAAAATCTTTTGTGTTCAATCCTGTTTTCTGGTGGCATCAGGTAATTCTGGATGGTCTTGGAGGTCATTTCCAACCTCAGGGATTCCATGATTTTGATTTCTGATTACCCAAGGGTTTCTTCTGCGGCCAAATGGTGATGGACTGGGGGAAAGACCAAGATTTTGGGGACAGTGGGATGGAAATCCCTTCAAAAAAGGTTCTTCCCTTCAATCCAAGAATGTGGATCTTCAGCTGGCATGAAAAGGAAATCCTTTTCTTTTAGCCTTGGTTTGATTTCATTTGTCTTCATCTCTTTAAAATATCCAACAGTGAGGTAAAAATAAAGACATTGAACTAAGACGTGGGTGGGGCATGGGGGACAGAGACATGGTGGGACATAGAAATGGAGAGTTACATGGGGACATATGGACATGGAGGGGGATGTGACCATTCATGGGGACATGGAGGGACACTGGCACAAGATGGAGACGTGGGGGACAATGACAGGGATGGAAATCACCCAATCATCTGTTCTGTACTTTTAAGATTGATTCTGAGATCAAAACGGGGAAGGTAGAAGCGTGCAGTTTGTTTTGAGAAACTTCCTGACTCCTACACATTCTTCCCCTTTCACTGTATGTTCGACCAGGTCTCGGACAGACTGCGTACAGAGCTCTCCTGTGCTTTTAGTTAGTTTTACTAGCTAGGGCAGAGAAGTTCCCTGGACTGTTTATTTTTCTTTTTCTTGGGACTGTTTAAACCTGCCCTGGACTGAAAAACCCCAGAGGAGCACCAAGAGCTCTCGCACCTACGGCCCACCGGGGCCTGGACCTCTGAAGGCTGATAAGGGACTGAGAGAGCTGAGCTGCCCACGGCAGGGACTTTCTGAATTTATCATCCCACTTCAGAGCAACAAAAGGTTTTATTGTTTCATGTTATTCATTCTTTGTGCTTGTGGGCACTTTGTTTGTTAAATAAATAGTTTTTTCCACTTTTATCTGAGGAAGTTCTTTTTTCCTGGACCGGTTGTGGGGGAGGGGCTGTTTGGGTTTGCTTTCCAGAGGAACCTCATTCTGAAGTTTCTTCCCAAATTTGCCCTAAACCAGGACATACACATTTTTTTTGCCACCCAACATGTGGCTCAAGAGAGTGGAAAAAACTCGTATTGATTATTGATTGCATTTTGGTTGTACTTTGTGTGGGGATAAAACAGTCAATAGCCATGTTGCTTCTTGAATTCATAATGTCTCTTGGAATGGAGTCCTTCTTGTGTTTCTGTTCACTAGGGTTTTTTGATGTTTTGATAACTTTTTGGTCCCTAGGTTTGTTTTTTTATCCAGAAATAGCTCCAGTGTTGTCCCTAACACATAGCTTTTACACTAGAGATGCACAAATTGGGATGGCCATTTTGTTGGACTCAGTGATCATGATTTATAGGAAGTTTATACAGGTACTGGAGTTTGTGCCAGGTGTGTTTGGTTTATGGTCTCTTCGTCCTACCCTGCATCCTAGTTCCAGCAGCATGGTTTGGGGATTTATTAATAATTGCTCCCAGTTTGTCAGAGGAGGAGTAAGGGATGAAGCTTTTCAGTCTTTCCTTCTTCTCTTCTCAATCAGTTGCATCACTTTTGAAGAATGTTCAGTTTCCCCTGAATGTTAAAGATACCACCTTCCTGGTATTTCATCTGGTGAGCTTCCTCTTTATGGTTTGTGGCTTGTCTAGAATGAGGTCTGAGATTTCCAGAGAGGGTGATGAGACTGCTGACCCAGAAGTAGACCCAGAGGTAGACCCAGGTGTGAGAAATTCTTACTGGTGCGGAGAATGGGAGAGAATGGACTGAACCTTGAAGGAATTTTCTGATCCCCCAGCTTGGGAATTTTCTGGTGAACAAATTCAGAACCCAGATGAGGTGGGCAAATATCTAGAGGAGAGCTGCTATGATGACTCTAAGGAGAGAAAGCTCATTGCAATAAGCTGGGCATATGCTTATTGCCCACTGCTAGATACTGTAGGGGCAGCAGATAGAGGCAGGGGGGCAGGGAGATAAATCCAATCCCTCAGGGAGATACCCCAATCCCTCAGGCTGCAGCCAACACCCCAGCTGCTCAGGGTGTAGCTAAACCAGACAGTGAGCCAAAGACACTGGCAGTTGCTGTGGGAAAGAAAGGAAAGAAGCACACATGCAAAATTGATCAACCAGTGGACGATGATCCAGGTGAAGGACTCTCAACACTTCCTGACACCAGTTAGAGGCTGACCAACTGGCAGAAATTCAGAAGCCCAGCCAACTGGCACAAGATCAGGAGCCACTGTTGAGTCCTTGAAAGACTTTCGTGGCCTAAGATTACACTCAATGACCTGATGGATCTATAATTAGTTGGTGAGTCTGTCTTTGGGATGCAGCAGGTGAAGCTACAACTCTGGACGTCATTGAAACAAGGCATTTGGGATCCCTGCTGCAAGATCCGGTTATCGACTAAGGAATGATGAGGGAGGCTTGTTGGGAAGCCACGGGAGACGAGTCTCATCTATCATGGTCAACAAGTCTCGTTTATTGTATACAAAGGTATCATACTTATACAGGCACTAATTAGCTCATACATATTGCAAAAGCATAGCTCAGGATTGGTTAGCTACTTGCTAAGGCGTACGTCCTTTGTAGTTACAGTTTTCTTTCATCTGCTTATCTTTCAGCATACTAAGGTACTATCATCATGTGATTTATTGGAGACACTAATCTTCAAGGGCAGCTTGTTCCTATCCTGTAGGCACAGCTGGGCTTTGTAGTGTTAAACCTTGATTAACTTCAGTGTGTCATGACCCTTGCTACGGAGCCATTGCTCAGATACATTGTCTACACTTCCCCCGTTCTCTTTCTGAACAAGCAAAGATACGTTCCACTTTTGTTCAATAGTAGCTAACAACATCCTTTGAAAACATTGTAATATACATGGCAATAATAACATCAACAGAACCACAACAAAAATTCCAATAAGGAGCAATTGCATCAAATGTTTTAGCCACCCAGTAATTCCCCATGATTCTAATGGCAGACCAAAAAATGTGTCATCTCTTTTCAATACCTGTACATGCTGTTGTAAGTTTTGAATCTTTTTGTGGATGGATTCAGATTGATTCTTTAGGGACATACAACACATTCCATCAAAATCTTCACACCCGTGATCATGTGCCAAAAGCAAAAAATCAATGGCTGCTCGATTTTGCAGTGTTGCGTGCCTAACATTATCTAAGTCACTGGCTAACATAGACAAAAGCTCAGAGGTAGCATTTGTTTGCTTTCCCACCCAGCACTGTAACTTTTCTAATTGAAATAATGCATGTCCCGCGGCAAGGCCAGGCATAAAAATAGAAGCAACTACCTGCTCTGCTCGGTTGAAAAGATTGACTTCATCATTACAAATGTTGTCAATAACAGCACGCTTTCGTCTAGTGGTAGTAATGTTAGTCATATTGAAGTGTGCAGCCCGTAGTGCATCCTGACTTGGGAGCGCAATTGTAAGCGCCCAAAAGTGCAGGGGCCTCCAGTCGGACGCTGGGGGATGCCGTTAAAGGCTCTGTCTCCACAAATCAGGAAAATTCCAGATGGCAATTTGCGGGGGATGGTTATCCCCGGAGCAGGATTTGTCTGATTTATAACTAGGGACTTACACCAAAAGGAAGAATTTTTCCACATAGGTGACTGAGGAGAAATGTTAGTGGGAAATGTAAGGTTACACCATTGGTTATTAGGTTCATTACACTTATATTTGCTAGCGTTATAAAAGAAGCAAACAGATGCGTGAAGCGAGCCTAATATTTCTAATTCCTCCGGTGGGGGGCTATATGGCAGTCTGTCATCCCAAACATCAATATTGTCTATACAGGTAGTAAGGTTAGTTCTACAGTGCCTTGCTGTTCTATTTACAACCAGCATAGCATAGTCGGTCTCATTCAGCGGAGCACCAATAAGACAGGTATGGAAAGGGGAATCAGGCTGGGCTAACGATACACAGAAGTCGGTCTTATTTAACTTCTGAGCAAGGGATACCCACACATTCTTCCTTGGGAACAGGTTGTTAATGTCACCGGTTTTTTCTCTGTCTGTTTTTGCCAGGCATCCTAGCAAACCTACGACAAGTAGTATCCCACTGATCAGGTGGGACCTGCCACTGTGTCGGTATCCTAACATTGGCACTGCAGCTACTATCAAGGATACTTGATTGTTTATTTGCTAATATCTTTCTTACTATATGTTGTACCTTCCAGGCTAATCACCTGAGCTCTAGGTCTTCAGAGTTTTCAATCCTTGCAAGACTGTCTCCGACAGAGTCTCCGGTGATAGTAGTTAAAGCCCTTTCTGGTGTATCCTGAAACCAGTCAAAGTTGCAATAGCGACACCAAAGTCCACGGATAAGACCTTGCTGATAAACCCACCAACGTTTTTTGCATCCCCCACAATAAATTTTTACCCAGGCCTGATGCTGATATGAAGAGCAAGCAAAACAAGCAATTTGATGATAACGTATAAAGTCTCTCTGCAGTCTAGGGATCAGACAGTCCTCAACCTCTTGGGCGGTATCAAACAGAAAGTGAATGCGGAATTCTTGTTCAATCGGGGTCAGTATCTTCCTGATCACTTTCTGTAGGCGGAATCTCCTTCTCTGTTCTGGGCTGTTCATGAGGAGTCACCGGTCGAGCCCATTTAGCTGGAACCCATAAGCTACCTGCAGGTGTGGAAACACAAAGGTAACCTCTCCCCCAATACAACACTTTAGCTGGGCCCATCCAGATCCCTGTTTTAGGGTCACGATATCTGACTACCATCATAGGATCTGATTGTACTGGTGTGGCGAAATGCATAATTGCAGCCGGAACCCCTTTGTTGCCAAAGACACATAGGTGATTGAGCACAAATAAACATTTTAGCACCTTATCTGGAATGCTAATGATATCAGAAAATTTTTCTAAATATTGTTTAAGGGTTCCATTTGCCCTTTCTACAATGGCTTGTCCTGTTGGCGAGTTGGGGATTCCAGTATTGTGATCAATATTCCAAAGGCACATAAAGCGGGCCACACGAGTACTGCAATAGGCTGGGCCATTGTCCGTTTTGATTTTCTGAGGGACACCCATTATAGCAATGCAGGCATTAAGGTGCCGCTCCACATGTTTGCTTTGTTTGCCAGTCTGAGCTGTAGCCCACATGTAGTGGCTATATGTATCTATGGTAACATGAACATATTTCAGGCGTCCAAAGCTAGGCACATGAGTGACATCCATTTGCCATAATTCGTTGGCTCGTAGCCCCCGAGGGTTTACCCCAATCCCCAAACCTACACCTCTATTGTGATAACTACAAACAGGGCAGGCCTTAATCATGGCTCTGGCTTCCTCCAAAGGAATCTGAAATTGCCTTGCTAAGCCTTTTGCATTCTGGTGGAAGATAGCATGACTTTCTCGGGCTAATGACTGACGAGGAAGTGAGGCTTGTTGTAAATGGGAGACCAGTTTATCAGCTCTGGCATTTCCTTCCCCTAGGCCCTCCGACCATTTGTGGCTGCGAACATGAATAATAGAATATGGTGCAGTTCTGTCTCTGAGGGCACGCCTCAACTGGAGGAAAAGTTCATATAGTCGCTGATTTTGCACATCCTTAATGGTAGCATCTTCAATCCTTGTTACTATCCCCACCACATACAGCGAGTCTGAAACCACATTCAGTGGGTCACTCAAATTGGTTACTGCCCAAACTACAGCTAAGAGCTCAAGAGTTTGCAAATTATCTTCTGGTGTTGCCGAAAGTATTTGCTGGTGCCATTCTTGTTCTTGCTTCCAGACTATTGCTGCTGTTCGTGATCTTTTTCCAGCATCGGTGAAGGCTGTGATAGCATCTGGGATGGGTTTTTCTGATCTTAAAGGTTTTTGAATCCAGCTCCATTCCCCAATCCATTGGAGCGGTCTGGGTATGAGAGGCCCTGTAGCAACCTTGGCCCCAGACAGTAGGAGAGCCTCAGCTAAAGTGTGTGAATTTAAGAGGTACCAGTCTAAAGTGGCCTGTTCCATAGGCAGATGGATTATTTGTGGTTCAAGGCCGCTTATTTCCAAGATTCTCAAGCGTCCCTTTCTAATTACTGCTGCCAAATTTTCGATTTTTGTGGTAATTGTTTTTCATTTCTGTAGAGGCGGTGATATCCATTCTAGTACTCCCTCCCCCGTTTCTTTTTGGGGTTGAGTAATTGCTCCCAAAAGATGCACATCAGCATGCCAAATAGTAAGATGCAAAGGTAGCTCGGGGTTGATTCGTGACACAAAACCTGTTAAAACACAGTCCATGATACGTTGCAGGGTTTCCTGTTGTTTCTCTGTGAGCTGCACGGGGGTGCACGGGTCCGTCCCTTTCAGCAGGGGTTGTAAATCTGCTAGTAGATTGTTAGGAATTCCCGTTACAGGCTTTAACCATTGCAGGTCACCTAGGAGTTTCTGCGCCTCATGCAGTGTAGTAATGTTGGTTGCAATGTGCAATTTTTGTGGTTTAATTTTCTGTTCAGTGATTGTCCAACCCAAATATTTCCAAGGTGCCGTGCGTTGTACTTTTTCTGGGGCAACAACAAGAGAAAATTCTGCTAATGCAGAAATAATAGTTTGTACTTGTTCATCTGTGAATGGTATTTCTTGAGCAAACAGAATATCATCCATATAGTGATAGATAATTGTCTTAGGCATTTTTTGTCGCAATGGTTGTAGCGCGCTGTCGACATACAGCTGACACAGTGTGGGAGAATTGCGCATGCCTTGTGGGAGCACAGTCCATTCAAATCTTTTATCAGGCTCCCCATGATTGAGAGCAGGCAGTGTGAATGCAAATCTTTTCGTGTCATTAGGATGTAAGGGGATTGTAAAAAAGCAGTCCTTTAAATCTATAATTAGGATAGGCCAGTTTCTGGGTATCATGGCTGGATTGGGGAGGCCTGGTTGAAGTGCCCCCATGGGTTCCATTTGATTATTAACAGCTCTTAAGTCATGCAATAACCTGTATTTGCCAGACTTCTTCTTTATCACAAATATGGGGGTGTTCCAGGGGCTAGTGGAAGGTTTAATGTGTTCCTGATTAAGCTGTTCATTTACCAGCAAGTGTGCTTGCTCTAGGCTTTCCCGTTTCAAAGGCCATTGCTTAACCACAACAGGTTCTACAGTAGTCCAAGTAAGTGGCAGCGGGAAAGTCCAAGCAATGGCCATTACCCTAAAGGGTGATCGTTGGTGAGAACAAGTCCTAGTTGGGACAGCACATCTCGGCCAATCAAGCATTTCACCGTAGGAGGCAACGGAGCAATCGAAAATGATGCTGCAGCTTGCTTGCCGTCTATTTCCACTTTTAGAACAGGTGTACGGTTTGCCAATGTCATTCCCCCGATTCCTGTCACCGTAGTAGTAGGTGGTTGCACCAGCCAGTCAGAAGGCCACTCTCCAGGGGAAATTACACAAATGTCAGAACCGGTGTCCAGTAATCCTATCAATGTAATACTTTGCCCTTGGAAGGACAGTTGACATGATCTTTTTGGGCGAGTGGATAAATCAATAGTAAGCAGGGCCAAGCCTCCGGTAGAGCCAAAACTTCCTTGTTGTCGGGGTTCCTGTTTTAAGGGTGTTAAGCCCCCGTCATTTGTGGAAGTGGTACTAGCTGGGCTAAACGTTGTCCTTTTGTCACTTTTACTGGGGGATAGGGGGTATGGACCATGATCATAATTTCCCCTTCATAGTCCAAATCTATTACACCTGGTAATACAAACAGTCCCAACATGCTTGTAGATGATCGACCTAGAAGCAGTCTTCCAACTGGCTGTCCATTTATCACAAGAGGTCAAATTATCCCCGTGGAATTTCATACGGCTGGTTGGTCATAATTATCGTCTACTGAGGCTGCAATCCAAGCCGAGACTCCCTCTTGTGGCCGGTTGGAGTTGTTGCGGGGTGTTATCGTTGCGGCTGCTATTTTTGTCCCAGCGCGGCTGCCGTCCGCGCTGGAAATCTTTCCCGAATTTCCTTGTCTTCTTCGGCAGGCAGTGGAGTTGTGTGTTTGGATTGGCATTTTCCACACCAAATTCCTGTTGCCGCGCATTCTCGACGAGTATGGCCTGAATTTCCACATCTGAAACCTTTCATTCGGCCGCGCAGCAGGATTTGAGCGGGGCGACGGCTGCCGCTTGGAGGGGAGCAAGAGCTGCCATAACCTGATTTGGGAACTAATAGCCTTTCCGTAGTGCCTCTGCTTGCTGCTGTAAACCCTGCCCTATTTTCGAAGTGCCTCAACCAGAAACACTTGGGAACCGGTTGGCATGGATGAGGCTTTTTCTAATAATTGTTGTACTTGCCAGTCCCCTGGGATAGTACTAATCAATTGTCTAGTTGCAGGATTGCCATTCTGCAAGATGCATTGTTTAAGTAGGGCATCTTGCATGTGATGGGGTACCCCAGCTCTGGACAATGCCTCCATGATTTTATCTTACAAAAATGCCCAGCTTCCTCCCTGCCTTGTTTAATGCCCATATAAAGGGGTATTCCGCCTGGCGTTTTAACTTTGTTCATTGCTCTCTGAGCCACAGCCATAGCCTCCCTAAGTTTTGCCTGGTCCTAATGCTGCCTGGTCCTCAACTCTTGTATGTGCACCTTGACCCAACAACTCATCCATAGTAATTCCTGCCACGGGATCTCCCTGGGGCCTCGGAAGATAACACTCATTGTAGCCTCTTCCCGCCACTTCGACTCAAACAATAGCCGCTGGTGGGGCGAATAGATGAGCTTAGCAATACCCCTGATATCTGATGGTAACAGGACTTGGGAGTTAAACATATAATCCAGCATTTGTTTCACCGGCTCGCTATTAACCCTGTAACTCCCCACTGTGGCACGCAATTGGGCCAACATTTTCCAATCTAAATTTTGCACTTGTGCCACTTGACCACCGCCCTGCGGGTTAGGTGTAAAGATAACTGGGAACGCCATCTCTTGGGCGGCTGCAACAAGGTCCTTGTCTCCCTTGTCAAATCCTTCCCTTGCCAATGTTTTCCACATTTCATGTCTCTCTCTGGCCATGGCCTCCGCTAGGTCAGATTTTGCCCCAGGATAGGCTCCTGGCTTACTAGAGAGGCAGTCGGCCGGGATATAGGAGGAGATATAGGAAGGGGAGTGAGGCCATTGTTCTCGGAGTGGTTAAAGGAAACAGAAGGGGAGGTGCAGGGGGAGGTGCAGATGGCGATGGGTCAGGCACTTCAACAGTCAAAAGAAAGGGGGTTAGGGCATTAGGATCCTGAGGCGAGCCATAATCTCGATTATGCTCCCGGCAGAGCAAGCCTCCTCTGCTGCCCTTTTTCCGCCTGAGCCATTAACAGCTCATTGTATACTACTTTCCACAAATTTTCCCTTTTTTTTTGCGGTTTTATCATCTTCCAAAACTAGTTCCCACATCTTATCTCCAAATTTTCTCCATTCCGTTAGCTCATGGACAGAATGAGGGTTAACAAAAGACCCAGAAGAGGTAGCGTATGTCAGTAGGGAGGGGAGCTCCTTATCTAGATTTATCCCCTTAATCTGTCTCTTTCTCAAAATGCTGTGAATAAATCATATGCTGGCTTGCCTGTCCATACTCACGTCATCGCTGTTGCAGCCCTCCAGGTCTCGGCAGCACGTATCGGCCGAGCCCACCGCTGTGGTCACTCGGACGCGGAGCCCCTTCTAGTGCTCTGTAGTCGTCCTTCTAGCTGCAGGACCCGAACCCAACGCAGCCTCCAACAATCGTGGTAGCGTGTCTCCTTTCGCTCTTTTTTCTCGACGGAGCCGAGGATCACTCGGGGTTCACCATTTGTTGGGAAGCCACAGGAGAGAGTCTCATCTATCATGGTCAACAAGTCTCGTTTTGTATACAAAGGTATCATACTTATACAGGCACTAATTAGCTCATACATATTGCAAAAGCATAGCTCAGGATTGGTTAGCTACTTGCAAGGCATCATCCTTGTAGTTACAGTTTTCTTTCTCTACTTATCTTTCAGCATACAAACTATCATCATGTGATTTATTGGAGTCACTAATCTTCAAGGGCAGCTTGTTCCTATCCTGTAGGCACAGCTGGCTTTGTAGTGTTAAACCTTGATTAACTTCAGTGTGTCATGACCCTTGCTACGGAGCCATTCTCAGATACATTGTCTACAGAGGCTCACCCTTGCAGTCTTTGGGAACGGGTCCTGGGAAGTGTAGCACAAAGATATCTGTGTGCAGATGACCTCTATATGCAGCAAACCCAGTGGAAGACCATAGAACAAAAGAATTCAATGTTTGAGAGAAATGGCAGGGCAGAGATTGTCAGATGACCTAAACAGTAGGACCCAGACTTGGAACCATGTACATGTACTAGGAACCATGTACACCTGTAATGTAGCGAATCTTTTACGACTTGGGCCACAAGAATACTCTGCTTCTTTATCAGTAATGAAGCGGGATGCACAGAGGAGACTGTGCTGGATATGGCGAGAAGCTCGGAGCATATGCAGATGCTGTGCATGGTCCAACACATGCAAGAATCACAGCTGTGGAAACACGTCTGAGAAATTAGAAGACAAGATAGAGGAGAATCACAAAAAACTCAGGGAGGAAATTAAAGAGAACCTTCTCCAAATCTCGGCAATACAGTTCAGAGGTTCTGGCACCACCACAAATGTCTCGCAGATAGATAGAGAGGGGTGTCCTAGTTAAGATGTATGATGTGCCCAAAATATGTATTCTACCCATCATCTCCATGAGCTGTTGAAACCTGTGGAGCACAGGTGGGGCAGTGTTTCCTTATCTTTCTTTAATGGGCCCATCATGCTTTGCTGCATGACTCATAGATAACTCCCTCTGGGAGCTATCTCTGTTTAATTGGCCATCAAGGACCCACTGCAGGATTCATAGAATGAGATCATCCCATTGTGAAATGCTCCACCCAGTGGAGGAGCAACTCCTGTTTGGGACAGCACAGGCAGCCTTACCCACTGGACTCCCAGACGACAAGAGCTACCAGACCTTTCTACAGGATCACTGCTTTGACAAGACCATTTCATCTCGACTGCTACCACCACCCTAACTAACAGGGTGTCAGGTTGTATTCTGACTCTGTCAGTGGTCTTCTGTACTATTGCATTTTATTTACTTTTTTGTTGTTGTTTTTCTTTTCCTCCTATTAAACTGTATTTCTGACTAGGAGTCTCTCACTGGTTTTTGCTTTCAAACCAGTACATAGAGCATTGTGTGGTTTTTGGCTGTGGTTTTAGTTTGTTGTTTTTATTACTTCTACTTTGGGCTTTGGTTTATACTTTTTTTAGGGGGAAGATGCTGATAATTGGCATATCAGTAGTAGGGTCTTTATTATATATTCATTGGATGTTATTTTACTAAACAGTTTAATTACAAGCATAACTATATATTAGCTATTCCATTATTATGTCTAAGCAGAAAATATAAACTACATCTTTGCAGCAGAGTTATTTTTCATTATATATATAGCATTCATTTTAACATTCGCAAAAAGCCAACTTTATATTGTGTATTTATAACAAGGCCCAAGTGTCTCCCTGATGTCCTGTTGGGGACACTGCAGAGACAATTTGGGACATCGTGGTGACCTAAAACATGACAGGAATGTCAGGGTAGCCCCAGTATCCCCAAGAGAAGACATGGGCTGCCCCCAAGGTCCCCTGGGGTGTCCCCGTGCCCCGGTGGTAACAGTGCCACCCCCATATCCCCACCTTGTCCCTACCCCTGCTCCGCCAGTGCCCCCTGGGCCACCTCCAGCCTCCGCTCCACCTCCTCAGGCCCCCCCCGATGTCCCCAAGGCCACCACGATGTCCCCGAGTGCCCGGGCTGCCTTGGGGAACCCCTGTCCCCACATCCCCCATGGTGTCACCTCCCTGTCCTGGGTACCAGCGGCCACCAAGGTCCCCAGGGCCAGCGTCACCTCCTCCAGCCGCCCCAGCACAGCCGCGCTGATTTACCCCCAAGGGGCAGAATTTGCCCTGCCAGGACCTCAGGGACCCTTTTGGGGCCCGGATTGATCCCCCAGGGCTCCATTTCCCCTGCCAGGACCCCACTGACCCCCTCAGGGCCCATTCACCCCACCCAGGGCTCTGATTTCACCTGCCAGGACCCTGATTTGGAATTGCTTTTTGGGGATTGTTTTTGGGGATCCAGCAGCATTTGGGGCTTGGGATTGTTTGGGGATCCAGGATTGGAGATCTTTGGGGATTGGATTTGGGTAACCAGCAGCGTTTGAGATCTGGGGATTTTTGGGATCCAGGATCTGGGATTTGAGATAATTTGCAATCTTTCCTTGGGTTCCAGAAGGATTTGGGATCACTTGGGATCCAAGATCTGAGATTTAAAAGCATTTGGGATCTATCCTTGGCATCCAGCAGGATTTGTGGTCATTTGGGATCCAGGATTTGGGGTAATTTGGGGATTTTTTGGGATACAGGATTTTAGGTCACTTGAGATTACTCCTTGGGATCCAGCAGGATTTGGGATCATTTGGAACCCCAAAGGTCCCCAAACTCTCCCCTCTGCGACGTCTTCAAAGGGTCCCTCGGTCTCCCCTTCCCAGGCTCCTATTGATGACCCCGCCCCCTTCCCCGCCCATTCATTCCGTTCATTTCCGCACTCCCTTTCCTGCCACCCCAGGCCGCGCCCCCTTTTCTCCCCATTGGGCCGCTCCCGTAGCCCCGCCCTTTTTTCCCCGCGCCCGCCCCAATCCCCGCCCCACTGCTTCCCTCTGTGGGCGTGGCTACAAGACCGATCGGCGTTTATTGAAAGGCTCCGCGCAGCGGCGGCCCCGGGGGGTGGAGCCAGCCCGGCCCCACCGGGGGGGCTCGGGGGTCCGGAGGGATCCGGGGGGTCCCGGGGGGCTCGGGGGGGCCCCGGGGGGTGGAGCCAGCCCGGCCCCGGCGGGGCCCAACGCGGGCCAGGGGCTCGGGGGGGCCGAGGGGGAGGGGCTGGGAGCGTTCCGGGGGGGGTTCAATCAATGGGGGGGGCCCGGGGGGGCCGAGGGGGGGGCGTGGTGAGTGGGGGGATCTCATGGATTGGGGGGGTCCTGGTGAGTGGGGGTGGCGCGGTGAGGGAGGGTTCCCATGGGTGGGGTAGGGGTGGTGAGTGGGGGGTCTTGGCGCACTGGGGCGGGGCTCATGGATCGCGGGGGTTCCCAGCGCTTTGGGGGGGTCGGTGAAGGGGGGGACAGTGAATAGGGGGTCTCGGTGCATGGGAGGCCCGGTGAATTGGTGGGGTCCCTGGTGATAACGGGGGGTCCCGGCTGATAACGGGGAGGGGGGACAGGACCGAGCTCCAAGGGACCCCCCCGGTGCTGGGGACCCCCCCTGTGCCCCCCCAGTCCCGGCGCTGTTCCCGGGGGTGAAAGGGGAAGGGCCAAACCCCCGGGATGGGTGGGGGCCACAAGAGGGGACCCGAGCCCGGTGCACGGGGGGGGTCGGTACACGAGGGGGGACATCCAGTCCCAGTCCCGGTGCACAGTGAGGGGGCGGTCAATGCACGGGGGGGTCCGGTGCACGAGGAGGGTCCAGTCTCGGTGCTGGTGCACAAGGGGGGGGCCGTGCCCGAGGGGGGGTCCGGTGCCCGGTGATTCGTCGGGGGGTCTCTGGTGGTCCCGGTGCATGATGGGGGGGATCAATGCTCGAGGGGGGTCCCGGTGCACGGTGATGGTGCTGATCGATGGCGGGGGGGGGTCTCCGGTGGTCCCGGTGTGCTGGGGGAGGGTCCTGGTGCACGAGGCCATTCCTCGGGGGGAGGGTGGGGTCCGGTGGTGCCGGGCACGAGGAGCGGGGAAGGGAAATTTGAGGGTCTTGATGTGTGAAGGGGGTCCTGAGGAGGAGTCCTGGTGCACGAGGATGGCAAAATTCGGGGGTCCCGGTGCCCGAGGGGGAGTCCTGGTGCACGAGGATGACGATGATGATGATGATGTGTGAGGGTCCCGTGCTTGAGGAGGGCTGGTCCCGGTGCAGGGGGGTCCCAGTGTTCGGGGGGTCCCCGGTGGGTGCCCGAGGGTGGCGTGTGACACAGAGAGAGACCCCGGGGACCCTCACAGGGGGGCGGGGCTGGTCCCAGTGACACAAAAGGAGCTGTTGGTGGCACAAGGACACCCCCTCAATTTCTATTGCACGAGGTCCTGGTGACACGGGAGCTGGTGGCACTCGAGGGCACTTGGTGACACGAGGACCCCCCCTGGTTCCTCTCGGTGACACGAGGACGTGGTGGCACCAGGGACCCTCGCACGAGGGCTGGGCTGGTCCTGGTGACGCAAGCAACCCCCAAATTTCTCCTGGTGACACAAGGAGCCCCCCAAATTCCTCCTGGTGACACGAGGAGCCCCCAGATTCCTCTCGGTGACACACAAGGACCTGGTGACACGAGGAGCCCTCGCACGAGGAGCTGGTGACACACGAGGGGCTCTGGCACCAGGACCCCAAATTCCTCTTGGCGGCACAAGGAGCCCTTGCGTGGGACCCCAAAATCCTCACATGAGGACCCCAAATTCCTCTGGGTAGCACGAGAAGACAGTGGCACGAGTAGCCCTCACAGGGGGACCCCAAAATCCTCGCACGGGGACCCCAGAATCCTCGCCTCCCCCGCTTTCCCTGCACGAGGAGCCCTTTGCACGAGGATCCGTCGCACAGGACCCCCCCCGCAAAAAAATTCCTGGCGCGAATCCCCCCGAATTCCTCGCCTGGGACCCGCCCCCGCGCGAGCCCCTCCTCGCTCTCCTCCTCCTCCTCCTCACCCCGGGGGTCTCCGGGTGTTTCCTCCCCCCCCCCCGCCCTCCCCTTTCCCCTTTTCCCCCCAGGGCTGGGGGGTCTGGGGGCTGAAGGGGGGGTGCGGGTGCGGTGTTTTTTGGGGGGGTCCCGGCGACCCCCGGGGCGGGTCAGTGCTCAGCAGCGGGGCCGCGCCGCTCGCAGCCGTTGGCCGTGATCGGGGTGGCGGGGGCGGAGGCGGGGCCGCCCGGGGACCCCCCCGGCCCCCCAAATCACACCCGGGTCTGCTGCACCCACGGCGGAAAGCTGCCTCTCCTGCAAGGCACCGAGGGGGCTCATTCACCCCCCCGCCCCCGCGTCCCTGCATGTCCCCAGAGTGTCCCCAGAGTGTCCCCAAAATGTCCCGGGACGGGGGGGACCCCCCGCCCCGCGCCCCCCCCCCTCGGGGCTCACTCACCTGCGGCACCGGCGCGGGCCCCTCGGGGCGGCCCCAAGTCAACGTGAATGCACCCAAAATTATCCCTGAGGCCCCCAAATCATCCCTGAGCCCCACAAATCATCTCTGAGCCGACCTGGGATTAACCCTGACCCCTGAAATTAACCGTGACCGGCCCTGGGGCTAATCCTGACCCAAAATTAACCCTGACCCCTAGTCACTGGGACTAATCCTGACCCAAAATTAACCTGAACCCTAAAATTAACCCTGACCCCTAAAATTAGCATTGACCTGCCCCAAAATAAACCCTGAGCTGCCCAAAATTAACCCTGATTTGCCCCAAAATCATCCCTCAGCCACCCGGAATTAACCCTGACCCCTAAAATTAATCTTGAGTCCTAAAATTAACCCTGAACGCCTAAACTTAATCCCAAACCCCTAAAATTAATCCTCATCCACCCAAAAATCATCCATGAGCCACCCCGGAATTAACCTTGAACCCCCAAATTAACCTTGACCATAAAATTAACTCTGAGCCCCCCAAATCATTCCTGAGCCACCCCGTAATTAACCTTGACCCCACAAATTGACCCTGATCCCTCGGAATTAACCCTGAACCCCCCAAACTTAACCCTGACCCCCCCCAAATCATCCTTGAGCCCCTCAAATCTTCCCTGACCTGCTCCGGAACTAAGCCTTAACCCTGAACCCCTAAAATTAACCCTGACCCCTAAAATTAATCCTGAATCCCCAAATTTATCCCTAAAATTAACTCTGACCCCTCCAAAATCATCCCTGAGCTGCCCCGGAATTAACCCTGAAACCCAAAATTAATCCTGACTCCCTAAAATTAACCCTGACCCCCCCAAAATCATCCCTGAGCTACCCCCGGCATTAACCCTGACCCCCCCAAATTAACGCTGACCGCTAGAATTAACCCTGACCGCCCAATTCAATTAATCCTGAACCCCTAAAATTAATTGTGATCCACCCCAAAATTAACACTGAGCCCCTAAAACTTCACCCCGACCCCTACAATTAAACCCGACCATAAAAATGTAAAATTAATGCCAAAAAATGAAGGCAACATGCCCCAATTTGGCAACCGAGATGATTTGCCCCCAAAACTGCCCCCAACCCCCCCAAATTGTCCCCACCCTCCTCTAAACTATCCCCGACCCCTGGACTGTCCTGATACTCGCTCAGTTGTCCCCAACCCCCCCCGAATTGTTCCAAACCCCTCCCAAATTGTCCCCGACCCCCCCCAAATTGTCCCCACCTCCCCATTGTTCCCGACCCCCCCACCCCGTTGTCCCCTCCCCGTGGTGACAAGACATGGCACACGGACATGGTGTCACCTCCCCCCGTGAGATGGGGACAGACACAAGACACGAGGATGGTGACGGTGACAGCGCCAGCGCTGGGGGACATCTGGTGACAACCCCCCAAACTCCCCCAACCATGGTCACCCCCCCCCCCGGGGGGGTGGGGACAATGGTGGCACCTCCAGGGGGTGGTGACAGGGCCAGTGGTGGCACCTGAGGGGACATGGGGACACCTGGGACAGTGTCCCCAAAGGGTCCCCAGTGTCCCTAAGGGACATGGGGACACCAGGAAGGATATGAGGACACTGGAGGGACAAGGGGACCCTGGGACGGTGTCCCCAAGGAAGCCCCTGTGTCCCCAATGGGTCCTCAGTGTCCTTGAGGGACATGGGGACACCTGGGGTGGTCACCCCCGCGGGTCCCCAGTGTCCCCAGGGGGGCCCCAGTGTCCACAAAGGTCATGGGGACACCAGGAAGGACATGGGGGCAATCAGGAGGAACAAGGGGACACCTGGGACAGTGTCCCCAGGTGACACAGGGACACGGGAGGGACAGGAGGACACCAAGAGGGACATTGGGACCCCTCGGTCCATGTCCCCAGGGGACATGGGTACACCAGGAGGGACACGGGGACAGCAGGAGGGAGGTGGGGACACCTGAATCCATATCCCCAAGGGATACGGGGACACAAGAGGGATATGGGGACACCGGGGTGGGGTGTCCCCAAGGGGTCCTGAGGGACATGGGACAAAGGAGGGACATAGCGACATCTGGATCTGTGTTCCCAAGTGTCCTCAGTGGCCCTGAGGGACATGGGGACACAGGAGGGACATGGAGACATCCTGGATCTGTGTCCCCAAGGGTCTCCAATGTCCTCTGAGGACATCAAAGGGTCTCGGGGACACCTGGATCCATGTCCCCAAGGGGTCTCAGTGTCCCTGAGGGACATGGGGACACAAGAGAGACATGGGGACACGGGGACACCTGCATCCATGTCCCCAAGGAGTCCCAGTGTCCCTCAGGGAACACAAGAGGCACATGGAGACACTACAGATCTGTGTCCTCAGTGTCCCTTGGGGACACCTGGATTCATGTTCCCAAGGGTTCCCAGTGTCTCTTGGGGACAGAAAAGGGTCTCGGGGACACCTGGATCCATGTCCCCAAGGGGTCTCAGTGTCCCTGAGGGACATGGGGACACCAAAGGGTCTTGGGGACATTCCAGATCCATGTCCCCAATGGTCCCTGATGTCCCTGAGGGACAGGGGAGGGACATGGGGACACCCAGATCTGTGTCCCCAGTGTCTCTTGGGGACAGAAAAGGGTCTCGGGGACACCTGGATCCATGTCCCCAGAGAGTCCCTCATGTCCCTGAAGGACATGGGAGGGACATGGGGACACAGGAGGGCCTTGGGGACATTCCAGATCCATGTCCCCAAGGGTTCCTGAGGGAAATGGGGATACCAAAATGTCTTGGGGACACCAGGATCTGTGTCCCCAATGGTTCCCAATGTCCCTTGGGAACGCCAAAGGGTCTTGGGGACATTCCAGATCCGTGTCCCCAATGGTCCCCAATGTCCCTGAGGGACATGGGACACCAAAGGGTCTTGGGGACACTAGGATCTGTGTCCCCAATGGTCCCCAATGTCCCTGAGGGACATGGGGACACTAAGATCTGTGTCCCCAAGGGTTCCCAGTGTCCTTTGGGGACACAGCAGGGGCATGGGGACACTGGTGAAGTGTCCCCAGTGTCCCTGGGGGACAGTAGAGTGCTTGGGGACATTCCTAATCCATGTCCCCAAGGGTTCCCAGTGTCCCTTGGGGACACAGGAGGGTCTTGGGGACATCTTGGCTCCATGTCCCCAAGGGTCCCCCTGTGCAGCCCGGGGGGTGACAGGGAGGGGACAAGGACCCACCTGGGGTGTCACCGGTGGCCGAGGGTCCGGTGCCACTGGCGGGGCCGGGCCGCGCTACCTGACGGACAGCTGTGACAAGAGAGACACGGGGAGGGGACATCAGGGCCACCGCGGCCACTGCGCCACGCGGGTGGCCCTGAGGTGGCACCGGGGTGGCCCTGAGGTGGCACCGGGGGGACCCCAACCCGAGGAGGGGGCGCGGGAACGGCCCCGTCGCTGGGGGGGTACACCGGGGTGGCCTTGGGGACACGGGGGTGGCGCTGTCCCTGCAGTGGGGGGGTGGGGTGGTGTCACTTCTGCCCTGAAATGTCCATCTGGTGTCACCCCAGGGTTGGCCCTGTCCCCTCTGGGGGTCACTTTGTCCCCCCTGAGGTGGCCTTGTCCCTCCAGGAGTGGCCCTGTCCCTTCCAGGGGTCACTTTGTCCCCTCAGGGTTGGCCCTGTCCTCAATGGAGGTGGCCCTGTCCCCTTCATGTACCCGTGAGGGTCACCAGGTCCCCTCTGGGGGGTCCCTGTCCCCTCTCTGGGTCACTGTGTTCCCTCTGGGGGTCGCTTTGTCCCCTCTGGGGGTGGCTCTGTCCCCTCCAGGGTCCCTGTCCTCCCACCCCAGGGGTCCCTTTGTCCCCCCGGGGGTGGCCCTGTCCCCTGCACCCCTCCCAAGTGCCACCATGTCCCCCCCAGGCGGCCCCAGCCTCCCCCAGGGGTGGCCTTGTCCCTTCACGAACCCCAGAGGTGACAGGAGACCCCCGCGATCCCCCAACCCCCCCCCGGGGACCCCCAAAAATCCCCATAGACCCCCCAAAAATCCCCAAAGACCCTCCTCAGACCCCCTATAAATTCCAAATAACCACCCCAAACCTCCCACAAGCCCCCCCCCCGAAACCGCCCATATCCCCCAGAATACCCCCTGGGAATACCCATAACACCCCCAAATCCCCAATAACCTCCCTAGGGCCACCCATAACACCCTCAATCCCCAATATCCCCATAGATCCCAAATAACCCCCTCCAATCCCTGAATACCCCCACAGACCCCAAATAACCCTCCCCCAATCCCTGAATACCCCCATAGACCCCAAATCACCACCAACCCCTCCCATAATCCCCAAATTACCCCCTCAGGACCCCAAATAACCTCCCCCACCCCCCCCAGGGGAACACATAACCCCCCCAACCCCCGATAAGTCCCCCCAAACCCCAAAATACCCCTCACAGACCCCCAACAACCCCCCAGGATCCCCAAATACCCCACAGAGACCCCAAGTAACCACCCCAAGACCTGCCATACACCCCCCAATATACCCAAATACCTTCCCAGGACAATCAATAACCCTCCTAAAACACCCAAATACCCCCACAGACTCCAAATCCCCCAAATCCCCCCCAAGTAACCTCCCCCCAAAACCCCAATAATGCCCCAAAAAAACCAAAATACCCCCCACAGACACTAAATAACTCCCCCAAATCCCCACCCAGGACACCCCCAAAAAACCCCAAAATACCCCAATACCCCCATACACCTTCAATAACCTCACCAAAAGCCCCCAACCCCCCCAGGGGCACCCACAACTCCCCAGAATCCCCAAATACCACCCACAGACCCCAAATAACCCCTCTGAATACCCAAACATCCCCCCAGGGACACCAACATCCCCCCACCCCAAATACCCAATTAGTCCCTCAGGGGCACCCATAACCCCCCGAAAACCCAAAATACCCCCCACAGACCCCAAATAGCCCCAGGAAGTCCCCGCCCAGGACACCCAACCCCCCCCCAAAATACCCAAAGACTCCCCAGGGGCACCCACAACCCCCCAAACCATCCCAGGACACTCCAAACCCCCAAAGTTCCCAAATACCATCCACAGACCCCCAATAGCCCCCCAAAATACCCCAAATCTCCCCCCCAAGGACACCCAACCCACCCCAAAACCCAAAACTCCCCAGGAACACCCAAAACACCCCCCAAAACCCAAATAACTCCCCTAGGGACACCCAAATCCCCACAAACCCCAACTAAACCCCCGAATTCCCCGCGGGACACCCAGAACCATTCCCAACCCCCCCAGGAGCCCCCAAACCCCCCTAAGGACACCCCTCAAACCCACAAATACGCCCCCCCGGACACCCATAATCCCCCAGCCCAGGGCCGCCCCCATCCACCCCCGCCCCCAGCGCGGCGTGGGATGGCCGATGTCACACGGAGCAGAGCAATGACATTGTAATTTCCACCTGAGCGTCGAGCAGCACCGCCGCCGGCCCTCGGATGGGTCGTGGGCGCCCAAGTGATCCCTGCGCAGCTCCTGCTCCACCAGCATCAGCCTGCGGGCCAGGCTTCACCGGGGTCATGCTGCCACCCCCCCGGGGACATCCCGGGGACACCCAGGGACACCCCCCGGGTCACGGGGACACCCCCCGGGTCACGGGGACACCGCCAGGGACACCCAGAGACAACTCAAGGACCTGGGGACATCCCTAGGATCATGGGGACAACCCCAGGGACACCCCCTGGGAATGGGGACACCATCAGGGACACCCTTGGGGACACCCTGGGGGCACTTTGGGGACACCAAGGGACAGATCAAGGATGTGGGAACATCCCTAGCATCATGGGAACATCCCCAGGGACACACTGGGGACATGGGAACAACCCCCGTGTCATGGGGACACCACCAGGGACATGGGGACAGCACCAGGGCCAGCTCCAGGGACATGGGGACAACCCCTGGGTCATGGCGACAATCCCAGCGACACCTTGGGGACACCCAGGGACAGATCAAGGATGTGGGAGTATCCCCAGGACAGGCCCAGGGACATGGGGACACTAGTAGGGACACCTTGGGGACAGCCAGGGACATCCCCAGGGACATGGCACATCTCTGGGGACACATCTGGGGACACGGGAACAGCCCCAAGGACAAGGGGACACTGCCAGGGACAGCCCTGGGTCATGGGGACACCCTCAGCGACACCTCGGGGACAGCCAGGGACATGGGGACACCCTGGGGACACCCCCAGAGATGTGGGGACAATCCTAGGGACATGCCATGTCCCCATGTCCCTTGATGTCCCCACAGCCCCTGTCCCCTCTGTGTCACCCATGTCCTACCTGTGCCTGTGTCACCACCAGGTGCTTCTGTGTCCCTGTGTCCCCAGGATCCCCAAGGTCCCCGTGTCCCTCTGTCCCTCATGCCATTCTGTGTGTCCCCAATGTTCCTGTATTCCTGTGTGTCCCTGTGTGTCCCCAATGTCCCTGGCTGTCCTCACACGCCCATACCCTGGCTGTCCACATTGTCCTGTGTGTGTCCCCTGTGTCCCCACTGTCCCCATGTGTCCCTCACCTGCTGATGATGCTCCTGATCTGGGAATCCCCGTGTGTCCCTGTGTGTCCCTGTACTCCCACACCCCTGTGTGTCCCCAGTGTCCCGCTGTGTCCCCACGTCCCTGTGTCCCTGTGTGTCCCCATGTCCCCATATCCCTGTGTATCCCCGATATCCCTGTACCCCCGATGTCCCCAATGTCCCCAGTGTCCCCGCTGTCCCCGTGTGTCCCTCACCTGCCAATTTCCTGATCTGGAAATCCCTGTGTGTCCCGGTGTGTCCCCAATGCCCCTGGCTGTCCCCATGTCCCCATGTCCCCATGTCCCTGTATCCCTGATGTCTTTAATGTCCCTGTGTCCCTGTGTGTCCCCATATCCCTGTGTGTCCCTGTGTGTCCTTGTATCCCCACACCCATGTGTGTCCCCAGTGTCCCCTGGCTGTCCCTGCTGTCCTCTGTCTCTGCTGTCACCTATGTGTCCCCATGTCCCTGATGTCCCCGTGTCCCTGATGTCCCCATGTCCCTGATGTCCCCGCTGTCCCCATGTGTCCCTCACCTGCCGATGATGCTCCTGATCTGGGAGTCCCTGTGTGTCCCTGTATCTCTCTGTACCCCCATACCCCTGTGTCCCCAATGTCTCCTGGCTATCCCATGTCTCTGTGTGTCCCCATGTGTCCCTGCTGTCCCCGTGTGTCCCTCATGTGCTGATGACTCTTGATCTGGGAGTCCTTGTGTGTCCCTGTGTGTCCCTGTACACCCATACCCCTGTGTGTCCCCAATGTCCCTGGCTGTCCCCATGTCCCTGTGTGTCCCCAGTGTCCCTGCTGCCTCTATGTGTCCCCCAGTGATGTCCCCACTGTCCCCATGTGTCCCTCACCTGCCGATGATGCTCTGATCTGGGAGTCCCTGTGTGACCATGGCCCTGCAGTGTCCCTATGTCCCAGTGAGTCCCCATACCTCTGTGTGTCCCCAATGTCCCCTGGCTGTCCCCATGTCCCTGTGTGTCCCTCACCTGCTGATGATGCTCTTGATCTGGGAGTCCCTGTGTGTCCCTGTGTCTCTCTGTACCCCCATACCCGTGTCCCCAATGTCCCTGCGTGTCCCCAGTGTCCCCGCTGTCCCCGTGTGTCCCTCACCTGCCGATGATGCTCTTGATCTGGGAGTCCTTCTCCTGCTGCTGCTGCCGGAGCCGTTTCTCGCTGAGCTCCAGGCGCTGCTGGTACTGCAGGAGGATGCGGCTCGTCTGCTCCTCCTGCGTCACCAGGCGCCGCTCGTACTCCTCCAGCTTGCGGTTGGACATGTGCAGCCGCTCCTTCAGCGAGTGGATCTCCTCCTCGTACTCCTTCACCTGCCAAAGGGACACTGCAGCGCACCGGGCACGCCTGGCACACCTGGGCACAGCTACGGGCACACCTGTGACACCTGGGCACACCTGGGCATAGCTACAGGCACACTTGTTACACCTGAATCTCCTCCTCAAACTCTTTCACCTGCCAAAGGGACACTGCAGCACACCTGGACACACACCTGGGCACAGCTATGGGCACACCTCTGACACCTGTGACATCTCACAGCTCCCTGTCCCTGTGCAGCCGTTCCTTCAGCAAGTGGATCTCCTCCTTGTACTCTTTCACCTGCCAAAGGGACATGGCAGCACATCTGGCACACCTGGGCATGCCTGGGCACACCTGGGCACGCCTGGGCACACCTGGGACCTGCTAAAACCCTGGTATGGGCACACCTGCACACCAGGGCACAGCTATAGGCACCTGTTACACCTGGATCTCCTCCTCGTACTCCTTTGCCTGCCACAGGACACTGCAGCACACCTGGCACACCTGGGCAGAGTTATGGGCACACCTGTTACACCTAGGTACACCTGGGCACACCTGGATCCCTGCACACCTGGGATCCACCAGGACCATGCCTGGGATCCCTGCACACCCGAGCACACCTGGGCATACTTGACTTCACCTGTATCCCTTACCTGAGCACACTTGGGCACGCCTGAGCACACCAGGGCACATCTGGGCACACCTGTATCACACCTGTACCACTCACACCTGGGCACACCTGAGCACAGCTGGATCCCTGCACACCTGAACATCTGCACACCTGGATCTCTGCATACCTGAGCTCCACAGCATCGTTGCCTGGATCCCTGCACCCTTGGGCACATCTGAGCATACCTGTGTCACACCTGATTTTATGGGTTATCACAATTTAGTTTTTAGTTAAAGAAGAATATAGAATACCGCCCTGTCAAGACCTTAGAATTGTTTTGGAGGGGGGCAGGGACCTATCAGAGACCGGTTTTTCAGCTATTGGCATGTAGTCTGACCACTGAGAAACTGATACGACTTTTTGGGCAATACTCACAGAAGCTGAGACTTGGTGTGGACAGCCCTCTTTGCTCCTAGCCTCGACAGAGGTAAGAGGCCAGTCCTGGCTCCCTCCCTGAGGAGGTGGGAGACAGCCCAGCCTGCCGGGCCAGGCCTGGCCAGGTCTCCCGAGCCGCTGCCACGGAAAAAGCGGCAGGGCAGGCTGAGCTCTTTCCCTTGCCAGCTGCTGGCAGGGACGGGGAAGCCACTATCAACTTCCAGCTGCCCCTGCCCACACTGCGACCCGGGGCAAGGGAGATGCCCCCCAGGCCTTCCCCCCCACTTTAGAAGCAGCACCAAGCCCAGGCTGGGCTGCGCCCACCCCTCTGAGACCAAGGGGTGGAGGGGGAGAAAGACCAGCTACGCAGGAGATCTTTGCTGCTGTTTCTGAACCTTTTTTTTCACTGAATGGCCTTGAGATTTTTGCAGCTCCCACCGGGCAGAGATCACGTGACTTGTCTGCAGGCCTGGCAAGAATTCCTGACACAGATTGAGACTTTTTAAAACTCTCTTCAGAGAGAGAAAAGGCTGAATTAAAGAGATGTAAAGAGACAATATGAAGATCTCAAAGTCAGTAAAAGAAGAGTGACTTCTTAGGTGGGAGAGATGACAAGTTGCCTTGGTTTTAGGCTGAAAAACCTCCTATGAGTTGTGGTAACAGACTGTATTGTGAATATGCTAGAGTAGTCCTTTAAATCATAGACAATATAATTGGGGAGATGCTTTGTACGTCCTGAGCAAAGGTATTTGTGATTTACTGAGTGAATGTTGAATTAGAAACTGTAATGGGATCTTATAAGATGTTTTGAACAGAGAGCGATAAGAAGAAGCCCTTTGCCTCTGTGAAGAATGGAGAAGATATCTCTGTTCCTTAAGATGAGAAATCCTCTGCTTGTAGAGGTGTGCATTTTTAAACAGCAAAACCCCAGAGTGAATCTACGGCCCAAAATGTAGTCATGGGAAGGCTACGTGATTTGGGAGGACTACAATTGCAGAAGTTTCGGGCGGACTGTTTTTGTAGGAGCTAGAAGGCACAAGCAGACTGTTTTCTCTTGTGGAAAGTTACCCAAACACATCAGTTGATATACTTCTCTCTCTCAAAGACTGAATGAAAGACTATTTTCTAAGTGGTACTGACCTAAAACTCTGAGTTTGATCTCTTTATGTTGCATGTGAGAAAGTGAACTGTTTGTGGGGGGAGGAGAGTGCTCTTAAAGGTTTCATTTTGATTCTTTTTTTTCCTTTTCCTTTTGTGTGTTAATAAATCTATTTGTTTTTATCTTTAAGTTAAGCCTGTTCTGCCTCCTGTTCTCATAATCATATTTCACAGCAAAAAGGTATTTAGACCACTACACTAAATTTAGCAAAAAAAATTCAGTGAATGTGAAACCATTATACCTGAGCACACCTGTGTCGCTCACACCTGAGCACACCTGTATCAGTCATACCTGGGCACACCTGAGCACACCTGTCCCCTACCTGGTCCAGCTGGCTCTCGTCCATGGATTTGGAGTACTCCTTGAGCTGGTATCCCTCACACCTGAGCACACCTGGGCACACCTGGGCACACCTGTATCACTCACTCCTGTATCACTCACACCTGGGCACACCTGTATCACTCACACCTGGGCACACCTGTGTCGCTCACACCTGAGCACACCTGTATCAGTCACACCTGGGCACACCTGGGCACATCTGGGCACACCTGTCCCCTACCCGGTCCAGCCGGCTCTCATCCATGGATTTGGAGTACTCCTTGAGCTTGTACTCCTCGCGCTCGATGTGGGAGCTCTCGATGTCGGCCGACAGGTGCGGCATGTTGGATACCCAGGCCACGGTGCGCTCCGACGCCGGCAGCACCGGGTTCAGTGTGGACGGCGTCTGCGACGCCTGCGGGACACCAGGGGACACACGGGACAGCATTGTGGGACACAGGGACAGAGTGGCGACAGACCAGGGACAGGGGGATGGAGTGGGGACAGAGCAGGGACAGGACGAGGATGTTAGAACAGTGAAGGGACAGTGGGGGACAGTGCAGGGACAGCAGGGGACAGTGTGGGGACATCACAGGTACAGGGGGACAACGCAGGTACAGTGAAGGGACAGTGTGGGGACAGTGTGGGGACAGCAAAGGGACAGTGCGGGGACAGTGAGGGACAGTGTGGGACAGTGGGGACAGCGCGGGGACAGCGTGGGGACAGCAGGGGACAGTGTGGGGACAGAGTGGGGACACTGCGGGGACAGCCAGTATAGCGCGGAGACAGTGTGGGGACACCAGAGGACACGGGGACAGCCCAGGGACATTGTGGGGACACGGGACAGAGCGAGGACACAGGGACAGTGCAAGGACATCGTGGGGATATCACAGGGACAGTGTGGAGATAGTGTGGGGACGCGTGGGGGCATTGCGGGAAACAGGAGACAGCGCGGGGACACGGGAACAGCACGGGGACATGGGAACAGCACAGGGACATGGGAACAGTGCAGGGACATGGGGATAGTGCAGGGACAGCAAGGGGACAGTGTGGGGACATGGGACAAAGGGGACAGTGCGGAGACACGGGGATAGTGAAGGGACATTGGGGGGACAGGGGACAGCGGCGAGACAGCACGGGGACAGAGCGGGGACAGCCCAGGGACAGTGAGGGGACAACGTGGAGACAGTGCGGGGACATTGTGGGGACACGGAGCATCGCAGGGACAGAATGGGGACACAGCGGGGACATGGGGACACTGCAGGGACACGGGGACAGAGGGGACAGTGCAGGGAAATCATGGGTACGTGGGGACAGCACAGGGACAGTATGGGGACAGTGCAGGGACAGTGTGGGGACAGCGTGGGAACAGAGCAAGGACAGTGTAGAGACATGGGGGCACGAGGACAGTGAAGGGACAGCATGGGGACAGTGGGGGGACAGTGCAGGGACATGGAGACAGTGAGGACGGTGCAGGGACATGGGGACAGTGCAGGGACATCGAGGGGTGTGGGGAAAAGGGAATGTGGGGCAAGATGGGGACATGGGGACACGTGATGGGACACAGGGACATGAGGGGACACAGGGATATAGGGGGAGGTGGGGATGTGGGGACATGGGGACAGCAGGGACATGAGGACATTGTGAGAAATGGGGATGTGGGGTATGGGGACATCGGGGATGTAGAGACATTGTGGGACATGGGGACATGGGGGGATGGGACATGGGGACAGAGTGGGACATCAGGGGAACATCAGAAGGATATGGGGGAGATGGAGACATGGGGGACATGGGGACACAGCGGGACATCAGAGAGACGTGGGGCCAGAGGGTTAAAGGGGGACATCAGGGACATGGGGGGGACATTGGGGACACCGGGAAGACATGCAGACATGGGGGTGTGGGGACATGGGGGAGATGGGGATGTGGGGACACAGGGGGACATTGGGGGGGCACAGAGGGACACAAAGATGAGTTTGGTTCCCCCTCCATCACCATGTCCCCACATTGTCCCCATGTCCCCCAATGTCATCCAATGTCCCCTGTGTCCCCATACCCTCAACACCCCGCACATCCCCAAGCCCCTACACACCCTCCTGTATCCCCCCATGTCCCCAATGTTCCCAGATCCCCACACCTCATGTCCCCCAGTGTTCCCAACACCCCACACATCCCCAAGGCCCCAAATCCCCATGTCCCTGTTGTCCCCAATGTCCCCCTGCACCCCCAATGTCACCAGTGTCCCCCAGTGTCCCCATAACCCCACATCCCCACACCTCCCAACACCCCCTATCCCCATGTCCCCCACAACTCCCAGTGTTCCAGTGTCCCCATATACCCCAGATCCCCAACGTCCCATATCCCCCCATGTCCCCAATGTCCCCAACACCCCTCAATGTCCCTGGCGTCCTCATGTTCCCCAATGTCCCCATTCCCCCACCATGTCCCCAGTATCCCCCACACCCCCCAATGTCCCCACGTCCCAGTGTCCCGCACCGTCCCAATGCCCTCGCCCCTCCCAACATCTCACACATGCCCACCTCTCTACATCTTCCCAAGTCCCCAGTGCCCCCAAGCCCCCCATATCCCCCCACAATCCCCAATGCCCCCAAGCCCCCAATGTCCCCGATGTCCCCGCCTGTCCCCAACGTCCCCCATCCCTCCCGCCGTCTCCCGTGTCACCTGCTTGGTGACGGGCGGCTTCATGCCGGCCACCGAGGCCTCCTTGGCCAGGGAGGGCTGGCGGGAGCGGGGCGGGCCGTAGGCGGGTTCGGGGGGACGCCAGCAGGTTCCCGCTGGCGGCCGCGGCTTCTGCGGCACCCCCAGCGCCGAGGGGCCTCCGCCCGCCCTTCCGGCCCGCGACCCCCGCGGGGTGGGCGGCGGGGGGGCTCCGATGGTGATCTGGGGGGGCGCCAGCGTGTCCTGGAGCGACAGCTGCCTGCGGCCGAAGTCGCCTCCGGGCCGCCCGAACTCGTCGCTGTAGCTGTGGCTGTGCGTGATGTGTTTCTGGGGTGGGGTGGCCAGCTCCTCGCTCTTGCTGTAGCCGTGCAGCGGCGGCGGGGAACGCCCCCGAAGTGCCCCCCGTCTCCGCCGCCCCCTTCGCCCCTCCCGCCGCCCCCTCCGCCCCCGTCGGGGCCGCGCAGGGGTCCGTCGGCGGCCAGGTGGAACAGGGGGTTCTGGAAGGACAGCGGCACCCTCAGCTGGGGTCCCCCCGGCTCGGGCACCCCCAGGCGCGGCGGGCCAGGCTGGAGGCGCTGCCCTGCGACAGGCGGCCGGGCCGCAGCCCCCCCTGGCCCGCGCCCCCCGGGGCCGGAGCCCCGGCCAGCAGCTCGGCCGGCAGGCTGGGGATGCTGTCCACGCGTCCGTCCTGCAGGTCCAGCATGGACACGCTCTTGCCGACCCCCAGCGCGCCCCCGCGGCCGCCCTCGGGCTCGGTGAGGTCGGAGCTGCTGGTGCAGTAGGCGGGGGACGAGCGGGCCAACGGCGGGCGGCTGAGCACCAGCACCTCCGGGGGGCCCTTCTCCTGCGGCGGAGACGGCAGGCGCGGCACGTCCATGGAGCTGCGGGCGGGGATGTGGGGTGTGGGATGGAGAGGAAGAAATGGGGAGGGATGTGGAGTACGGGGGTGTAGAGTGGGACGGGGGGTGGGATGGGGGAATGTGGGGTGGGGAGGGGGATATGAGATGGGGAGAGAAGAAATGGGATGGGGATGGGGGATATGGTGTAGGGGTATGGAGTGAGCAGGGTGATACAGGAGGGGGGTGGGGATATGGGATGTGGAGGGGGATATGGAGTGAGGAGGGATAGGGGGTGAGCAGGGTGATACGGGATAGGGTGGCGGGAAATGGGGTGGGGATACAGGGCGGTATGGAGGGGATATGGGATGGGGATGGAAGATATGGAATGGGGAGAGAAGAAATGGATGGGGATGGGGGATATGGGATGGGGAGATGGGGATATGGGATGTGGGATGGGGATATGGGATGGGGGCAGACAGGATTGGGATATGGATGAGGGGTACATGATAAGGGAGGAAGAAGAGACACAGGATGGGGAGGGGAACATGGGATGGAAATAGGGACGGGAAATTGGGATGGGAATATGGGATGGGGAGATGACGAGGGATGGAGGGGAGATGGAATTGGGGACACGGGATGGAAGTGACATGGAATTGGGGACAAAGGATGTTTGGGATGGGGCAGGGATGGGATGGGGAGCAAACATGGGATGAGGATGGTTGGACACGGCCCCGAATCCATCTCTGGAATCATCATCCCATCCATCCCAAACATCACTGTCCCCATCCCAAACACTCCCATTTCCATCCCAAATATTCCCGTTCCCCTCCTGTCCCCATCTCGGTCCTCCTCCCCTTCCTGTCCCCATCCTGATCCCAATCCCAATCCCCATCCTGTCATGATCCTGGTCCAGTTCTGGATCTAGGTCTCAATCCCCACCCCGATCCCAATCCCAATCCTAAATCCTGATCCCAAATCCAATACCAAATCCCCATCTCAAACTCCAGTCTTGGTCCCATCCCAATCCCATCCCTGCCCTGATCCCAAATGCCAAATGCCAAATGCCAAATCCCAGTTCCCATCCCGAATCTCAAATCCCAGTTTCCATCCCAAATCCAAAATCCCAAATCCCAAACCCCAAATCCCAAATCCCAAATCCCAAATCTCAAACCCCAAATCCCAAATCCCAAACCCCAAACCCCAAATCCCAAACCCTGCCCCTCACCTGTTGAGCCCCCGCACCATGTAGGACTGGAGATCCACGGAGCTGTGGGGACAGAGACAGGTGACAGCCCCAGGTGAGACCCCCTAGGGACACCTGGCACAGATGGGGACATGCAGGGGACAAGGGGCAGGACAGGGGAGACCCAAGGTGACACCTCCAGGTGAGACTGGGGACACCTGGGACAGGTGGGGACATGGGGGGACACCAGGGCAGGACAGGTGACAGCCCCAGGTAAGACCTGGCAACAACAGGTGACATGGGGGTCACAGGTGGGACATGGAGGTCCCACAGGCATTTGGGGGGTCACCATGGGGACATGCAGCGGGAGGGGGTCACAGATGGATGGAGCGACCCCAGATGAGACCCAGGGTCACCAGGTGAGACCTTGGCCACACAACGGGACAGAACAGGGGGCTCAAAGGTGCGCTCCCAGCGCGGGGGCCAGATGGGGTCGGGCAGGCGCGCTCACCTGTTGAGGTCGCGCACGAGGTAGGGCTGCAGGTCGGCCGAGGGCCCGCGCAAGACCAGCCCCTTGGGGGGCAGGCGCTCGCCCTGGCTGGGCTGCCGCTGCAGGTGAGGGTTGCGCAGCGCCACGCTGATGTCGGTCAGCAGCCGTGGCAGAGGGCCCAGCTTCAGCAGCGCCTCCTGCAGGGACAGGGGTGCACACCTGAGCACACCTGAGAACACCTGGGACCTCATCTAGGGGAACCCCATTGACCTCTCAATGACTCTGATGGGGCCCAGCTTCAGCAGCACCTTCTGAATGGGGGAAACACACCTGGGCATACCTGGGGAGCTCACCTGGGCAGGTGGGACCCCTGGGACCTCACCTGGGGGGACCCCAGGAAACTCCCACAGTTGGACACCAGTGGGGTGACACCTGCGGAGGCTGGGGAGAGTCACTGTCCCCATGACCACCCACCAGGTGAGGCCATAGCCGCACAGGTGAGGCCGTGATCACACAGGTGAGGCCATAGCTGCACAGGTGAAGCTGTGGCCACACAGGTGAGGGGTGCCCAGGTGCGGTACCCTGCTGAGCTGGCTCATGACCTCCCAGAGCAGCCCCATGACTATCCCCCAGCTGTACCCCAGGTGAGACTGTTGCCACACAGGTGAGGCCGTGGCTGCACAGGTGAGGGGTGCCCAGGTGTAGTACCTTGCTGAGCTGGCTCATGACCTCCCAGAGCAGCGCATGCAGCGTGGACAGCTCGCGGCCCAAGTCAATGTAGCCCTCAAAGCTGGTGCTGTTGGTCAGTGTGTCCAGATTGGAGATCTCGTACAGGAACTGCTGCATGCTGGCCCACTCCAGCTCCAGGAACTCGTTCATGAATGCCATGTACTCCTCCTTGCTCCCGAACCTGCACCAGGTGTGCCCAGGTGAGGGCAGGGCCCGCAGGTGAGTGGGAACACCCTCTGGCAGGTGAGGGCAGGGCTGGCAGGTGGGTAGGAACACCCTCTGGTAGGTGAGGGTGGGGCCAGCAGGTGAGTGGGAACACCTTCCAGCAGGTGAGGGTGGGGTTCGCAGGTGAGTGGGAACACCCTCTGGCAGGTGAGGGCAGTTCTGGCAGGTGGGTAGGAACACCCTCTAGTAGGCGAGGGTGGGGCCAGCAGGTGGGTGGGAACACCCCGGCAGGTGAGGACAGGGCTGGCAAGTGAGGGTGGGGCTGGCAGGTGAGGGCGGGGCCAGCAGGTGGGCCCCGGCAGGTGAGGCGTGTCCCCAGTATGAGGGTTGGGGTGGGAGGCAGCAGGTGGGCAAGAGCGGGGATGGAGGTTGTCCATCATCCATCACCATTTGTTGTAATCCACTGTCATCCACCATGATCGTCATCTGTCATTTGTTATCTGTCATCATCCATCATCATCCACTGTCATTTGTCATCCATCATCATCATCATCCATCATCCATCATCCATCATCCACCATCATCTGCCATCCATTGTCATCATCATCATCTTTGTCCATCTTCAGCATCCTTCATCCAATGATTGTCAACCATCATCCAATGTTTGTCATCCATCATCTGTCATCATCCATCATCATCCATCATCATCTGTCAGCCATCATCATCCATCATCCATCATCATCTACCTTTCATGGTTATCCGTCATCCATCATCATCCATCACCATCCATCATCTGTCATCCACCATCATCATCCATCAGCCATCATCATCCATCATTATACATCATCTGCCATCCATCATCCACCATCATCATCCGTTGTCATTTGTCATCCATCATCATCCACCATCATCATTATCCACTGTCATTTGTCATCCATCATCATCATCATCCATCATCCACCATCATCTGCCATCCATGGTTATCTGCCATCCATCGTCATCATCATAATCGTTGTCCATCTTCATCATCCATCATCATCCATCATCATCCATCATCATCTGTCATTCATCACCATCTGCCATGATCCATCATCATCATCCATCCATCATCCATCATTATCCACCATTGTCTGTCACCCATCATTATGCATCATCCACTACCATCGTCATCCATTGTCATTTGTCATCCATCATCCATTGCCATCATCCACCATCATCTGTCATCCATGGTTATCTGTCACCCATCATCATCATCATCATTGTTGTCCATCATTTGTCATCCATCATCCAATGATTGTCATCCATCGTTCATGGTCATCCATCATCCGTCATCATCCGTCATCATCCATCATCATCCGTCATCCATCATCATCCATTATCCATTATCATCATCCATTGTCTACCATCATCCATCCATAATCATCCATCTTCTGTCCATCAACTCATCCATCTTCCATCCACCTTCTATCCACCCATCACCATCCCTCCATACATTCCGACCCTCTACTCATCCATTTCCCATCCATCAACTTATCCATCATCATAATCATCATCATCCATTATCCCTGTCCTGTGCATCCATGCATCCATCCATCATCATCCTTCTGCCCAACAATTTATCCATCATCATCATCTATCTTCTGCCCATTGAATCATCCATCCATCCATCCATCCATCATCCATCCCATCCATCCATCCATCCATCCATCCCTCCATCCATCCATCCATCCCATCCATCCATGCATCCATCCACCCATCCATCCATCCATCCATCATCCATCCATCCACCCATCATCCATCTATCCATCATCCATCCATCATCCGTCATCCATCATCCATCCATCATCCATCCACCTTCTACCCATCCATCCCCACCCCTCCATGCACCCACCCCTGAACCCCTCCCGCCGTCGCCGCCCTCACTTGGTGAAGTTGGCCAAGTTCTGGATGACCTTGGCGATGAGGGTCAGCGTCCTGGCCGTCTGCTCGTCGGGGTACTCCTGCATCAGGCCAAAGAGGCTGGGGGACATCACGGCAGGGCACAGGAAGCGCAGGAAGAGCGAGGCGCTGATCAGGCGGTCGGCGATGTCCTCGCGCCCGCGCTCGGCGCAGCGCAGCCGCCACGAGGCGAACACCTCCTTCAGCTCCCGCGGGAACACGCTGCCAGTGGGACAGGCGTCACACGGAGGGATACGGCATCACACTGACCCCGGGATGTCTCCACTGCTTCCCCGCACTCACCAGTGGGAGTTGACCACCTTGCAGAGAGCCAGCTCGCAGCACATGCGCAGGTTGGCCTGGTGGTCGGCCAGGGTGGAGGCTGAGCACTTCATGGGGTCCACTTCACAGTTCTCCTCCGACTCGTAGAGCGCCCGGATGAACTCGCCTGTGGCACAGCATGAGCAGGGGGGACACGGGGACACCCACGGGGACACCCAGCAGGAGGGGAGAAGGGACCCGATCATGTCATGGATGTGAGAAGGGGCCACCCAAAGATCTCATGATGATGGTGATGGAACATGACAGTGAGTGGGCACCATCCAATGACAAAATGGCTATGACAGGGACCACCCAACCACGCCATGGCCATGAGAAGTGAGCACCCAAAGATCTCATGATGGTGGTGATGGAACATGATGGTGAATGGGGATTATCCAACGACCTAATGGCCATGAGCAGAGACCATCCAAAGACCTAAGGTCCATGACAGGGACCACCCAACCACGCCATGGTCATGAGAAGTGACTACCCCAAGATCGGATGACGGTGATGATGCAACATGGCCATGAGTGGGGACCATCCAATGGCCATAACAGGGACCACCAAACCATGTCATTGACATGAACAGGGATCATATTGCAGTGAAGTTCTTTCCCAGTGGTTTGTTCCTGAACTCCCTATAATCCCCACACAATTGGTTTGGCCCTAAGGCAGCTCTCTCCCCTTTTCTAGACCCTTGTATGCCAATCCCTATTTATCCCAGCCCCTTGCTTGTCAATCAATGTTTATTCCTTCCCCTGTTCCAGAAAGTTCCATGCTCCTCGACACCCTGTTGGCTCCCTTGAATTGTAACGTCCCCTAGTGTTCCCCCATGGGCTAAGATTTTATGAATCCCTCCCCCTGTCGGATTGTGACTGGTTGCAGTATTGTGTGCACCCCTTGTTCCACCCCCGCTTAAAAAGCCATGTCTCCCCATGTTTGGGGCTCTCTGTCCCTGAACCCTTTGACAGCAGTAAACCTGTTGGAACCCCAGACTGAGAGCCTCCTCCTCCTTCTTCGCTCGGTCCCCAATGCTACCCCATTCCAGTGTCCCAGAGCAGGCAGCTCTAAAGGTCCTGTCTATGGCCAATCCTAGCCTAGGCAGCTCCCCACACCACACCTGGAGGTGCCCCATTTGGACCTAGCTGGGGCATAAGAGACCTGGGGAATGCGTCAAGACCACCCGATGATTTTATGACCACAAGAAGTGTTGGGGAGGATGAAACTGGAAAACCTTATAAATATGACTGCTTATTTGTAGAGAATATGAAACATATTAGTGAAATAGAGTTGAAGGCAAGTTTCGATGTCTAAGATGCCAAGCTTTAGTTACTGAACCACTGGAAAACAATGGTGTGGTCAGCTGAAAGTAAATCCCCCTTGATGAAACAATGCCCTTCTCCTCACCGAAAGTCTAAGGGTCAGAGCAGACCCTGCTAGCTTGGCAGGAGGGGTCCAAAGAGTCGTTTTTAGAGTTTAAAATGGAACACTGTATGGTAATGTAGTGATTCTTATAGGCTGTATGTAAATGCTATAGGATTTGTATCTTGTACTAGATTGGTTGGTGTAAATTAGAATATTCAGTATAGAAGAAGATTTAATGTATTGTAACGGGAATTTCGCTCTCTTGCTCCTTGTCTTCTTCACTATCTTCTCACTCTCTCGGACCTGCTCCGAGCTGCGGCTGGCAGCTCGAAGCAGGGCCCTTTCACCCACGCCCTATACAATAAACTACATGCTTCAAAACTAGGCTTGACTCCAGAGATCTCTTGTCTCCATCCATCACGACTGACCAGTCGTTCTCATAAGAAGGGACCACCCAATGATTTCATGGCCGTGAGTGGGGGCCACCCAATGATCTCATGACGGTGGCGATGAAACCTTGTCATGGGATGGGACCACCCAACCATGTCACGACCACAAGAAGGGACCACCCAATGATTTCACGGACATGAGAAGGGATCACCCAATGATCTCATGATGGTGGTGATGGAACCTGGCCATGAGTAAGGACCACCCAAAGATCTCATGATGGTGGTAATGGAACATGACCATGAGTGGGAACCATCCAAAGACCTAATGGCCATGAGTGGGGACCCATCCAAGATCTCATGATGGTGGTGATGGAACCTGGAACCACCCAAAGATCTCATGGCCCTGAGAAGGAACAACCCAACAATCTCATGATGGTGCTGACAGAACCTGGCCATGAGTGGGGGCCACTTAAGATCTCACTATGATGGTAATGGAACCTGGAACCACTCGATCTCATGGCCATGGAAAGGAACGACCCAACAATCTCATGATGGTGGTGATGGAACCTGGCTGTGAGTAGGGACCACCCAACCATCTCATGACCACAACAAGGGGCCGCCCAACCATGTCATGGCCATGAGGAGAGACCACCCAAGTATCTCATGAGTGTGAGAAGCGATGACCCAACAATCTCACGATGGTGGTGATGGAACCTAGCCGTGAGTGAGGACCACCCAACGATCTCATTATGCTGGTGATGGAATCTGGCCATGAGGGGGCACCATCCAATGAGCTAAAGGCCATGTGTGGGGACTGTCTAACCATCTCATGACCACAAGAAGAGGCCACCCAACCATGTCATGGCCATGAGTGGGACCACCCACCCACCATACCCCTGCCAATGAGGCCACACCCCCTCCGGTGCCCCCTGCTGCCACTGGAACTCACCAATGGCGTCCTTGAGGTATTTCTGGCCAATGAGCTTCAGGTACTCCTCGATGGCTTTGGTGGCCAAGGTGTTCTCCCGGAAGATCAGGTGCTCCCGGTCCATGAAACGATCCACCTCCGTCATGGCCATGTCCGACAGGAAGTCCTGCCCATGACCATCAGCGCGGCCCGGCGCCAGATGTCCTTCTGTCCCATCTCCATCACCCATCCATCCGTCTTCATCCATCTCCATCTTTCCATCCATCCTTCCATTTTTCCTTCCTTCCTTCCTTCCTTCCATCCATCCATCCATCCATCCATCCATCCATCCATCCACCCATCCATCCATCCATCCATCTCACCACCCCAACCTCCCAAAATCCCATCATTCCACCCCCAGAGTCCCACCTTGGCCTTGCCAGTGCTCTGCAGGATGTGCACCAGTGTGCAGGCCACCTCCAGCTCCTTCTATCATCCATCCATCCATCCATCCATCAATCATTGCTCCATCCATCATTGCTCCATCCATCATCCATCCATCATCCACTCATCCTTCCATCCATCATCCATCCATCCATCCATCCATCCATCCATCCATCCATCCTTCCACACCCCCAACCTCCCAAAATCGCACTGTTCCAACTCCCCAAGTCCCACCTTGGCCTTGCCGGTGCTCTGCAGGATGTGCACCAGCGCGCAGGCCACCTCCTCCTTGCTCTTGACGCTGAGCACCGGCTCCAGCACGGCGCACAGCATGCGGTAGTTGTTGGTGACGTACTCGGCAAACTCCTTGTAGAGCTCCATGGGCAGGATGCTCATGGTCTGGAAGCGGCTCTTGACCCGCAGTGCCGGGCAGCCAGCCTTGCTCTTGCTGCCACTGGGCTGGCTCAGCGGGTACCACTGCTCGGCGAAGTGCCGCCCGGTGACACTGGCGATGGGGATGCTCACCTGTGGCGATGGATTTGTGTAACTTAGGCCACTCTGTTCACCGGCCAAACCATGTTTTTAACCAAAACTTAACCACCTGCGGTTTTTGTTGCCAGAACCCTTGGGAATTCATCAAGGTTACTGAGAAAAACAAGGACTAAAATAAGAATGCAGAGTGCAGACCTAGGTAAAGGAGATGCAACGCAATGATGGACTCTGACCAATTAAGTGTCCTGAAGGATACGTGCCTGTTGGAGTTTTAGAAACTTAGATTTGGGATTTTAGTGTATGGTGATATATGGGAGTCAAGATGGAGAATTTTGGGTGTGGGTTAGTTGTCTTTTTGCACCTCCTTCTTCCTTCTTCTTCACAAATCTGGATGGTTTTCTGTAACTGGGTGAAAGAAGTCCACACTGTGGGTTTCGAGTGACCATAATTGGATTAGAAGCATAAAAATAAAGATGTCAGTTCATTAATAGACAACAAGTGCATAAATAACCTTGAGTAGTCACTATTTTAGCACACTTTCTCAACTTATTAGAAAGAGCTCACATCTCATGAGTTTGTAATAGATAAAGATACTAAATTTCAGAGTGACACTTCAAAAACGTCGTCTCCTGAGCTTTATTCACCCTGACTTGGAGCAATAAAGAGGCAAAAATTCCCACATGTGCCTGCCCCGTGGACAAGGCGAGTCAGCCAACGAGATGACGTGTGAATGTGCAAACAAACAACTTAGAATCTATAACTGCAGATTAATCATCCATCCATCATCCATCCATCATCCATCCATCCATCCATCCATCCATCCATCCATCCATCCATCATTCATCCTTCATCCATCTATCCATCCATCCACCCACCATCCATCCATCATCCATCCATCCATCCATCTATCCATCCATCATCCATCCATCCATCCATCCTCCATGTAGTTTAATGTAAACAAAGCTGGCTTCTGGTCAATCATATCGGTTGGCCATGCAGACCACCATTCCTCCTGCACTCACCATGCCCACATAGTTACTCTTGTCCTTCTTCCTCTTCTTGTCGGTGTCCTTGTAGAGGTGCAGGCGGATGGTGCGCACGGCGGGCAGGTTGTTGAACTCAAAGTGCTCTCCCCAGAAGACGTTGTCGGTGCGGGCCTTGCTGGTGGTGCGCGCGTACAGCATGTCGTCCAGGCACAGCTCGCAGTAGTAGCGCTTCTTGGGAGGCAGGTCGCGTGCCTCGATCACCCATAGCTTCAGCACGTTGTCCACGCGCCGGCTGTTGTCCTGCGGGGCACGGGGCGTGGGTCAGCGGGCGCCGGGGGTGGGGCATCGGGGGAGCGGTGGAGAGAGTGGAGTGGGCTCAAGATCGTGGCTGGGCTGTCCTTGGCCTGGTTGGCATCACTGCCAGGTGACCATCAACACCAGGTGACATCAATGCCAGGTGACCATCACTGCCACATGACCATCCACATTGCCACCAGGTGACCATCCACACCAGATGACATGAATGCCAGGCAACCATCCCAATTGACACCAGATGACTTCACCACGAGGTGACCATCAATGCCAGGTGACCATCTCCATTGCCACTAGGTGACATTAACGCTGGGTGAGCATTCCCAATCCCACTGGGTGACCATCCACATTGTCACTAGATGGCATCAACACCAGGTGGCCATCCTCATTGTCACCAGGTGACATCAATGCCAGTAGACCATCAACACCAGCTGACCATCAACACCAGTGGACATCAACACCAGCTGACCATCAACACCAGTTGATCATTCCCACCAGTTGACATCAACACCATCTGACCATCTCCATTCTCACCGGTTGATCATCACCAGCTGACCATCAACGCCAGTTGACCATCAGCACCAGCAGACATCAACACCAGCTGACATCAGCACCAGCTGGCCATTGACACCAGTTGACCACACTCATTGGTCATTGCTTGACCACCCTCATCCCCACCAGCTGACCATCAACACCAGCTGACCATCAACATCATGACCACCCCATCACCAGCTGACCATTGACACCAGTTGACCATCAACATCATGAATGCCCTTAACACCAGGTGACCATTGACACCAGATGACCATCAACACTGTAATCACCCCTATCACCAGTTGGCATCAACACCAGCTGACCATCCACATCCCCTCCAATGACCACCCAGATGACCATCAATACCAGCTGAGCAGGCTCATCACCATTGCTTGGCCTAGCCTGGTTGACATGAACACCAATGGACCTTCCCCATTCCCATCAGATGATCACCAATGCCAGTTAACCATTCCCATCCCCACCAGGTGACCATTGAGCACAGGTGACCATCAACACCAGTTGACCAGGCTCATCACCACTGCTTGACCATCCTTACCCCAGTTGACATCAACACCAGCTGACCATCTTCATCCCCACCAGTTAACCGTCAACACCAGCTGACCATCTGCAACACTTGACCATAAACACCATAACCACCCCCACCACCAGTTGACCATCGATGCCAGCTGACCATCAAACACCAGCTGACCATCAATACCAGTTAACCACTTCCATTACCAGTTAACCATCAACACCACCAGTTCACCATCACACACCAGTTAACCATCGACACCAGATGACCATCCCCACCAGATGACCATCAACACCAGCTGACCAGCTCCATCACTAATCGATCATCAATACCAATTGTCCACTTCCATCACCAGTTGACCATCAACACCATGACCATCCCCACCAGCTGACCATTCGTGTGACCACTTAATCATGGACACCAGTTGACCATTTCCATGCCCACCACTCCAACATCCCAATGACCAGTTCAGCCACACATGACCAGTTGACCATCACCAGCTGACCATCCCCATCCCACCAACAGACCATCCCCATGACCCAATGACTCTCCAGATGACCATTGGGCACCAGCTGACCATTGAACACCAGTTAACAACCTCCATCTCCACCAGCTGCTCGTCCCCACGACCAGCTGACCATCCCCACGACCCATTGACCCTCCCCATGACCAACTGACCATCCCCCTGACCAGCTGCCCGCTTCCATGACCAGCTGACAATCCCCAAGACCAGTTGACCACCCCCAAGAGCAGTTGCCCAGCCCCATGACCAGCTGACCACACCCACGACCCACTGACTCTCCCCACAACCAGCTGACCACCACTTGACCATCAAACCCCACTGACCACCCCCATCCCCACCAGCTGACCACCCCCACACTCAGTAGCCCCTCCCCCATCCCCAGTTGCCCCAACCACCTTGTTGGGCTTCACAGCGCGCTGGAGGTTCTCGATCCATTTGTCCCTCTCGGCCGCTGACCGGCAGGCGAAACATTTGGTGCCTGACGCCGTTGTCACCTGCAGGCAAAGGTCAGACACAGTCTCCGGGGGAATCCCCTGATAATCCCTGGAAAGTTCCGGAATTCCCACCTCGAAGCAGAACTCCTGGCCCAGGATGCTGCTGTGCACGGCCTTGATGATGGAATCCTCATCCAGGTTCAGCTCCAGTGCCTCGGCTGCGCTCGAGGGGCTCAGCAGTGACTCATGCGAGTGAGACTCCTTAAAGCTCTGCATCAGCCGGGCCCTGTGGGGGGGATCGGGGGATTTTGGGGGGATTTGGGAGGGATTTGAGGAAATTGGGGGCATTGGAAAGGGATTTGGGGGCGTTTTGGGGGGTTACATGGGGGTTTGGGGGGATTTGAGGGAGTGGGACTCCTTAAAGCTCTTCATCAGCTGGGCCCTGCAGGGGCATTTGGGAATTTGGGAGAATTCAGGGGGGATTTGGGAGAATTTGAGGGGCTGGAAACAGATTTGGGGGCATTTTGGGGGAATTTGGGGAGCTTTGTGTGAGTGGGACTCCTTAAAGCTCTGCATCAGAGCAGAGCTCCCCTGTGGGAGGGATTTGGGAATTTTGGGGGAATTTGGGGGGATTTGAGAAAATTCGGGGGTGGAAAGGGATCTGAGGGGGATTTGGGGGGATTTGAGGGAGTGGGACTCTTTAAAGCTCTGTATCAGCTGGGCCCTGGGGTGGGGATTTGGAGGGATTATGAGGTGTTGGGAGGTGATGTGGGGGGATATGGGGGGATTTTACCAGATTTGAGGGGATTTGGGGGGGATTCAAGGGGAATTTAGGGAGGATTTGAGGGGATTTGGCATTTGAGGGGATTTGGGGGGACTGGGGGGATTTGAGATTTTGGATGGATTTGAGAGGATTTGGGGGAATGTGGGGAGGATTTGAGGGGGATTTGGGGGAGATTTTTGGGGATTTTGGTGGGATTTGAGGGGATTGGGGGAGTTGAGGGGAATTTGGGGGCATTTGGGGGTATTTGTGGGAATTTGAGGGGATTTGGGGGAGATTTTGGGAGGATTTGAGGGGATCTTGGGGAATTTGAGGGGTTTTGGGGGCATTTGAACAGAATTGGGGGAATTTAGCGAATTTGAGGGGATTTGGGGGGAGTTCCTGGTGGAATTTAGGGCACCACCACAGTGGGACCCCAAACGCCCCCGGGGTGCCCCCAGGTGTGTCCCAGGTGTCCCCCCAGGTGTGTCCCCAGGTGTCCCCAGTACCTGTCACGCTCGGCGCTGTGGGAGCTGCTGGTCCAGTGCCCCCAAATGTCCCCAAATGCCCCTGTGGTGTCCCCAGGTGTGCCCTGATGTCCCCAGGTGTGTCCAGGTCTCCTAGGTGTGTCCCAGGTGTGTTTCCAGGTGTCCCCAGGTGCCCCCAAAAACCCTCAGGTGCATCCCCAGCTGTCCCACGTGCCCTCAGGTGTGTCCCAGATGTGTCTAGGTGACCCCAAGGGCCTCCAGGAATCCCTGTGGTGTCCCCAAGTGTCCCCAGGTACATCCCAATGTCCCAGATGTGTCCCCAGGTGTGCCCAGGTGTGTCCCCAATGCCCCTAGGTGCCCCCAGGTGCTCACCTGTTGTGGTCAGCTCTGTGGAAGCATGGCACAATCTGCCGGTAGCTGCCCCCAAACACCCCCCAGTGTGTCCCCAGTCCTCCCAGGTGTGTGAGGTGTGTCCCAGGTGTGCGAGGTGTGGCCCCAATGTCCCCAGGTGCGCTCATCTGTCGTGTCTGGTGCTCCAGAAGCACGGCAGGATCTGCCAGAAGCTGCCCCAAACCCCCTGAGGTGTGCCCAGGTGTGTCCCCAATGCCCCCAGGTGTGCTCAGGTGTATGAGGTGTGTCCCAGGTGTGCCCAGCCATGTCCCCAGGTGTCCCCAGGTGTGTCCCAAGTGTGTCCCCAGTGCCCCCAGCTGCCCCAGGTGCCCTCACCTGTCGTGGCTGGTGCTCCGGAAGTGCAGCAAGATCTGCTAGAAGCTGCCCCAATGTCCCTGTGGTGCCCCCAGGTGTGTCCCCAATGCCCCCAGGTGTGTCCCCAATGCCCCCAGGTGTGCCCAGATGTGTCCCCCATGTCCCCAGGTGCGTCCTCAATGTCCCCAGGTATGTCCCCAGGTGTGTCCCCAATGTCCCCAGGCGTGCCCAGGTGCATCCCCAATGCCCCCAGGTGTGCCCAGATGTGTCCCCCATGTCCCCAGGTGTGTCCTCAATGCCCCCAGGTGCGTCCCCAATGCCCCCAGGTGCGTCCCCAATGTCCCCAGCTGTCCCAGGCACATCCCCAATGTCCCCAGTGTCCCCAGGTGTGTAGCCAGTGCCCCAGGTGTGCCTCCAATGCCCCCGGGTGTGTCCCCAATGTCTCCAGGTGTGTCCCCAGTGTCCCCATGTGCTCACCTGTCGTGGTCAGCGCTGCGGAAGCGCGGCAGGATCTGCCGGAAGCTGCTGGTGCGGTCCAGCTTGGGCTGGCTCTTGGTGCGCTTGATGGAGCTCTTGAGGCGCCGGCTCAGGAAGCCTTGCTGGGGGCAGAGGTCACACGGGGTCACACAGGGTCAGCCAGGGGTCATCTGGGGTCACTCAGGGGTCAGGCAGGGGTCACCCAGAGTCAGGGGTCAGCCACAGGTCACTTGGGGGTCATTCAGGGTCAGGGATCAGCTGGGCTCAGCTGGAGGTCAGTCAGGGGTCAGCCAGGGGTCACAGGGGCATTGTGGTCAAGGGGTCACCCAGGGGTCAGGGAACATCAAGGTCATTGGGGTCTGGAGAGTCAGAGGGTCACCAAGGGGTCAGCAGTCATTTGGGTCAGTGAGGGGTCACAGGGTCATTGGGGTCATTTGGGGATCAGGGGTCACTGAGGGGTCAGGGTCACCAGGAGGTCACCGGGGTCTGGCTGGGGTCACCATGGGGGTCATTGGGTCAGGGTTTCCATGGCAACAGGCAGCAGTTGCCATAGCAATGGGTGAAGTCAGCCAGCAATGACGACAGCACTGCCATGGTTACCATGGCAATGGGTCCTTCAGGACTCGGGTTACCTGGTCACCATGGTAACAGACCAGTCTGGATCCAGCTTACCTGGTTACCACAGCAACAGCCTATTCAGGACCCAGGTTACCTGGTTACCATGGCAATGGACCGTTCCACACTTGGGTTACCCAGTCACCATGGGAACGGGTTATTCTGGTCCAGGTTTCCCCGTTGCCATGGCAACAGTTTATTACAAATCTGGCGTGCTGTAGTACCATGACAACAGGCTATTCAGAGCCTGAGTTACCTGGTTACCATGGTAACAGACAGCACAGGATCATAGTTGCCATAGAAATGGGTGAGGTAAGACCCAGGTTACCCGGTTACCATGGCAACAGATTATCCAGGACCTGGGTTACAGAGTTACCATGGTAACAGGTATCACAGGGTCACAGTTGCCATGGTGATGGGCAGCAAAGCATCCCAGTTCCCGTGGTGACAGGTGGAGGAGGAGTTGCCATGGCAACGGGGGCATCGAGACCACAAGAACCACGTTGGGAGAATGGAAGCACAGTAACCATGGCAACGGGGATTGGCTGGATCACGGTAACCATGGGAAGAGGCTTGGGATGGGGTAACCACAGCAACAGTCAGGACGACAGCAACCATGGCAACATAGAAGTGATGGTAACCATGGCAACAGGCAGGCCCACAATAACCACAGTAACAGGGATGTGCTGGACCACGGTAACCATGGCAACGGCGGCTGGGCTGTGTTACCACGGGTACAGGTGACTGGGAACCCCAGTAACCATGGCAACGGCTGCCTGAGTACCACAGTAACCATAGCAAAGAGTGATGGTGGGACCATGGTAACCATGGCAACGGGTGGGTGATGGGGTAACCATGGCAATGTGGGAAGAACGACCACGGTAACTGTGGCAACAGGTGATGAGGGTCAATGGCAACCATGGGCAATGGGTGTATGGGGGAGGGTGACCACAGTAACCATGGCAACGTGGAACTAGGGACCATGGTAATGGGTGATGTACAACCTTTGTAACCATAGAAACAGGTGTGTGATGTGGTAGCCATAGCAACGGGTAAAAGGGGACTAGTGTAACCATGGCAATGTGGAAACGGGCACCAGGGTTACCATGGCAACAGGTGAACACAGTAACCATGCCAATGGCTGAGTACCACTGTAATCATGGCAACGGCTGCTGTGGACTTGGTAACCATGGTAACAGGTATGCGATGGGGTAACCACGGCAACAGGCACTTAGGGACCTGCAGTTACCATGGTAACACGAAAATAGGACCGTGGTAATCATGGCAACAGGTGTATTGGGACCACGGTAACCATGGCAACGACTGACAGCAATCCCGGTAGCCATGGCAACAGGTAATCGGGGACCATGGTGACCATGATAACCATGGCAACAGCTACCCCGAATAACCAAAACAGGTGGAGAGGAAATCATGGTAACCATGGCAATGGATGATGGGTGGTAACCATGGCAATGGGCATGTGGGGACCATGGTAACCGATGATGGGTGACAAAGGTAACCATGGCAACAGACATGTAGGTACCATGGAAACAGATGCTCGGTGGCAATAGTAACCATGGCAATGGATGGTGGGTGAACCACGGTAACCATGGCAACGGGGGGGGACACATGGTAACTATGGCAACAGGCTGGCTGCGGTTGCCATGGTGATGGGGGCTCACCGAGGGCCGGAAGGGGGGCGCGGGTGGCGCGTCCATGTTGATGCTGAACTGCTTCCCCCCGGGAACACTCTTCCTGCGGGAGCGGCCGCCGTGGTAATCTGGGGACCGAGGGGGGGCACGGGGGGGTCAGGGCACCCCAAAACCTGGGAGGACCCTGGATCCCACCCCAAAACCTGCAGAGACTCCAGAGCCCAGCCCCCAGCCTGGGGAGACCCCAAAACCCCGCCCCTGCTCCTATGGGGGTCCCAAAATCTGCTCCTTGTGGCAATGGAAGGGGGGATTTGGGGGTCTGGGTGGGATTTGGGGGGCACTTGGGGGTTTTAGGGAGCTCACAGAGGAGGAGGGGACCCCCAAATCTGGGGGAACCCCCAATCCCACACTTCAGTCCGAGGAGATCCCAAAATCCCAGCCCCTGTGGGGCTCCCAAAATCTGCTCCTTGTGAGGATGGAAGGGGTAATTCGAGGGCCTGGGGGGATTTTGGGGGGTTTTTTGTGGGGTCACAGAGGGTGAGGGGACCCCAAAATCGGGGGGGGACTCCAAAATCCCACCCCTGACCTGGGGGAACCCCAAAATCCCATCCCCAAATCCTCTGGGGGTCCCAAAATCTGCTCTGTGGGGTGATGGAAGGGGGGATTTGGGGTCTGGGGAGTTTGGGGGGATTTGGGGGTTTTATGGGGGGTCACGGGGGGTGAGGGGACCACAAAACATGAGGATAATGGGGTGAGGGTCCCCAAAATTCCACTCCTGACCTGTGAGGACCCCAAAACCCCATCCCAAATCCTCTGGGGGGTCCCAAAATCCAGACCAAGGTGTGAAGGGAGAGGAAATTTGGGGATCTGGGGGAAACTTGGGGAAGTTTTGGGGGGTCCCAGCAGCCCTCCAGGGGTCCCCTTGCTTGTCCCCCCACTCCCAGCCCAATATTTTGGGGTCCACCCCCCAATTTCGATGTTCCCCCCTTAAATCCCCTTTAAACCCCCCCAAAACTCTCACAAAATTCTTCCCCTGACCCTAAATCCCCTTGGCCCCGCCCTCACCCCGAATTCCAGGATCCTCCCCCCCAGATTTGGGGTCCCCCTCACTCTGCCCCCCAATCCCTTTAAAGCCCCCCAAAACCTCCCCAAACTCCCCCCAAATGGAGCCCCCCCCACCAAATTTGGGTCACCACCCTAAGTTTTAGACCCCAACCCAAATTTGGCTCTCCCTAATTCAACCCCCCCAAAGCCCCCCCTAAACCCCCCCAAAACTGAGTCATGCCCCTTCCCCCCTCCAATTTGGGGTCCCTTCAATTTTGCCCCCCCAAGCTCCACCAAAACACCCAAAAGACCCCTAAAACTTCCCAAAAATTCCTCCCCTCCCCCAAATCCTCTTTCACTCCTCCCCTCCTAGCCCCCTCCCCAAATTTTGGGCTCCCTTTAACTTTTTCCACCTAAAACCCCCCAAATCCCCCCTAACCCCATCCAATTCTTCCCCCGCCCCCAAATCCCCTTTAACTCCGCCCCCCTCCGAGCCCCCTCCCCAAATTCCAAGCTCCTCCTCCCCAAATCTCCTCCCCCCAATTTTGGGATCCCTTTAACTTTTCCCCCTTAACCCTCCCCCAAAATTCTTCCCCCTGTCCCCAAACTCTCTCTAACCCTGAGCCCGCTCCCCAGATTTCGAGCCCCCTCCTTAAATTTTGGGGTCCCTTCAATTCTGCCCCCCCAAACACCCCAAAGCCCCCTAAACCCCCCAATTCTATCCCCGCCCCAAAAATCTTCTTTAACCCTGAGCTCCCGAGCCCCCCCCGTAAATTTTGAGACCCCTTTCCAAATTTTAGGGTCTCTTCAGTTCTGCCCCCACTAAACCCCCCCCAGAACCTACCCAAAATTCTTCCCCCTCCCCCAAATCCTCTTCCACCCCTCCCTCCCTGACCCCACCCCCCCAATCTGGGGTTTCTTTAACCCTGCACACCCTAAACCCCCCAAGCCCTCCCCTGAAATCCCCCCGAACCCCCCTAAAATCCCTCCAAATTTTTTCCCCCTCCCCAAATCCTTTTAACCCTGAGTCCCCTCCCCAAATTTTGGGGTCCCTTCAATTCTGCCTCCCTAAGCCCCCCCCAGTCCCCTCCAAAGACCCCTAAAGCTCCCCATAAATTCTATCCCCACCCCCAAATCCTCTTCAACCCCTCCTACCCTGAGCCCCCTCCCCAAAATCTGAGACCCACCCCCAAATTTCACGCTCTTCCTCCTCTCAAATTTTGGGCTCACTTCAATTCAACCCCCTCAAACCGCCCCAAATTTCATCCCCGCCCCCAAATCCTGGCTCACCCCTCCCCCCCGCGCCCCCTCCCCAGTTCCCTCCCCCCCCCCGTTTCCTACCGGCCACGGTGCTGCTGCCGCCCTCGGGGCCGAGCCGGGGGCCGGGGGGGGCCCGCAGGGTCCAGGGGGACCCCGAGATTTGGGGGGGAGGCGCGGCGGGGGAGAGGGGGGGGCCCCACATGGTCCTAGAGCGGCCCCGGGGCCCCCCCGAGCCCCCCCCGGGGCGGGGCCGAAGCGACCCCCGCGGGCATCGGGGGGGGGCGGCGGGGGGGGGGGGAGCGCACCTGGGGGGGCACAGGCTCACCTGGGGGGGGGCACACCTGAGAAGGGGGGCACACACACCTGGGGGAGCACACACACCTGGGGGGGCACTGACACACCGGGGGGGGTCACACACACCTGGGGGGGCACTGACACACCTGGGGGGGCACTGACACACCTGGGGGGGGTCACACACACCTGGGGGGGACACACATACCTGGGGGGCACAGACACACCTGGGGGGCACCGGGGGGAGCACAGACACACCTGGGGCCTTGCACACTCACCTGAGCCCCCCCAGCCTTACACACTCACCTGAGACACCCCCAAGCCCTGCCCTGACCCCAAACCCCCTCATGCCTTGCACACTCGCCTCAACCCCCCCCTTGCACACTCACAGCTCCCCCGGCCTTTGCACACTCACAATCCCCCCGGCCCTTGCACATTCACCCTGAGCCCCCCCGGCCCTTGCACACTCACAATCCCCCCGGCTCTTGCACACTCACAATTCCCCCGGCCCTTGCACACTCACCCTGAGCCCCCCCGGCCCTTGCACACTCACAATCCCCTCGGCCCTTGCACACTCACCCTGAGCCCCCCCGGCCTTTGCACACTCACAATCCCCCCGGCCCTTGCACGCTCCCCCGGCGCCCTCTCCCCTTTCCCTTCCCACGCTCCCCCCGTTGCACACTCGCTCCCCCCTCCCCCCTTTTTGCACACTCACTCCCCCTCCCCTCCCCCTCGCTCGCGGCTCCGCGCGCCGCCCCCGCTGCCCCTCCTCCCCTCCCCTTCCCCGCGCTCCGGGGGAGTCCCGGCCACGCCCCTCCCCCCCTCCGGGCACACTCTCCTTGCACACTCGCCCCCCCTTGCACACTCGCCCCCCCCTTGCACACTCGCCCCCCCCCCTCACTCACCAGGCGCCGCCGCCACCGCCCCGCGCTCGGGATGGCCCCGCCCACCGCGCTCGGACCACGCCCACCGCGCTCGGGACACGCCCACAGCGTCCTCGGCCACGCCTGCCGCGCTCTGGGGGCGCGCTTTGCGCGGGGAGGCCACGCCCCGAAACGGAACGAGGCCACGCCCGCCGCGTGCGGAGGCCACGCCCATCGGGAGGAAGGCCACGCCCACGGCGGGGGCGTGGGAAAGGGGGCGGGGCCAGAGGGCCGTGGGAAAAAAGGGGGGGGGAGGGGGGACTGGGAGGGGATGGTGACACTGGGGTGGCACTGGGTACAGCAGTGGCAGTGAGTGGTGACACTGGGGATGGTGGCACCGGGGTGGCATTGGTGGAGCTGGGATGGTGACACTGGGACACACTGGGGACGGTGGGAACGGTGGCACTGGGGACAGAGGTGGCGGTGAGTGGTGGCACTGGGGATGGTGACACTGGGACACACAGGGGGTGACAGGTGGCCCTGGGGACACTGGGAACAGTGAAGATGGTGACACTGGTGGCACTGGAGATGGTGGCACTGGGACACACTGGGACACACAGGAGGTCACTGGCAGCAATGGGGATGGTGACAACGGGACACACTGGAAGGGTGACTGGTGACACTGGTGACACTGGGGACAGTGGTGAGTGGTGTCACTGGGGATGGTGGCACTGGGACACACTGACAGGGCCACGGGTGGCACTGGGGACAGGGCGGATGGTTAGGGTTAGGGCACTGGTGGCACTGGGGATGGTGGCACTGGGGACAGTGGTGGCAGTGAGTGGTGACATGAGATGGTGACACTGGTGGCACCGGGGTGCCATTGGGGATGGTGACACTGGGACACACTGGGGGTGACTGGGGGCAGTGGGGCAGTGGCACTTGAGGGCACTGGTGACACCAGAGACAGTGGGGCACGGTGGGGACACTGGGGATGACAGGGATGGTGGCACTGGTGGCACTGTGGGTGACCATGGTGACAGCATCACTGGTGGCAGGTGGTGTTGGCACTGCCGGTGACACTGGATGGTGACAGTGGTGGCACTGGGGACAGTGAGGGTGACAACGCTGGCATCATTGGTGGCACTAGGGACACTGGCAGCATGGATGGCACTGATGACACTGGTGACACTGGTGATGGTGGCAGCAGTGACATTTATGGCAGTGGAAGGTGACAGTGGTGAAAATGGCACTGGTGGCAGTGGATGGGTGGTTTTTGGAGTGGTGTCAGCTGTGGTGGCAGCGGTGACAGCGGCAGAGGATGGCAGCGCTGGTGGCACTGGATGGTGACGGTGACAATGGCGCTGATGGCACTGGTGGCAGAGGGCACTGGTGACACTGGTGGCACTGGTGTCCCCTGTCCCCAGTGTCGCGGTGGCACTGGGGTGGTGACAGTGATGACAGCAGCAGGAGATGGTGGCACTGCTGTCCCTGGTGTCCCTATCCCCAATGGCGCTGGTAACAGTGGTGAGGGGTGACACCAGTGAGGGGGACACCGGTGACAGCAGGGGTGGCACTGGCAGGAGGGGACCGGGGTGTGACAGTGGTGACAGTGACAGGGTGGCACTGATGTTCCCTGTCTCAGTTGTGGGGGTGGCAGTGATGGCACTGGTGGGGTGACAGCGGTAGCACTGGTGTCCCCTGGCACTGGTGGTGACACTGGTGGCCTCTGTCCCCGATAAGAGTGGTGGCACTAAGGGTGGCACTGGTGTCCCTGTCCCCAGTCACGAGGGTGGCATTGGTGGCTCCTGTCCCCAATAAGGGTGGTGGCACTGGTGGCATTTGTGGCCCCGTCCCTAACAGCCGTGGTGGCACTGCTGTCCCCTGTCCCCAGTCCCGGGGTGGCACTGCTGTCCCCAATCCCGGGGGTGGCACTGCTGTCCCTGTCCCCTGTCCCCAGTCCCGGGGGTGGCACTGCTGTCCCTGTCCCCTCCCCCGCCTTGCCGCCATTCCGGCAGCCCAAATTTTCCCTTTCCCCCCCCCGAAAATCCGCGGGGCGGGGGCGGGGCCGCCCCTCCCCCATCCCCGCTCTGTCCCCCCCTCCGTGTCCCCTCGTGTCCCCTCGTGTCCCCAACCCCCCCCCCCCCCCCCGCCCCTCCCCCTCCTCCTCCCGGGGGGCGGCGCCGTCGGGGCCTCCCTTGGAGGGGGGGGAGGGGAGGGGAGGAATTTTGGGGGGTGGGGGCGGGGGGGGGGGCCGGCCCGTGTCCCCGTTGCCATGGCGACGGTCGCCAGGCAGCGGCGCAGCGCCTCTGCGAGCATTATGGGATGTCACCATGGCTCCCATGCGGGCCGTGGGGGGGGGTGACAAATCCGCCCCTTCCCCTCCTCCAGCGCCGCCGCCGCCCCCGCCCCCACCCCGGCCGGGGGGGGGGGGGAGGGGTCGGGGGTCACCGGAGGGACCCCGAACCCCCTCCCGGGAGCCCCGAACCCCCCCGGGCCCTTCCCCGGGTTACCGTGCTCGGGGTGCGGGCGCCCCTCCACCGGCACGCTGACGGTTCTCCGCAGCAGTTTGCTCCGGCACGGTTCGCTCCGCCGGTCCCGGATGAGCAGCGGGTGGATCTGGGGGGGCCCCGGCGGTGATGAAGGCGGCCCAGCGCCTTGGGGACCCCCCCGGGCCCCCCCGGACCCCCCCGGGCGCGCTCACCTCCTCCTCATCGAGCATCAGCAGCTGGTTGCCGGAGATGATGCAGAACCGGGGGTTCCAGGGTGGGCGCTCGTAGGGGGAGGGGGCGTAGGGCCCGCGGGCCAGGGGGGCGCCACGCACATCTGGGAGGAGGGCGGGGGTCACATCTGGGCGCCCCCCGCCCCCGCCCCCGCCCCCCGGAGCCCACCCATGGGTGCTGCCCACCGGCATCCTCCCGCATCCCGCCCGTTGCTCCGGCAACCGCAGCCCACGGAGCGCGCGCCGGGGGTGGGATGGGGGGTCCCGAAATTCCTGGGGAGGGGGCGGGAGGCGGGGGTCCCCGAATTCTCCAGGGCACCCATGGGACCCCCCTCCTCGACACTGGGCCCCTGAGTGCCCCCCTCCCCGAGCCCCCGGGTGCCCCCAGCCCCCACAGCGGGTACCGGGGTAGACCTGGAGGCCCAAAGGCCGGGGGCCTCCGCGGGGCAGTCGGGGGGGTCCCCACATTTTGTTTTGGGGGGGTCCCAGAGCATCCGTGGGACCCCCAGGACCGCCTCAAGGCCCTGGATGCCCCCAATCCCCACTGGGTGCCCCCCCAATCCCTTCTGAGTGCCCCCAAATCCCTGCTGGGTGCCCCCAAATCCCCACTGGATGCCCCCCCAATTCCTCACTGGGTGCCCCCAGCAGCCACTGGCGGGGCTACCCTGATGTGCGGGACACCCCAAAATGTCTCCCGGGAGCCCCAAAATCCCCCTCCAAAAGGGCTTGGAGGAATTGTTGGGCAAGGCCTGGGTGCCCCCCAAAATCCTGGGTGCCCCCAGCAACCCAACTGGCCGGGTTGACCTGGCGTCCCAAATCCCGGGGGTTTGGGGGGATTTGTGGGGATTTGTGGGGGGTCCCCAAATTCCTGCCAGGGCTTCTGGGGCTCCCTCAGCGCCCCCAGGACCCCCAAAAGCCCCGGGGGGCCCCAACCCCCCCAGCAGCTGGGGAATGGGCAAGCCTGGTGTCCGGCAGCAGCGCAGACCAGTACAGACCAGTAACCCCCAGTATGCACCAGTAACCCCCAGTATGCACCAGTAACCCCCAGTTAGGGCATCCACTGGTACCAGTAACTCCCAGTGTAGACAATTAACACCCAGCTAAGGCATCCCCATGTCCCAGTAATTCCCAGTTAGGGCATCTACTGGTACCAGTATGCACCAGTAACAGTATTTGCTGGCACTAGTATCCCCAGTAACCACATCCACTGGTTCCAGTGACTCCCAGTTACACCATCCCCATGTCCCAGTAAATCCAAGTAAAGAACGTGGCCTGGTTTCAGTAACTCCCAGTTTGAGCATCCCCTCATCCCAGTATCCCCAGTAACTGCTCCCAGTAAATCCCAGTAACAGCATCCACCAGAATCAGTATGCGCCAGTATCAGCATCCACCAGTACCAGTAACTCCCAGTGACAGCATCACCACATATCAGTATCCCCAGTAACCACATCCACTGCCACCAGTATCCCCAGTAACAGCATCCATCAGTCCCAGTAACTCCCAGTAAGAGCATCCAGTGGCACAAGTACACACCAGTAACAGCACCCACTGGTCCCAGTATGCACCAGTAACAGCATCGCAACATACCAGTATGCCCGGTAACAGCATCCACCGGCACCAGTATTCCCAATAATGCCATCATTTGGCACCAGTAATTCCCAGTTACAGCATCACCTGAACCAGTAACTCCCAATAACAGCATCCACTGGCACCAGTAACCACCAGTAACAGCATCCACCAGCACCAGTATGCACCAGTAACCTCACCACCGCATACTGGGACCTCCCAGTTATCACATGCCCTGACACAAGTATCACCAGTAACAGCCTCAGCACACACCAGTATGCCCAGTAACAGCCTCCCACTGTCCCAGTATCACTAGTAAGGGCATGCTCCCATGGTACTGGCCTCACTGGGCACCAGTAACTCCCAGTAACAGCATCCACTGGCACCAGTAAATCCCAGTAACAGCATCACTGCTGACCAGTATCCCCAGTAAGAGTATCGCCGCCAACCAGTAACCCCAGTAACAGCATCCTCCAATCCCAGTATCCCCAGTCCCAGTATCCCCAGTCCCAGTATCCCCAGTAACAGCATCCTCCAATCCCAGTATCCCCAGGCCCAGTATCCCCCAATCCCAGTATCACCAGTAACGGCCTCCCCCAATCCCAGTAACCCCACTAAAAACATCCTCCAATCTCAGTATCCCCAGTCCCAGTATCCCCAGTAACAGCCTCCCCCAATCCTGGTATCCCCAGTAATGGCATCCTCTGCTCCCAGTATGCCCAGTAAGAGCCTCCCCCAGCCCCAGTCTGACCAGTCTGATCCCCCACAGCCCCAGTATCAGTCCCAGTATCCCCAGTAACAGCCTCTCCCAATCCCAGTATCCCCAGTAACAGCCCCCCCAGTCCCAGTATCCCCAGTAACAGCCTCCCCCAGTCCCAGTGTCCTCAGTGCTCTGCTCCCAGTATGCCCAGTACAGCCTCCCCCGGTCCCAGTATACCCAGTAACAGCCACCCCCGGCCCCAGTATCGCTCCCAGTATCACTCCCAGTACCCCCAGTACCGGCATCCCCCGCACCAGTATCCCCAGTAAGAGCATCCTCCAGTCCCAGTATGCCCAGTAACAGCCACTCCCGGCCCCAGTAAGAGCATCCCCTACTCCCAGTGCTCCCAGTCCGAGCCACTCCCGGCCCCAGTATCCCCAGTATCGGCATCCCCCGGCCCCAGTAAGAGCATCCCCCGCTCCCAGTATCCCCAGTTCCAGCCGCCCCCGGCCCCAGCAGAGCTCCCAGTCTGCCCAGTACCGGCCTCTCCCGCTCCCAGTAAAGCCACCCCCGGCACCAGTGCTGCTCCCAGTGTCCCCAGTAAAGCCTCCCCCCACTCCCAGTGCTCCCAGTCCGTGCCTCCCCCGCTCCCAGTCTGCCCAGTTGCAGCCTCCCCCGGCCCCAGTGCGCCCAGTATCGGCATCCCCCGCTTCCAGTATCCCCAGTTCTAGCCGCCCCCGGCCCCAGTGCCGCTCCCAGTGCTCCCAGTACCGGCCTCCTCCGCTCCCAGGATCCCCAGTATCGGCCTCCCCCGCTCCCAGTCTGCCCAGTCCCGGCCTCCTCCGCTCCCAGTCTGCCCAGTCCGAGCCTCCCCCGCTCCCAGTCTGCCCAGTCCCGGCCTCCTCCGCTCCCAGTCCCCGCCGCCCACGGCCCCAGCAGCGCTCCCAGTATCCCCAGTCCGAGCCTCCCCCGCTCCCAGTGCTCCCAGTGCCCGGCCCCGCGCGGCTCCCCGCGCTCCCAGTGCTCCCAGTCGGAGCCGCCCCCGCTCCCAGTGCTCCCAGTGCCCCCCCCCGTACCTCGGAAGGGGACATAGGACATGGTGCCACCGGCGCGCGACACCCCCGGCGGGGGGAGGGGCGGGGGGAGGGGCGAGGGGGAGGGGGAGGGGGGAGGACCCGAAAATTGGGGGGGGAGGGGAGGAGGGGCCGGGATACGGAGGGGGAGGGGGAGGAGCCGGAAATGGGGGGAGGTGCCGGGAGGGGGAGGGGTTAAGGATGGGGAGGGGCGAGGGCAGCGGGGGGAGGGGCCGGGGTGGTGGAGGGGGCAGAGCGGGAACCGGGAAACTGAGAGGGGGAGGGGCCGGTAATGGGGGAGGGGCCACGGGGGTGGGGCGGGGCCAAAGCGCGGCGGGGGCCGGGGCGGGAGGGGGAGGGGCCGCGAGCGAAGGGGAGGGGCCAGAGGGGGCGGGGTCAAGGTGGGGGAGGGGCGAGCCCAGGGAGCCCCGGGCTGGGGAGGGGGAGGGGGAGGGAAACGGGGGGAAGGGAGAGGGGAAGGCGGGGGGAGGGGAAGGGGAGGTGGGGACTCCCCCTCCCCCCCTCCTCCACCCCCCCTCCACCCCCGGCCGCTTCCGCCGGCGGCGGTGACGTCACGGGGCGGGGGCGGGGCCGCGCGGATCACGTGGGGGCGGCGGCGGCTCGAGCGGCGCGCGGGGAGCGGTGAGGGGGGGAGGGGGGGAGGGGGAGGGGCGGGTCTGAGGAGGGGGAGAGGCCTGGGGGGTCGGGGGACTTTGGGGGAATTGGGGGAATTGGGGCGGGAGCGAGTGCCGGGAAAATTTGGGGGAAATTTGGGAGGGTTTGGGGGAGGGGGCGGGTTCTGAGGACGGAGATTTTTGGGCCGGGGGCAAGGGGGGGATTTATGGGGGAAGTTTTGGGGTGAATTTGGGGTGGGGGCGAGTCCTGGGGGTGAATTTTGGGGGAAACTTTGGGGGGATTTTGGGGACGGGGCGAGATTGGGGGGAAATTTGGGGAAAGTCCTGGGGGGGGGAATTTTGGGGGGAATTATGGGGAGGGGCGAGTTTGGGGAGAGATTTTGCGGAGGGGGCGAGGGGTGGGGGGAGATTTACAGGGAAAGTTTTGGGGTGAATTTGGGGAGGGGGCGAGTCTTGGGGGTGAATTTTGGGGTCCTGGTGTCCCTGTAAGGGATTTGTGGGGGTTTACGGGGTTGGGTTTGGGGAAAAGGCGATTTTGGGGTCGGGTTTTGGGGCTGGGGACGATTTTGGGGTCGGGTTTTGGGGTCAGTTTTTCGGGAGGGGGTGAGTTGGGGGCTGGGGCCAATTTGGGGGAGGGGCTTTGGGGGCTGCTTTGGGGCCCGTTTGGGGGGTTGGGGCGATTTTGGGGTGGGGTTTTGAAGAGGGGCTGGGGTTTGGGTTTGGGTTTTGGGGCTGGGGTCTCAGGGGGGATTGAGGTGATTTCGGGGCTGATTTGGGGTCAGTTGGGGGGGGTTGGGATGATTTGTGGGTAGGGGTTTGGGGCTGGGGGCACTTTTGGGTAATTTTGGGGGTTGGGGGATTTTGGGGTGGGGTTTTGGGGCTGGGGGTAATTTGGAGTTTTGGGGTAAATTTGGGGGATTTTGGGGTCAGATTTGGGGGGGATTTTGGAGGGGCTTTTCGTCTGGGGGTGAATTTGGGGTGATTTTTGATGATTTTGGGGTCAGCTTTGGGGCTGGGGTCCTGTTTTGGAGCCTCACCCCCTCCCCTCCCCTCCCTCCAGGTCGAGCCGGCGGCTGATGAGAGTGGCCTGGGCTGTGAGTGCTGCTGCTGTGATATGGGAGGGTATCGCGATATACGAACGGGATATTGCGACATGGGAGAGGCATCTCAATGTGGGAGGGGATATCATGATATGGGGGAGAATTGCGACATGGAGGGGATATCACGACGGGAATGTCGCAACACCTTGGGGTGTGGTGACACAGCTGTCACGACGAGCTGCTGTCGTGACGTGGGTATCGCGACATGGATATCACAACGTGGATATCGTGACACAGATATTGTGACACGTGGGGTTATCGCGACGTGCCAGTGTCACGACACGGCTGTCGCAACGTGCAGAGGTATCGTGTTGGGAATGTCACGACATGCAATACCGCAATGTGCCGGTATCGTGACGAGCTGATATTGCGCTGTGCCGATATTGCCATGTGCCGACACGACAGTGTGCCGATATCGTGACAGAGCTGTCGCGACACACGGATATACCACAACGTGCTGGTGTATCACGACATGCCAATGTATTGTGATGTGCCGATATATCATGACATACCAGTATCACGACATGCTGATCTGAGAGTGTGCCCATAGATCACGACACGCTGTTACATTGCAACGTGACCGTATCGTGATGTGCCGGTATCGCGACATGCTGATATCGCAACATGCCAATATATCACGACATGCTGGTATCGCGACACGCCGATATATCGTGACACACGGCTGCATCACGACACGTCGCTATATCCTGACAGGCCGATAGAATCGCGCCACAGCCGCTCTCTCTCCATCTCCCCCCAGGCGCTGTCACTGCTGCTGCTGCCGGGGCTGGCCCGGCGGGCACCGCCCATGGCCACCGCCCTGGGGACACCAGGGGACACCGCAGGGGACAGCAGGGCTGGCACCGGGGCCGGCACAGCGGGTGATAAAGGTGACACCGCAGGTGACACCGGGGACGTCCCTGGCTCCGTCTCGGCCGCCTTCGTCACCTGCCCCAACACCAGCGTGGCCACCGAGCTGGCCAGGTGACAGTGGGGACAGCGCTGAGGGTGGCACTGCCACCACAGCACTGGGAGGGGACACGGGGGGGTGGCACAGGGTGGCATGGGGTGGCACTGTCCCACTGTCCCCTGGGGGTCACAGGGGGGTGACAGGTTGGTGACGCTGTCCCCATCCCTGTCCCTGTCCCCGGGGAGGTGACTCAGGGAGGTGACACTGTCCCTGTCCCCATCCCCAGGACATCACAGGGGCTTGGTGACACAGGAGGTGACACTGTTCCTGTCCCAGGGGTGGGTGACACTGTCCCTCTCCCCATTCCTGTCCCCATCCCCAGGGGTTCACAGGGGATTGGTGACACAGGAGGTGACACTGTCCCTGTCCCAGGGGAGGTGACACAGCAGGTGACACTCCCTGTCCCCATCCCCAGGGGGTTACAGGGGGTAATGGGTGACACAAGTGTGTGACAGGTGACACAGGAGGTGACACTGTCCGTGTCCCAGGGGTGGGTGACACTGTCCCTGTCCCTGTCCCAGGGCTCTGGTCCAGCACCGTTTGGCCGCCTGTGTGAACATTGTGCCTGGGGTCACCTCGGTGTGAGTGGGGACACAGGGGACATTGGGGACAGCAGGGGGGACAGCGGGGACATTGAGGGCATTGGGGTATCAGGGGGATATTGGGGATGGGGCGCATTGGGGACACTGGGGACATGGGGCAGCGGGAATGTTGGAGACATTGGGGGGACAGGGACATTGGGGACATTGAGGCCAGGGGGGACCATTGGGGACATCAGGAGGGATTGGGGGGTTGGGGACACTGGGAACATGAGGGACATGGGGGGCATGGGTGACAGTGGGGACATGTGGACAACAGGAGGGACTGGGGACATTGGGGACACTAGGTGACATTGAGGGGACAGTGGGACATCAAGGACATTGGGGATTGGGAGGTGCCACCCCCGATGTCCCCACAGGTACACCTGGCAGGGGAAGCTGGAGGAGGACAGCGAGGTCTTGCTGGTGAGTGATGTCCCCAACGTCCCCAACTGTCCCTAGGGCATCCCCAGTGTCCCCCCAGTGTCCCCCTGTCCCCAGTGTCCCCTCTGTCCCCAGTGTCCCCTCTGTCCCCAATGTCCCCAGTGTCCCCCTGTCCCCACAGATGATCAAGACCCGCAGCTCCCGAGTGCCAGCGCTGATTGACTTTGTCAGGTGGGAGGGGCCTGGGGGGATCTGGGGGAGATTTGGGGACACTCGGGGAGGGGTCTCAGTGAGATTTCGGGGTCCTGGGGGATTTGGGGGGATCCTGGGGGGGATTTTAGGGAGATTTGGGGGAGATTTGGGGGGTGCCGGGGTCTGTTTGGGGGGTGCTGAGGGGTTTGGGGGGAATTCTGGGAATATTTGGGGGGTCCTGAGGGAATTGGGGGGGTCCCAGGGTTTGTTTGGGGGGTCCCAGGTGGGATTTTGGGATCCCAGAGGAGATTTTGGGGGATCCTGAGGGGGATTCAGGGAGATCCCAGTGTGTGTTCGGGGGGTCTCAGAGAATTTGGGTGGTCCTGGGAGATTTGAGGCTTCCCAGAGCTGTTTGGAGGGGGATTTTTGGGGTTCCCAGGATTTTGGGGGTGACCGAGGATTTTGGGGTCCCCAAGGTGCCCTGGAGGGGATTTTGGGGTTCCCAGGACAGTTTTGGGGAGGACTTTTGGGGTTCCTGGGATTTTGGGGTGACTGAGGAGGATTTTGGGGTCTCCCCCAGTGCCCTGGGAGGGATTTTGGAGTTCCCAGGGCTGTTTCTCGGGGAGGGAATTTTGGGGGGGGATTTTTGGGTTCCTGAGGTGACGCTGGGGTGACTGAGGTGGTTTTGGGGTCCCCCAGGTGCCACCATCCCTACGAGGTGCCCGAGGTGGTGGCGCTGCCGGTGGCGCAGGGGAACGCGCCCTACCTGCGCTGGGTGCGCGACGCCGTCTCACCCTGAGGGACCCTGAAACCCCAAAAAAACCCCAAAATTCCAGGGGGACCCTGAAATCCTGCAGGGGAAGGGGGGACCCCCAAATTTGGGGAATAAAGAGGAGAAATTAAGAAATTTGAGGTGTGGAGTTTTTGGGGTTTGGGGGGAGAAGAAAAGAGACCCCCAAAAATGGGGAGGCTCCAAAGTTTGCGAGGGGATCCAAAAATTTGGGGGGAACTGAGGGGGGCAACCCCAAAATTGAAGGGGGTGGGACCGCAAAATCGGGGTGAAAAAGGGGAAACCCCAAAATTTGGGGGAGGTGGAAAGGGGAGGACCCCAAAAACTGGGGGGAGGGGCCCAAAATGGGGGTGGGGAGAGGGGAAACTCCTGAATTTGAGGGGAAAACCCCAAAACTGGGGGAGGAAAAAGGGCATGAACCCCGAAATTTGGGCAGAAAAAAGGCTGGGGGGGAGGAGAAGAGACCCCAAAGTCTGGGGGGAAACCCCAAAATTGGAGAGAAAAAAGGGCAGGAACCCCCAAATTTGGGGGGAAACTGCAGGAACCCCAAAATTTGGGGGGTGAGTGCCACAGAATTTGGGAGAGGGGCTCAAAGGTGGGGAAGGGGAATCCCTAAAATGGGGGGAGGGACCCCCAAATTTGGGGAGGGAAACCCCAAAAACCACCCGGAGCTGCTGCCCTGGAGCCATTTATTGGGGGAGGGGCTGAGGCCACACCCCATCCAGACCAGAAATGATAAAAATAAAGAATTTCCACCCAAATTTGGGGAGGTTGGGGTTGGGGAGGGGTACCCCAAATTTGGGGGATTGGGAGGAGGGGCCTGAGGTGGCCACGCCCCCACCTCAGGCCACTCCTTCTATTAAACCTGCTCTAATGTGCCAAAAATAAAGATTTTTCTACCCAATTTCATGGGTGTTAGGGCTGGGACCCCAAAATTTTTGAAGGGGAGGTCCCCAAAACTTGGGGGCGTGGTCAGAGGTGGCCACGCCTACTCCAGGCCACGCCCTTCTGCTCTCTTCCATTACATCTCCTCAAAATTGCCAAAATTAAAGATTTTTCAACCCAAAATTTTGTGGGTTTTGGGGCTAGGACCTGGCAATTTTTCGGGAGGTCCGAAATTTTGGGGGAGAGGGTCAGATGTGGCCTCTCCCCTCCTAAAATCTTATTTTAAATGATGAAAATAAGAATTTTGCACCAAAATTTCATGGGTTTTTGTGCTGGGACCCCCAGATTTTAAGGGGCGGTCCCCAAAACTTGGGGGCGTGGTCAGAGGTGGCCACGCCTCCTCCAGGCCACACCCCTCCCCCTTCCTCCATTATATCTGCTCAAAACTGCCAAAAATAAACGTTTTTTACAAAAAATTTTGCAGTTTGGGGGGCTGAGACCCCAAAATTTTATTGGGGATGGGGGGGTCCCCCAAATTTAGGGGCGGGGTCAGATGTGGCCCCTCCCCCTCCTGAACCCCCTTCCCCCCTCAAATCTCTAAAGTGCCAAGCATAAAAGTTTTTCACCCAAAATTTTCGGGGTTTTTTGGGGCTGTAACCCCAAAAATTTGGGGGGGATGTCCCCAAATTTGGGGGCGTGGTCATATGTAACCACGCCCTCTCCTGGCCACGCCCCTCTTTTTTCTATTACATTTCTGCCAAAAATAAAGAATTTTATCCCAAACTTTCACGTTCTTTGGGGCTGGGAGTCAGATGTTGCCCCCCCCGCGGCCCCTCCCCCACTTTCAATCTCCCCGGAAGTGCCAAAAATAAAGATTTTTCACCCAAAATTTCGGGGCTTTTTGTGGATGCGACCCCAAAATTTTTGGGGGGGTTTGGGGAAGGGTCCCCCAAAGTTCGGGGGGGGGGGAGGGGTCAGAGCATAGCCCCGCCCCCCCACTCCAGCAGGTACTGAACCGTCCCGTCCAGGGTCACGCGGCGCGCTAGGACGCGGGGGGGCGGGGCCTCGGGGGGCGATGCCGCGGGGGGAGGGGGCGAAGGGGGAGGGGCCGCGGAGGGGTGGGGGAGGGGCCGGCTGCGCGCGGGGGGAGGGGAGGGCTCCGGGTCCGGCGTGGGCGAGCTGGGGGGGGGAGGGAAAACCAGTGAGAGCCAGTATGGACCACTATAAACCAGTATAGACCAGTATGGACCAGTATGGTCGGCTATGAACTGGTATGGACTGGTATAAACCAGTATGGAGCAGTGTGGACCAGTATGGACGAGTATAAACCAGTACAGACCGCTGTGGACTGGTACAAACCAGTATGGACCAGTATCAACCAGTATGGACCAGTATGGAGTGGTATAAACCAATATAAATCAGTATAAACCAGTCCGGACCAGTATAAACAAATATGGACTGGTAT